>SCLG01000266.1:0-32073 GCA_004367875.1 Oikopleura albicans
AAAGAAGCGGAATTAGAAATATATGTCTATTAGGTTAAACTTTTTGGGGGAGGGTGGGGTCCTTTCATGACACGCGTTTTGGTTCTTAATGATGAAATATCTTTTGACGTGCACTTTTAAGGGTCTAGAACTTTAAATGATAAAAATTAGTTATGTTTCGCCCTGCTATCTTCCAATTTATGCCGGCTGTCTCGTTATCTTTCACTTGTTCCGCATACGGACTGCGCCGTTATATTTTCCGACCAAACGAAAAGGGAAAGATAACGGGTCAGTGCGTAAGTAAAAAAAGTGGTTTAAACATGGCTACTAAAAAGTGAGGTGCGCTCTAATGTTTCATAAATAATTTTTTTTTAATATTGAAACAATAGGGAACTAACTGTTTAAAAATAAAAGATAAGAGCGCAGTGCGTAGACGATAAAACATTAAAGTTTATATTGGTATATTTTGAAATTACAAACATATTTCATCAACTTTTAAGCATTTTTTTTAGCAACTCATACCCATGTTTTAACAATATTTTACAAATTTCAGGCTGAAATTTTCAGCTAAATTTTTTGATTAACACTGTACACTCCCCCTCATGATAAGAGCCCCCACGATAAGGGCCATCTTGGCCCGCTTTCTCATAATAAGGGCCACTTTTTCATGATAAGGGCCACATTTTTGAGGAAAAAGTTTTTTCTCATAATAAGGGCCAAAATAGGTATTTTTGGCCCGTAAATGGGAATGTATCTCTCATAATAGGGGCCATTATCACTGAAAATATTTGTTTACTCACAATAGGGGCCAAAATGCGGTGTGAATGTGGCCCTTATTATGAGAGATTTGAGTTTTTGTCTGATAATCTGGCAAAGTCTTAACAAATTGTCCAATAAGATTATCCGAAAAAACCTACTTTCTCATATTAAGGGCCATCATTTCTCATAATAAGGGCCACCGTTTCTCATAATAAGGGCCACCCCATGCCAAGGGCGACTTTTTCAGGAGACAAAAGTAGCCCTTATCATGAGGGGGGAGAGTACCGCGTTTTGAGCTCAGATGCATTATGGCCCATAATTTATGGCCATACGTGGCAAGGCGTCTTTCCACGCGTGCAAGAGAACGAATCCGAAATTTATGTCCATCAGTTTATATTTTGGGAATATTATCATTTTGATTTTTGGTTGCTTTGGAAACTGCGCCTGTACGTCGTTTGTTTATTGAAATTTTGACAGAACGGTGACAATTTTGTCATTTCCTTAAATATAAGACAATCAGGTACTATGTTTATGAATATAGCTTTTTACACCGTATATTACCACCAGTACGTGTTATATGCGTATAACTTGTTTGGCCATTCTTGACCTAGTTTTTTTTGAACTTTTGATATTTCCACAAAGTTCAAATTTACAGGTAAAATAATATTTGAAGATTGAGATTTCCATTCATTCATAATATATTTTGTTTATCTGATATTTCGGCATTACGCCATTTTCAAATTTCAAAGTCGCAAAAATCTTTGAAAATGCGTAATGTCGAAATTAAAATTTATTACAGGGTGAGGTAATATAGATGCTAAACCGTTTTGGCTAAGCCAATAAATGTGAGAAAACGGTTTAACCCCCAAGCACGACCCCCGGAATTTGTCCGGCCCCGGGTGAAAAAACGCAATTTTCGAGTTTTTCGGCTTTGTTAAATGACGTGACATTGAAAACCAACATAGAATAATCGATTATAAAGTCAGAGAGCAAATACAAATATATATTTTGTATACGTAATAAAAAGTAATTAGTCATTGATTGAACCTAGGAAACCTCAAAAAAGAGGTTATTTGCAATTAACAGTTATCACCAGGGTTGTTAACTCTTAGGGGGTCACCAATACCCGTTTTGACCTACGGGGCCTCCACATGCCTTAAATCGACGAACAAACACGTTGCGTGTCTATTTACACGCACTGCCCCCTGGGAGTTAAAACACCAATTTTTTAGGCTTTAGTCCGTTTTTACAACCATGGTTATCAGGCGCATTTTTTTTTTCATATTTTCCCACAATTGTGAAAGAATCAAAGGTGCACTAGCCTGCAAAAAATGAACCGCGTACGTAGCCCGGTTAACCGTTTGTGAATTTGTGGTTTTGTGGTCAAATCGACCAAAAAGTGTCCAAGGGTGTCGGTAGCTAAAAGGCCGGTGTAATATTGTTACGTTTTTTAGAGTTGGATTTTTAAGTTTGCCTGCCACGAGTTTTATTGTCATTTGGGCTAAATGTTCTGTTGACTATACCATCGACTTTTTTTAATCCGAGGTTTTGGCAAAACGGTTTTAAGAAACATGTTTGCAAGATTTCAAGTTCCTTAATTAAAACCTTTTTCAGAAGTAGTTGTATTTTTCACTTGAAAAGTATCTGTTATTAGCGTTGTCACTATACTTTTGTATATTATTTAAGGGCGAGTCCTACGTATTTTAAAACTAATCTTAGTTGGGGGCTTTATTCACTGATACTGTATCAGTGATACAGATTAATTTAATAACTTTCCGAGGTTACAGATGTGTCAAGAATGTGGTGAAAGTGCGAATTTGAGTTGAATGATATTTTGAAAACATAACTTCGGAAAAACATGTCGGATAACTGCGCCGTGGCCGGATAACTGCGCAAGGTACCGGATATGAAGACAAGAAAAGTGAAAAAAACAAAAATAAGAAAAAACCTGTTGCATAACATCACGAGCAATCCAATCAGCCGGATAATTCCACAGTTCGTATTGATCTAAACGATTATGTTGCAAGACAGTCCCTACTCCTAATACGGACGTTTTTAATTTTCGAAAATAGCGTCCGTATTGGGAGCAGCGTTCGTATTGGGCGCAGCGACCGTATTGGAAAAACGTTTTTTTGCCGGAAAAGCGTCCGTATTGGGAGCATCGTCCGTATTGGGAACATCGTCCGTATTGGGAGTAGAGAGTGTAATTTAAATTCCCATTTGCGCAGTTTTCCGTCAAAACTTTTTCGCAATTTTTGTCAGTACGCCCTACGCACTTATCTTTTCAAAAACTATACCGTATGGGGACGCTCGGAGTGTGAGGGTAACGTCAGAATAGCTTTACAAATCATAGGAAAATTGCTCAAAGCCTCACAGTCTGAGAGTCCCCATACCGTATGGGCCATACGGTACTATAAACAGTTATTGTTCTTTTTTTTACAAAATTTTGTAAAAAAAACTTATCAAAGATCTCTGGAAAGGTGGTTTAAAGAGAGTTACGGAGGTGGTTATACAGTGTGGTCCAACAATGAATCAGCCTGGGCAAATTTTTACACGCATTTTTATGCTGAAACAATGTAAAACTGCGTTCACAAATTCGCTCTGGCTGATTCATTGTTGGGCCACACGGTATACCTAACTGATTTAAATTTGTGTTTGTTACTTTATGTGCAAATTTGCCCCTGAATTTTTGATTCATTTTGGAAAAATCAAAAACATTTTCTTTTTTTTGAAATATTTCTTAACAAAAAAAGAACATGGAAAGCCCTAAAGCTTGTTCGTCAAAATATTATTTTTTGGAACATCCTCTGAGAAGATGATGAAATGCGGTCGACTAAGCAGTACATGTATTATTATTTTTCGGTTTAGCCGCAAAATGAAAATAGTGATGACGTCATAACGAGACTGAGCTAAACGTATGATTTCTTGTCATTTTCGCTGTTCATAATATGAACTTCATACGTTATGCAAATGTCAAGTTTTCTGGCATTTTTAAATTGAAGTTTTAGAGTGACGACATCGTCATAAGCTCTGACTCATATTATATTGATAATTAACCACTGCGTTAAAAGCGGCNAATTTTTTTATACTTACCGTATGGGGACTCTCAGACTGTGATGCTTTGAGCAGTTTTCCTATGATTTGTAACGTTATTCTCACTTCACCCTCACAGTCTGAGCGTCCCCATACGGTACTGTGATAGCTACCATATGAGACACACTAAAATGGCTTATATAAGCCAAGTTGGCTTATGTGAACCAAAATGGCCAACTTGGCTTAGGTTAGCCATTATGGATTAGCTTAGCTTACCTCAGGTTAGTGAATTTATAATTGACTTAGTTAAGCTTAGGTAAGCCAAAATTAAAAAGGGCGTAGCTTAGGTAAGCCAAAATTAAAAATGGCTTAGCTTAGCTTAGGTAAGCCAAATTTAAAAAAGGCATAGCTTAGGTAAGCCAAAATTAAAAAAAGGCATAGCTTAGGTAAGCCAAACTTAAAAATGGCTTGGCTAAGCTTAGGTAAGCCAAACTTAAAAAGGGCGTAGCTTAGGTAAGCCAAAATTAAAAAGGACGTAGCTTAGGTAAAACAAAATTAAAAATGGCTTAGCTTAGCTTAGGTAAGCCAAACTTAAAAATGGCGTAGCCTAGGTAAGTCAATATTTCAAATGGTTTAGTTTATGTAAGCTTGGCTTATGAAATATAAGTCAGAAATATAATTGTCTTAGCTTAGCTTACCTAACATAAGCTAAGCTACGCCAAGCATAGCCAAGGTAAGCCATGACTTTTATGAGCCGCGTGCCGAGGCCTGAAAAAGACGAAATTTTAATTTTAAACTTTCAGTGCATCCCCAGTAAAATCGCGCGTTACGCAAAACCTCAAAAACACATTTTGAAAGTGATTAGCTTCCTCGAAAGTAAAAGTTTAGAAAGGCAGCGTAATTGCGGTAATAATATTTCCGGGGAGTAATCAAACTAGCAAGGTTCAAATTCACCGCATTGCAAAAATTCAAATTTGGATTATCAAATAAGTTTGACCCCAAGCGTCTATTTATCCACGCTTCTTCCCTGGACAAATACGGCTTCGATTTTTTAATGTTAATTTGAGAAAAGTTTGGCGAAATAAGTGGATTCTCGGACATGTTTACTTAATGCTTGTTCTGTTTTCACTCAATTTAAGTGTGTTGAACGATGATTTGTACACTTTTGACCTATGCCGGAGCTATAACTGATTCGGTGATGCCAAATGAGCGTTAAAATATAGCGTAAAAAATGAGCGTAAAAATATAAAGACTACACAAAACCCGACAGTCGTGGCTCCAGCATATGATAGCTATCAGGGCTCGGCAACCGTCAGCTTGCCTTCCGAGCTCGACAGGCCAGCTTATGTTTTTTTTTTAACTCGGCAGGCTAGCACAGGACAGCTCATTATTATTTTTCGACTCGACAGGCCAGCTCAGCACAGCTCATTTTTATTTTGAATTATCCCAAACCCTGCTAAAGTATGTTAATTACACCACTTAACGGAACTTAACAAAGCGCTGGGGAATAACGGTGTTAAGTTCCAAGAATTTTGTTAAGTTCCGGGCATTTTGTTAAGTTTAGGGTCGTTAACTTCCGTAGACAGGCGGTGCACCGCGGTGTATTTCGTTATTTTTCCATCTAAGCCCTGCGAACTTATCCCATTTTTTTTTTTGAAAATTCACACAATATTGTAAGTATGAGAGTACTTGGAATTTGTAGATACGGCCTAGTTTACTTATAGGCACCAAAATTTTGCATTTGCGATAATGGGTCTTGTCGGTTCAAACAGTAGTTCAATCAGTTTCTTCGTCCTATCAGCAATTTCTCGATTCGGTCATGAAAACACGCATTTTTTATGATCTTTTTCAATTCTCAAGGTTGTTATTACGCTAAACTTATTTTAAAATCACCGTTGATTTGCGGGCTGCTTTGTTGTGTGGTTGATTATGGCCCACTACTTATTATGACATCTGTTAGCTATAAGGTATGATTTTACACACCAAGTTCAACAAACTTTGATAATGATGTTTTTGTTCTTTATTTGCTAAAATAGCGATTCTGCCGCCTGAATAAATATCATGCCAAAAAGAGCTAAAGTACCAGTTCGATTAGCCCTGAGAAAAATCTAAAAATTGCCATTCTCAGTAATCCCATGTTCTTCCTACATGCGATTTTCATAAATTCGAGGGCTCAAAGAATTACCTGACACTAAAAATTCCAATTCCGAATGGTATTCTGTGGCTAAAGTAAACCATTTTACTAAAATATTATTTTATTATCGAATTCTACTAGTCGCGAACGTTCTATAGTATATTTACTTAACTCTTAGGTGTCAGCTTACGTGTTTCAATTACAGTTGGTGTGCTAACGAGTTGACAGTTTCGTTTCGGATTTTTTCGTCAAAAATTGTCAACTCGTTCCGAACTGTCACTTCGTTCCGTCACTTTTGCCCATTTTTGCCAAAAAAAAAACTCCGAAAAAGTGTCACTTCGTTTCGAACTGTCAACTTGTTACTTGTCAACTGTAAAAGAGGTTTGAAGCCGTCAAGAATACGACAAAATGATACATGAACTCCCGTCGTATTTTCGAGATGGTTTTAGTTACCATTTCTTCCATACGGAAAAATATATTATTACCTTTGTAAACGCTAAAAAGGTAAGATAACTCAAATTTGGTAGGATATTGGTCAGGTACTTTGGTAAAGAAATCACAAACCTCTACGTTTTGAACCGAAACTGTTGGTCATAAAAATGGTAAGATAACCGTTCAGCTCCTTATGCCGTCAACCACAAAATTGAAACAAAAAATTGAACAAACAGACATGTTTTGGCGCTAGAGAGCATAATGAAAACCTTTCGTAGTCCAAAAATCCTCTCTAAATCAGCTTTTTCATATTTTTCATCGCAAAGTCGTGCTGTACGGGTGAAACTGCGTCATAAAGGTGATTTTGAAGAAAAAAATATTGATTTTTCCGTACAAAAAATTGGCATAAAATATAAACCGTCTCATGGCCCATGAGTCATGGGCCATGAGTCATGGGTTCACAGGAAGATTTGCTGAAAATGACGTTTTCAATTGTGCATAGACGAACTACGTAATGACTGTGTTGTGACGATCGTTTCGAAAAAAAAAATCAATCGGCATGAAAATTTCAAATCGAATTATTCTGATGATTAAATGATGTTTGACAATGGCTTACAAAGACGGAAAAGAATGTCATCCTCATTGTCAAGCATTTTTTAACTGCGTGTTTTTCAATTTAAACTATCCGTGTACTTTTTTGAAANATAAATTCGAGGGCTCAAAGAATTACCTGACACTAAAAATTCCAATGCCGAATGGTATTCTGTGGCTAAAGTAAACCATTTTACTAAAATATTATTTTATTATCGAATTCTACTAGTCGCGAACGTTCTATAGTATATTTACTTAACTCTTAGGTGTCAGCTTGCGTGTTTCAATTACAGTTGGTGTGCTAACGAGTTGACACTTTTGTTTCGGATTTTTTCGTCAAAAATTGTCAACTCGTTTCGAACTGTCACTTCGTTCCGTCACTTTTGCCCATTTTTGCCGAAAAAAAACTCCGAAAAAGTGTCACTTCGTTTCGAACTGTCAACTTGTTACTTGTCAACTCGTTACCACACTAACTGTAAAAGAGGTATCAAGCCGTCCTTATGCCGTCAACCACAAAATTGAAACAAAAAATTTAACAAGCAGACATGTTTTGGCGCTAGAGAGCATAATGTTTACCGTGAAAAACCTTTCGTAGTCCAAAAATCCTCTCTAAATTAGCCTTCTCATATTTTTCATCGCAAAGTCGTGCTGTACGAGTGAAACTGCGTCATAAATGTGATTTTGAAGAAAAAATATTGATTTATCTTTTATAAACTTATTTTTGGAAAAAACATTCTTGAATTTTCCCTGAAAAAACAATTTAATAAACGTTTTTTGGAAAGACCGCGCTGCCCTGCGCACTTATCCCATTTTTTTTTAATTCACACAATATTGTAATTATGAGAATACTTGGAATTTGTAGATACGGCCTCGTTGATTTTTTCCGTACAAAAAATTGGCATAAAATACTGGTTTAGTCTCATGAAAATCGGCTGCGCGTTTCTAGTATACCGTGTCGGCATATTTGAAAATGATATTGGCCAATAGGAGCACCCTATTGCAAGAAAAAAGAAGAAAATTGCTATATTCCAGAAACGCTCAGCCTATTTTCATGAGACTAAACGTGTATAAACCGTCTCCTGGCCCATGAGTCATGGGTTCACAGGAAGATTTGCTGAAAATGACGTTTTCAATTGTGCATAGACGAACTATGTAATGACTGTGTTGTGACGATCGTTTCGAAAAAAAAAAATCAATCGGCATGAAAATTTCAAATCGAATTATTCTGATGATTAAATGATGTTTGACAATGGCTTACAAAGACGGAAAAGAATGTCATCCTCATTGTCAAGCATTTTTTAACTGCGTGTTTTTCAATTTAAACTATCCGTGTACTTTTTTGAAATTAAATTCCACGATACTTTTTTGCTTATCGTCGCTAAGCATCCTTCCAAAAAAAAATGGAATAAAATCATTGTGCTGAATCTAAAAAAAGTAGCCAGATTACGTAATACACATTGTCCATTAGTACTCGAATTTGGTTCGGCAGAATTGACTTATATTATGGTTAAGCTATGCTTGGCTTAGCTTAGCTTTGCCTGGCCAAAAATGGTTGATTTAGCTTAGCTTACGTGAGCCCAACATACACTTTGGTTTAGCTTACCTAATTTTTAATGCATCTTTTTTTCAATTATGTTAACATTTTTGACCACTTTTACGATAACTGGTTAGATAAGTTAATGCTTCAACCAATTCAATCGGTGCCGTTAATTTATATCAAAGTATTATTATATGTGCCATTTGACTGTAAGTAACAAGATGCTCTTTTTATTTTTTATTGTAAAGACCCTAAGTGACTTGACACGTGATAATATAGTCGACGCTGATTGGCTTGCCTCATTATCCTCCTATTATTCTAATGTAAGCAAAATATAGGGTGGAATGTATTTTTTATTCACATTTTTTACCAGAATATAGCCTTTTGGTTTCATTACGTTTTTTTATTCATGGATCTCCAAAGTCTGGGGAATTTTAAGCGAAATACGTTTTCGCGCTTTCTGCGAGTTAATTTTTTCTTGGGAAAAACTGTGATGCCAGGTCTGTATACTTAAACCAAACAAACACATATATTAGCCCTTATGCAGCTGTGGGCATTAATTTTGAGCAAGAATTTTTCAAATAATTTTCGTTATCTATAAGGATCTCGATGTAGCAAGTAGTGAACTCAAGCTCAGTAATTTTTACCTTGGCCTTGAAACCACGTCATATTTATTAATTATAAACACTTGTTAAAAGAAGCAGAAAAAACGGAAAATTACTTGCTGAGTTTTTTCGTCAATAGTTTTTTAGTAATATTGTACGAATGATAGAAGGTTGTACAATGATTTTTGTGAGAAAATTGTCCGTCCTTCGACCCGAACGTGTTTAGATGTGACGATTTTGCTTTCACAAATCGTTATTGATTTTTTTTTGGTTTATTATCAATATACCGTCTTGTAACTTTAATATTTTTTCTGCTAAATCCACGCGGTGTCCCAATCCATTAGCAAGATATGACTCCTATCTATATATCATATATATAATATATGTTTTGTATATTGGGATACCAAGTGGATTTAGTTAGAAATTACTACAAAGATAATATAGTCCACCGTCTACCAAATCAAAATCGAGTATGTGTGAACTTCTTTCTGAAATTCAGAAACATTATGTCTGTGCTTTAGATTAAAACAAAAGTGTGCATTAATGTGGTACAGCGTAGGCGTTACTCCAGAATTTTCTTTTTTGTTTTTTTCTTTTTGCTTTTCAAAGATTGTTGGAGGCTTTTTTTCCTCATTTACAAAAATAAATTAACCAAAAAGTTCAGCGGAATCCCGTATGGACCATACAGTATGGCCCATAGAAACTTTTTTACACTTTATTGGTGTTATGGTTATCAGCAAGATGCTTGATAATAAAATTACAGTCTGAGCCAAAAACTTGGTATCATTTACGTCCGTTATTACAAAAGCTACTTGAGCGATACGGTTAGATACATTCTTACTCGACTGCGTTTCACAATTTTAGGCTTAACCGAATAATATCGCTTAGAANTTCTAATCCGCAAGTTAGAACATGTAAAAATGCACACACTTTAGTTATCAGCCCCTTACTTTAACTCATGGTAAGTGTTGTATGCACTAAACTGCCATCACTAAAAGTGTATTTTATGGGAGATAATTTGCGCCTCCGATAAAAATTGAATTACATTGACTTTCGAATGATTATGCCTGAAAAACTAAAAAATGGACTTATTTTAAATTGGAAACAAAGGGATTGGGAACAAAAGGAAATACAGAAGAAGAACATTTGAAATAACGTTTTATTAAACATAGCAATTTTGTTTCGAATTAACACTTGTTCCAAAAAATTGTCATTATTTCAATTGTTTGTCGAAAAAAGCGAACATAAAAGGCGCACCATCCGATAAAGAAAGCATCACAAAAACGGAGTAAGGTCCTTACTGTAAGGACTGTAAGTAGTGTTTTAATCTGACTGTTTCAAAATTATTGATAGTGAAATTCCTCGCAAAAAATATATACACAGGTTAAGTACTTAACCGTCCGGAACCGGCTAAACCGTCCACTTTTTAGCTAATTTTTGTTTTCAGAGCTAACGCCTATGCCCTTAACCGTCCAGTTTGGCTTAACCGTCCGTTCTTTAGTAAATTATTTTGAAAATTTTCTCTTTGTTTCTCAAAAATTAATGTCATATAGCAATATTAAAACTTTTTCAATGATCAATTGAGTAAAAAAGTACAAAATAGTAAGAAATAACACTCATAGAAAAGAGTCAGGTGTTAGGGATCACGTTTTTATATAAAATGGCTATTTTTGCTTAACCGTCCACNTGGCTTAACAGTTTGCATTTGACTTAACAGTTTGCAGTTGAATTAACACTTTTTTTGTCCTTTTTTGCCTTTTTTTTCCAGCATTTCCGCCTACGCCCTTGGGGTTTACCACGCCGCCTGAGGGTTTATCAGGCCGGTTTTGGAAGGAGAAAGTTTCCTGACAAACCCTCAGGCGGTGTAAAAAAATTTTTCGGATTTTTTCGTTCATTATATTGTTTTATATCATTTTTTTATAGTTTCAAGTTTTCCAGGGTTTTAACCTACGCACTACCCATGTGGCTTAACAGTTTGCATTTGACTTAACAATTTGCATTTGAATTAACACCTTTTTTCGGAAAAAAATGTGTTAAGTCAAATGGTTAGGTGGTGTATTTCAATTGTTTGCCGAAAAAAAGCGTACGTAACAGGCGCACCATCCGATAAAGAAGTTTTCGCCTTCAAATTGATTTAATTAAAATGCTACCTTTTTGTTGTTCTCATCCAGAAGAGTTTTTTTTTCTTCGAATGAAGCTTGACCAAAAATCATTTATATGTCACTTTAATTCGCCAAAAACGTAACAAACATAATTTTCGAGTCATTGTTTATCAAAAATGTTGTGTTCAGCGTCAAATTGTCTGAAATCAGAAAAAAAAGTCAGAAAAACCCCTCATCCTATTCTGCACATGTTGATTCGCCTCAAAAGTGCCCCAAGCTGAATAGGCAAACGTTTGACAAACAAACACCATTCTGAAAGCAAAGGTTTTAACTCCAAAGCGATTATTATCAACTTCAAAATCTCATTATTTTCCATGTAATGTGACAGGCCAACGTAGCAAGAACCACGTGCTCCTTTTTGTAAAGTTGAGATCGTTTGAGATGATTATAATGATTCGAAATACGGAAATGAAGTGAAACATTTTTTTTTTCGGTAACCAAATGAATTTTTGAATAAGTTATATTTATGTGTGCGAAAACTCTCATATGATAGGGTTGCCGAATGATTTAATAACATTGAACAGCATAATCAAAAATTGTAAAAAAATATTGAAAAAAAATTATAAAAAATCAAAAATAATCAAAAATTGTTAAAAAAAATCAAAAAAAAAATTAACGATTACGAAGTCTAATCAAAAAGTTTAACTAATAGTTAACTAATAGTTAAGTTTAACTAATAGTTAAGTTTAACTAATAGTTAAGTTTAACTAATAGTTAACAATGTGAGAGAAAAAATAAGCCATAACCACAAAATTTTTTCATAAAATTTGAAAAAACCTTCACGAGAAAAACATACAAAATTTCTTTTGAGCCAAAAAAAAGTAAAAAAAAAATCAATTAAGGCACTTTTAGCGTGACCAAAAGAATGGAGGACTTTAATCAAATGTATCACGTGACAGGGTGAACTTGAGCCAAAACTGGATAAGCCTACTACAAACCACTTTTTTAATTTTGGGTCGAATGACTAAAACACTTTTTTTTCCGGAAAATTGTGGCGATTATGATTTATTTTTTTTTCTCTAATTATTATGATTATGAACAGTGTTGGAAAAGTTGGCCAACGCTCCAAATTTCCCCAACGCCCAACGCAAGCGTTGGCCAACGCTCGGATTTTTCCCAACGCCCAACGCCCAACGTTTCCAACACTGATTATGAACTTAACGCTGTATTACTAACGGGAAAGGAGAACCCTATAAAATGTTGTGAAATTAAAGGAGGATTGTCAACAATTTCGGGTGAATTGGTCTACTGGAACATTTATAAAAACTAAAGTCTCGAATCTACACCAAGTTCAAAATAATCCCGGTTGAGGATTTTGACATGCAATTTATAAGCGTGCCAATTTTATAGTACTATTTGGTTTAATGGAACGGATTTTTTATTCCCGGATTTTTTGTCTCTTAACAATAATCCGGGTCATATATTAAAAGCCAAAAATAGACCCGTATTTTCAAAACGGAAAACGTTGTTGACGTTGAAATTTCCCGGTGTCGTAGATTATGCTAAAGTATTTTACTAACTCAAAAAACAATGACCTTGTAAATAATTTTACTCGGTATTTGTTATCTGTACCGTCTTCAAAGAGATAATGTGTAAGATTCTAAAAAAGAAATACATCGGCTGCGCCGTTATGTTTCTATTTAGCCTCGTCGGTCCTATTTTTTTTCCGTTTTTACGAGGAAAATTCTCCAAGTCACAAAGTCTTTAAAAAACTTTTTTTTAATGACAAAAGTAACCCTCACTTTGGGGTCACTGTATTAGTTTTTTTTACTCCGATAAATGTTTCGAAGAAGTTTCGAACTTTCATGCTCTTTATATTTATTACCAAATAAACGATTAAAAATGTATACAGTCCTCGTCCCCGAAACGGGTGGTTTTCTTTGACAAAAAAACCACCCGTTTCGGGGACAACCACCCGTTTCGGGGACCACCCGTTTCGGAAACCACCCGTTTCGGGGACATCAGTGATTTAAACGTTAAAAATCTTAATTACACCAGTTGTACAGTTATCTTTCGCACACCATCGCG
Organism: Oikopleura albicans; assembly: GCA_004367875.1. Lineage (NCBI taxonomy): Eukaryota > Metazoa > Chordata > Appendicularia > Copelata > Oikopleuridae > Oikopleura > Oikopleura albicans. The sequence continues at coordinate 13,261 of SCLG01000266.1, forward strand.
AAAATGACGAAAGATAACTGAAAATAGGCAGAAATATGAAAGATAAGTGTACATTGTGTGCGCGTATGGTTGAAATTGCGTAGGCGATGGAAGATAACTGCAAATAGGCATTACGTAACGTGCGCATATTGCGCAATACGTGTCTTTTTGTACAAAATGAAAGATAACTGTACAAAAAAAACAAATAGGCATTACGTAACTCGAAAGTATTGCGAAATACGTGTTGTTTTTGTACGAAATGAAAGATAACTGAAAATGATAACTTACAGCAAAGGCCGCATAGCGGCCTTTGCTGTAAGTTTATTACCCGATTGCTCCACTACCTTTGGAACACGGCGCGAAAACTTTTTTGCTTGGTGTAGTAACTGTGAGCTCCGATATTTGAGAGTGATTGGGCCCGGTGTACTGCCCTGCGGCTAATGTGGAAGTAAACCACACTCCGATTAAAGCATTAATTGGTCTAGTGGTTGAACTTTTACAATAATTGTAACAGTAATTTAATTAATAATTGTAACAATAATTGTAACAGCAATTTAATTAATAATTGTAAAAATAATTGTAACAGTAATTTACTGTTATTATTTTTTATAAATTATTATTAGTATTATTAGTTTTATACTATTAGTGAAACTTTTGGAAAACGATAATAAATAAATTAATAAACCTTTCTTACGTCTTTTTTCAATTTTTCTTTTAGGATATGTTCACGGATAAATATAACTTTTGTTTCTCTGTTCGTGGAATAATATTTGATCAATTTTAGAAACAAAACATGTTACTGTTGCTCAGGAGTTAAAAATTGAGTTTTATGTTGCCTCAGGACATGCACACTGAACTGACGGAACTTTTTAAAAAATTTCTGGAAAATTCCGAGACCCCTAAAAATCGTATATCTATTTCATTTGTTTAAAATTATTTGAGTCATACAACAATTCATGTTATTCGTATTTTAGGAGTTAAAAATTAAATAAATGAAACTTTCATAATTCAAAGAACAAAATTTTGAAGGTTTTTTGTTTTAAAATATTTTTAAGAATTAATTTTAAAGGGTTCCTTATAGTAAAATAATTAAACATCCGGTGGTTGAACCACCGTGGTTCCAATTAAATAAGTTCTCATTGTGTTGCATTTTTTATGACAATATTGATACTAAACCGTTTGCGCAGTTATCCGGCATATTTTGCAAAAAAAATCTACCGGATAAATGCGCAGGTTGCCCGATAACAGTACGAGCGAGAAATTGCGCAACACCAAATTGTTATTATGTAAACAGAGCCCGACGGGGTAAACGCACGAACTAATGCGGTCCCTGTCACAAGTAACAAGGCGCATACGCAAGTAACAAATGATTTAGCCGTTATAGGGACCTATAGTAATTTAGGGTTAGGGTTAAGGATGAAGTCGAAATTCCTGTCGCAAGTAACAGTCCACTCTGACATTTACCTTGCAACCAACAGCCCGTGTGTAATAATTTCCGGATCACTATTTAGTTTTCTTTTTGATTACTATATTTTTTACTATATTAGTAATATTTATAAACCCACATTTATAATTAAAAATATTTAAAAATGTTCAAATGATAAAATTTTATAAATATAAAATGAATTTTTAAAGTTTAAAATTAGAAATGTACGCGGGGGAAATCAGCTGGTGTAGTACTTTTTAATTCAAGCGAGGCCAGCTGTTTCGCTTCCGCCACGTTCACTTCCAATGTCGTAATTTATTTACACGTTTTTCGCTCAACACTACAGGATATGGAGCGAATCGGGTAATAGGCGTTACGTAATCATTGGAGTCTAACGCCATTGTAACAGAACAAACTGTTTTTAATTCTAGAGCAATTTATTGTTTTTTTAGATTATGTGTTTGTACGCTCCTGATCATCCCGATCATTTTTTTTCGTAATAATGCTACGAAATATTGGCTTCAAAGTACTACTTTTCTTGAAAAAATGCTTCAAAAAATACGTAGGCGGACTTTTTTCGCAAAAATGATGAAAGATAACCGCAAATGAAAGATAACTGAAAATAGGTAGATTGAAAATTTTTGCTAAAACGACGAAAGATAACTGAAAATAGGCTCAAAAATGAAAGATAATTTTTGCTATTTAGTATTTGAAATGACTTTAAATAACATTTAAAGTACAGTCTTCGTCCCAAGTAAAGCAACCATGACACATCTATATTTTTGTATACAAAAATCTGTCATAGACGTTTGCCTTGTCGGTTTTTTGGGCCTTAATTTTTGGGCATAATTTCTGTCATAATAACCTGAAAAAAACACCCGTTTCGGGGTCATTGGAAAAATCCAAAAAAAACCACCCGTTTCGGGGACAACCACCCGTTTCTGGGACGAGGACTGTAATACATTTTCACAACATAATAAAGTGTTTAACGTGATTGATGAATATTTGATGTTTATAACCAAAATATTTGTCAATATAAAATACGACACTTCCTCAATAAATATTAAAGGATTATGTTTTTGTGAACTGGTCGTGATATAACGTAAATTTCATTTTTTAACTATACGGTTTGTTGAAACGTATACTTTACAACGTAAATAAATGGCTAATTTATGTTATGGTTTATTTATCTCTGAAGCTTTCAAATTTGAATACCAGGAAGGAACCGTGAATGAGGTTGAAATTGTATGTGCAGAAGGAAAAATAATCAGGGTACATGAATACGTTTTGGGATATTGCTCTAGTTTTTTTCGAATGGCGATACGGAAAGCACAAAAAAGAAGAGCCAACCAGCCAATTCAGATAAACTATAAGCATTATTCCGTCCAAATAGTAAAGGTAATAAAATTTATGTACCGTAGGGGGACTCTATGATGGGAGTGCTTTAAGCGAATGCGCTGCCTAAAATCATATGCGCTGCCTATAAGCACTCCCATCAGAGAGTCCCCCTACGGTATATGATATACCGTATATCAGTTGTTTCAAATGTAATTTTTGATTTGTTACTAAAACAAAAAGATAGATTAAGACTTAAGGAGTAGTGAGCCATATCGTGTACAACATATTTATTGTAACCTCAAGGCGACAAAAAAAGGTTATTTGCATATATACAGACACTTCAACTAGGCGTTAAAGCTGAGTTATTTATGCAAAAAATGTAAAAATCCTTGCCGAATTGGGGTGATTGAAAAATTTGAAAAAATCCTTGCCGTTTGAGGTTTCCTTGCCGAATTGGGGTTTGCTGATTTGGGGACGAGGACTGTATTAACCCGGGACCGCTTTTGGAGTGCATATATGCAATCAAGGCGATATTATCGTCTATAAAATACGAATGATACGTAATTTTTCTTTCGAGTTTTTTTAAATATAATTTATTTTTTTGTTGTGTATAAAATTGACAATCAAAGTATGTGAGTTGCATCTAAGGGGCGCTACAGGGTAAAATGTGTGAGCGGTCAAAGCTGGCCAATTAAAAAAATAATAATTCAATAATTGGCAACACTAACTAGTCCAAAAACTAATTCGTTTGCTCAAAACATTCACCAATATTTTGAAACAAAAATAATGTAATTCGGTCGACAAATATAGAAATGACGAGCATTTGTATTTGGAGTGCATATATGCACTCGAGCCGCGGTCCCCCAATCGTACCTGAGCCGCGGTCCCGGGTTAACAATAGTTTCAAAGAATTCACTAAATTTAAAAATAATGATTGCTGTTAATTTGCTAATCTTTATCTTTATTCGGTATTGATTGACCGTTTATTCAAACGGCTCTTCGAAACAATTGTATTATTATGGAACCTATTTTGTCGCATTCGAAAATATGTGTTTACTTGTTTTTAGATTTATATGGACAAAATTTATCAGGTAAATACAGTGGATCATGGAATAAATACAACCATACAACTAATTGAGATTCTATACGACGGCGGTCTTTATGGGAAATCGTTTCCATGGCACTCTGCAATGATCGAGAAAGGGGTATGTTGCTGAATGTAATAATCGATTTGTGTAAACTAATAAAATTTTCCCTAATAAACCGACCGTTTTATTCCGGAACCATAAGCATGATTACGATTTTGTGAATTGGATATCCCGCAAATTTTATTTTTGCCATGGTGTACAATTCTCTTTTAACTTAATTTCAGGTTGATTATTTCAAAAGAAATTGTATTTTAAGTTTTTACCGTTGAAATATTCATGAAATTATTAATAGCCCTGTGAAAGAATGTGAAACACTACTTTTGGAAATTTCAAGTTTATCTAAGAAACAGCTGACGGATATTGTAATTGGACTATCGAAGATTCCCATTGATTGTGTTCTAAAAATTATTAACCAATGTTTCAAATATATAACAACAGATGAATTTATCAATTATAAACACGTGATATTTTCTGAAACCGAGAATTTCGAAAGTCTGATACGTAATAAATACAATTTCATATCCGAAAATGGGCATGCATCACAGCTTTTGGCTCGACATTTTCACAAAATGGACATAGTTGTAAATTCTACAGACATTGAAAATCAACTATTTCTGATTTCTACATCTATCATTGCTCAGTGTAACTCTATTCAAGAAAATCAACACACGAATGTTTTTTGGGATAGATTCGATTTCTTAACAGACCTCATCGGTAGCACAGGCCCAACGTTTAAGCGTCAAATAATGATAAACAGCAATCCCTGGATCACAAACACAAATGATTTTATTGTTGTTTCGGGATATCAAATACTTACAATACCAAGATCAGGTCTATATGAAATTGAAGCTTGTGGTGCCGGATATTCTGATTACCATGGAGCGATTATTGAAGCCCAATTCAAATTATCTCACAATTCGACTATAATTGTTGCTGTTGGTCAACAGGGAAAGAGTACTAGGAACGTGTGTAATGCGTGTGGATGCGGTGGTACTTTTGTTTATGAAAAAAATTTATTAGGAAAAGTTCGCTTGCTCGTGGTTGCTGGTGGTGCAAGTGGAAGGTTAGTACTAATTATGTATCACAAGTAAGATCTATGATCTAATCATGAGGGTTCAATCAAATTAACTTCTGGGGCAGTTATCCGACATGTTTCACTACTAAGGACCTTCCGAATCAGGGCAGAGAGTGCCGGCTAACAGCACGAGCGAGAAATTTTGTCACATACAACAACGAAGTTCTGAATTGGATTACGTTTCAATTTTTAGCTTGTATGCTTTGTAACAATAATGAATAACACTACTCATATTTTACTTATACCTTCGAGCAAGTCAAAACAAAACATATAATACTAATCAATTACATGAAAAGTTTAACCAATATCTCAAACAATATATAAACTAGTGTATAACTGCGTAAGGTGCCGGATAAGAGCGCGTACGGGGATGGTTGTTTTGAAAATAATGAAAAAATACCCATAAATACCGGGTAACAGGACAATTGGCCATAACTTTTAGAATTTTTTACCTGATTTTTTGTTGGAACAGACAGCTCTCTTCAATTAAAGATTAAATAAGTTTTTTTTAAATTATGCATGGTAAAAATATGTATAATCTTCAGTGCACATGCAAAAACGACTTCCTCGCCTTCAGGTTCCCCTAATTTTCCTGAGCATTTACCGGACTGGTCTTGGTTGAGCAACCATTTTAATAACTTAGAGGGTCGGTCAAAAAAAACAATAAGACATGAAGATTTTGGTGGATTTGGTGGTGGAGGCGTTTATTCATGTAGTTATGATGGCAATGGTACGAAAGGAGGCGGTGGTGGTCACGATTGGCGTAATAATTTGATGGCAGGCCAAGGCGGTCATTCATTTTCGGCAAATGATAATGCATTGAAAAGTGTCGGACATAGTGAAGTAGGAAGATGTACTATTCGGTTTCTACGAAATCCTAAAAGAAAATTGAACTAAAAAAATTAATAACAAACATAATAAAATATTCAAAAGTTTGTCAAAAATGGTGTTTTTTTATAACGGGATCATTTGATTATTGTTTTATGAACTTGGTATGTTTTATGGTGATTCTCATGTATTTCTTGAAATGACAGTTCTTGGGAGTGCAATATTTTTGCATGTATATCCTTGATTATTTGCAAAATTTTTGGACCAAAATCAAGATCGTAGGATGTGCCGATTGGATTAAAAATTAAACTAAACAACATGCCGTGTAGAGTCTGAACTTTAGATGACTGTGATAAGTCAAAAACGGTCAAGGGTATTCTGACAACTTTTTTTGGCCACAAAATTGATCGCCAAGTCATGTTTAAAACCCCATATGGTCGCAAAGTCTTGTTTTGAACAACAGGACTTGGCGACCAATTTTGTGGTCGCAAAAAGTACGCAAACATACAAATTTTTGGCGACCCTAAATAACCCTAATTTAATTTTGATCGGCAGCAACGAAATAATAACATTTTTGGTCGCTACCGATAACTGATACGCACAATAATCCCCTTTTCAACATCTTATCTCTTATTTTTCTGTTAGCTTATTCGTGCACTTTTGTGTTTAGAAATTCAACATATTCGAGACCGGTCCCCTTTGGAGACGTTATCTTTCCCCAATTACAAATTTCAGACAAATTGGCAACGCATTGCGCTGTTATGTTCCTGGCGTCCCGTTATGTTTCTGCTTATTTGAAAATTTTGGTGAAAACATTATTTACCGCGCACTCGGTGTATGAACCCCTAGAGTCCATTAAAACACAAAACTGTTTTTATAGAGCTCAAAAATTATTAACATTTTACAAAAATACCTAATCCAGACAAAAATGCTCTAATTCTGAACTCCAAATCTACTAAAAATGGATTTTTACGGTTGTTTTTATCTGAGAATTACAAATTTATACGTAGTTTTACAATCAAATTGTTAGTTAACTGGTTTACAGTTAAAAATATAAGTTAAGAATAATCAAAACTCTACGTATACGGTGTTATTTTCATTTCCGAAAAATATGAACACTAGGCTTTACATGCGTTATGAAACCACTAATTTGGATAGTCTGCTAAATAAGTACGGTTTATTAAAATTCAAAGTTTACAGATTCGTGGTATATACCAAAAACCACGTGTCAACCAGCGACCTGGATTTCTTTATCTATTGTCGCATTCCAAAAGAAGGGGCAATGTGATTATACTGCACGTTCCGACTCGATGCTATAATTACCATCTAGGCATTTTTGTTCAACCAACATTTGATTGAAATTCGAATTCCTCCGTTTCGCTAATTACGTTCACAATTTTTCGCACTTTTTTTTTCCTTTTTGGACATTTTGAATTTAGTGTTCATTGAATATTTATTGGCGTTTTTTGACGTGATGAATTCCAGCCGGTGAATTTATTGGCTGACCGAAAAGTATTTTTGCCCGCATTGTTATCATTATAATGTTCCATCGAAAACTTGAACGTGAGTTTTTTTTCTAAATTTAATACAAAAAATATATAGTTTCAGTAATTTACTTGGTATAGTATGAATAAAGTATAATGTAACTAACGCAAAATTGATCTGAATTTTCAAGACGAATCCGGGAACGTTTTAACCCCCAAGCATGACCACCGGACGTTTGTCCGTCCTCGGGTGAAAAAAACGCAATTTTCGAGAATAATCGATTACAAAGTCAATGTGTTGAGATCAAACTGGGGTATTGCTAGACCGACCTTGGACTTGCTTCCGGCTATTTCTTATAGCCATTTAACGTTGACCTTCTAAAGGTCAAATCATAACTGTTACTGTTTGCTTTCAATAACTTTGATAAGTCAAAAACGGTCAAGGGTATTCTGGCAACTTTTTTTGGCCACAAAATTGATCGCCAAGTCATGTTTAAAACCCCATATGGTCGCAAAGTCTTGTTTTTAACAACAGGACTTGGCGACCAATTTTGTGGCCATTTAACGTTGACCTTCTAAAGGTCAAATCATAACTGTTACTGTTTGCTTTCAATAACTAAACTTAAAAACATATTTTCGAGGGATCAAACTTGGCTGGAAATGGTTGAGGTCAAGTAAGTGTTTTGATTGCTTTAAATTTATCAAAGGTGCGCATAATTTATGAAAGAACAATATTCAAAAATAGTATTCAAGCAAATTGGCTAATGGTTTACACCCGTCTAGACGTGAAAACAAAAGCGTCTATTTTCTTAGGTGCTATTCTTTAGAATCGAGCATGTTATTTCAAAACGAATTTGACAGATTTGATCTTATTTAATGTGAAAAAAAAACTTGTGATAAATACCGTATTTTTTACAATAATAAGAAACAATCGAAGTCTTGTGGGCAGAGGTCGGCACGGGTTGGTTACCCGAGTTTTACCCGAAAAGGGTAATCACGGGTAACTTTACCCGACTTTTACCTGCGAAATTGGAATCGGGTTGGACAATAAAAAAATCAAAATGCTGACCTTTGCTTGTGGGTTCATTTAATTTTTCATTTGAGAGGAAGAAAAATAAGCCATAACCACGAATTTTTTTACAAAAAAAAGTAATTTGGCCATTCGACGTAAAATTGAAAAGTGGATTGTAGTTGGGTAATCTGGTGTTGACTCAAGTTTAACCAATCACGTGATACATTAGATTTAAGGCTTCCAAAAGGGTCTTTTTTGTTCCACCTTAAACGTGCCCCTTTGGATACCTTAAATATAATTTATGCCGTGACTGGTTGAACTTGAGCTAAAACCAGATTAGCCAACTACAATCCACTTTTTAATTTTGAGTCGGATGACCAGATGACTTCCCTAAAATAAGACTGGTTTATGTGCCGGCCCGACGACTTAAAATTAGTGGTTATCAGCAAACAAACCTTTATGCAACTTTAAAGTTTATGAAAGTATAAAAAGTTCATAAAAGCTGAGAGGTTGTGGCTAGTGAGTGGAAAATTATGACAGAAAATCCATAATTGATTTCTGTTGCATCAATTCCGCCAAATGAAACGTTTTTTGGCAAAATTCAGAAACAAATTATGAGGATCTCAGCATGTGAAAAATGACATCTGTTGAATTGATGTCTAGATGATTTTTTTTTGTTTGATGAGCTGGTTCTTTAATTTTTTGGGTCCGAGTTTATTTAACTCCTGCAGTCCCGACAGTGTTTTTCTGTATTTGGTTGATATTTCTGCATGGTTATTTTTTGTTGAGATTTTGCTAAAATTTTTAAGATTAATTTCCGACTGACCAGAAATTGACATTCGGTTACCGGTTTTAATACTTTAAACGTCCTATTATACACGCAAAATGGTACACAAAAAGTATCGTGTCTAAGAATTCCATGTTTATCTTCATTTAGGACTAAAGTGCTTTTTTGTGGTTGATTGGTGAAATTTATAAGTTATAAATTCTAACAATCAACCATGTAAATTATATCACATAATTCTTGAAAATGTGTCTGGAGAATAAAAAAAACTTTATTTTGAAAGTGTAAATGAGGCAAATTTCGGAGAAAACGTTTTTCGGAAAATTTTGAAAAACAAAATGACTTTTTTCAATACGACAGTTTTGGTCAATATTTCAAATAAAAAAGCATTCAAATGGTCGATAAGTTATGGTTAGTCAATTGCGGTTTTTCGTCCAATTTTATTTTGTGTTCTTTCAAAGAAAATGTTCGTAAAATAAAATGACAGTCAAAAATATTTTAAAAGTTTTTCCAAACCCGTTTTTTCACCGAAAAACGTTTTTCGGCAAATTTTGATATTACAATATTCAACAGATAAGCAATAATAATCTGAATTTGGTTCGTGCTTATAGTTGAATGATAGTGTACGGTGGCGGTGAATTCTTTATCGCTGTACAAACTTCGTAGGACGGCAAGTCTGAATATGAGGCTCTCAATTTTTCAAATTTAAATTAAGGATTTAAAATTTTATTAGTGTAATTTGAGTATACGTAAAGTGTGAACGAATTCCCCTTATGTAGAGTTCAGTCAATTCTGAATATTTTCGAAAAACTGGGTAAATAATCAGCTCATGTAACATGCAACTGTTTAATGTAAAACGTACCCTAGAGTGATTACAATCCTAGAACCATTTTTGATGCGAAATTATCAAACAATTTCTAACTCGAAATACTATAGTCCGTCACCCGAATAAGAGACGACATAACGTAATTACCCAAATAACAGGCAATTTTTTCAAAAGTCCCAAATAGGACGCATGTTTTTGGGAAGCACCATTTTTAGAACAAAACATTAATATGGTTAAACGACGACAACAAAGCTAATTTTAAAGCTAAAAGCCAGTTACCCAAATAAGACACCCTTTTCGGATATACTTTGTACACTTTGATATACTTAGTACACTTTGTTTCTTATTTAAAATATTTAAATACAGGGGGTCGGTTTCGTGTTTTCGAAAATATTGTAGTGTTATTTCTCTACGTTATTATTTTTTTTGCGTTATATATTTGATTTCATCAATGTAAAAATTAAATGTGAGTTTATTACAATTTTACTTAATTGTATCCACAAACGAATTAAAAACTAATAAAAAAGGTCCATGAAAAACAATGGTAAAATCAACGACCCTTATTTGGCGCCACGGACCCTTATTTGGCGAAGGCGTCTCTTATTTGAGGGACCCTTATTTGGCGACCCCTGTAGCTATAAAGTCATCTTTTTAACCCCCCCCCCCCCAAATATTTTTTGCTCAATTGTGACGGTTCGTAACGACACAATGCTGTTATTTTGACAATTTTGTGTTCGTTTATCGCCCTAACCAGCTTAAAGTTTTCTGATTCTAAAATGGCGGTAAGCGTTGGTCATTGGGCGTTTGGTTTATTATAAAATATTTTGGCCAAGGTGGTCAAAAAACGCCAAACAATTTTGGAGCACTATCCTGAGTCTTTCTTGACAGTTTCGGAGTAAGTTGGTGGCTCCATTCGGATGTGTTTCATTATGACGAATCGGTGGTCGTATCTTCGGTACCCGGCGTAGTACACCCTACAGTACTTAACAATCATCACTATTAGCAACACGACTCCAAAGAAAACTAACAGAATAAGTGGTAAGAAGTGGTTCCAGCGTACGTCACTCATGATTCGCTAAAATATTATGATAACTTTTCATAAAATACACCAGATGTATCTTTATATTTATAAAAAATAAAATGTATTAAGATAACGGAATTACTCAGCAAAAATCAAGATAAAGGTACATTGTGTAGGTGTGTTGTTGAAATTGCGTAGGCGAATTAAGATTANACGTACTTTTTGTCAAAAAACTCGGAAACCCGAGAAAACAGAAAACAATCGGATTTTCCATCCCAAAATACCTACGAAACGCGTCACAAATGCTAATTCGGACAAATGGTTAAAGTTCATTAAAAACTTACTTGGAAATATATTTAAATATTTATTTTATCAAGGATGTGCTCCAGAACTTCCGTTTTTTCTCTTTTTATTTCACGTGTTTATTATTTTTTTGTAAAATTTGGTAAAAAAAAGTTAACCGATTTTGTTTGGTTTTTTTGTCCGTTTCGCTTGACTATATTCGGCCGAAATTACCATTTTAGATGTTTTTTTCGACGCGATCTATTCGGTAGTTAATTATTCTCTTTAGGGTTTGATTTTAATCATTAGGCGTCAGGGCGTCAGGTGAAAACAACGCATCAAAGAAGAATACGAGAGCATTAAAACCCTAATTCTATTGTCATTTCCGGCACTAAAAAGTGAAAATTTTGGACAATAAAATTTGCATAATAAAACAGAGATGCTTTTGAAAAAGGGGAATTTATTCAAGCAATTGTCTAATCACACGATTCCATGCATTTTGAACAGAAGGGCTTCCTTTGAAAAATATGGTAGTCCGCTTGTCTGAGTTTCAATTTTTTACACCCCCAACGAAACGGATAATTACACCCACTGCGCAATTATCTTTCAAAAGTGTTTACAAAAAGCAAGATAACTANTCTATTCGGTAGTTAATTATTCTCTTTAGGGTTTGATTTTAATCATTAGGCGTCAGGGCGTCAGGTGAAAACAACGCATCAAAGAAGAATACGAGAGCATTAAAACCCTAATTCTATTGTCATTTCCGGCACTAAAAAGTGAAAATTTTGGACAATAAAATTTGCATAATAAAAGAGAGATGCTTTTGAAAAGGGGAATTTATTCAAGCAATCGTCTAATCACACGATTCCATGCATTTTGAACAGAAGGGGTTCCTTTGAAAAAATATGTCTGAGTTTCAAACTTTTACACCCCCAACGAAACGGATAATTACACCCACTGCGCAATTATCTTTCAAAAGTGTTTACAAAAAGCAAGATAACTATGTAGCGTGTAGGTGGAAAGTAAAATTTAAAAGAACCGCAAAATAACTCTTTAGTGCGTAGGCGATCATGGCAGTAACCGAAAACGAAAAAAAATTTACATTACAGAAAATTTTTATTTTTCGAAAACCTACATATGTTATTCAATTTGATGCGTAGAGTAAGTTGGCGAAATATAATTGAAAAAGAAGACACGTTTTTGCGCTAGAGAGCAGTTTATAGGCCATTTGCAGGTTTCTCCGTTTTCGGTTAGTGCCACGATCATGCATCAGTATACAGGATCCTTAATCGATTCCATGTTTTGCGTATACTCAAAAAAACTAAAGCTGTTCTAAAAACAAATACATTTTTTTCTTTGGTGTGTTTCTATTTCTATTTAACAGTTATTAGAATGAAAAAAAATGGTTACTATAATGGGAAGTTGTACCCGCCCACAATTTCCTATGATCAATCACATGTATCTGAAATTTATCATGAAAATGTGAGGGATAATATAATATTACAGCGAATGATTAATCTCGTTGACAGGGGTTAAGCTAAGTCAACCAAATTTCCCGGAAGTTTACCCGAGCCCGATGTAAACGGACAATTTTTCTTGTAATTTATTGAAAGCTAATGAGTAATTTTAATCAAAGAACTGACAAGGCAATCCAAAATAACGAATTTAAATGTTGAAAGCGGTTTCTAATTAACGAAATATAAAATAGGCGTTTGCCCAATGACGAGAGACCTCAAATTTCATTGGCTAATCAACGCTTGAGATTCTTGACATTTTTGTTATGCGCTCTTATCATTGGCCAAACGCTTAACTTTTATTTATTTTGTTAACTACGGATCGCTTTCATCAGCTAAGTACGTTACAAAAAATATAAAATTAATTAGGAGTAATTTGTCATTATTTACACCCAGATAATGCCGTACCGAGGCGTACGCCAAAAATATAATGTCGATCAATTTTTTTTTAACTTTTAAATACACATGGTGCGCCGTTAACAGGCATGCCGCATGCCGTTAACAAACATATTGCCCGTTAACACCCTAGGTTGGGCTCGAAAAGCCAAGCCAAGCCAAATTTTTTTGAGAATGTATAAAGCCAAGCCGAGCCAAGCCAAAATTTTTCGAGAGGTGAAAAAGCCAAGCCAAAAATTTTCAAGAGGGGAAAAATCCAAGCCAAGCCAATGAAAATGCCTGGCTTTGCCGAGCCCTGGCGATAACATTATTTATCGACTACGCATTGCGCCGTTAACAGGCAGGTTTTTGAAAAGTTAAGGCTGACTGTTAACGGCGCACCTTGTGTAATCGTTGAAAACCTTTTCTGTTATCTAAATACAATTTTTTTTAGAAATCACAATTTAAAAAACTATTTTTTTTGTATTTTAGGACTAGTTTCAAGTAATAATTAAATAAAGATAATGTTCAGACAATACGTAATTTGTTGAATTTTTGAGGTCTTTTTGATGTCACCAGTGTCCATAAGCCAACCACATGATGTATAAAACTATACTCAGTATATTTTCATATGGCCAGTATAATATACACTGGTTATAATAATAAACTGACTGCAACTCCGCTGGATTTAATTTGCATTCTAAATTTCTAAACCCCTAAATTGAATCAGAACCCCACTTTAACTCCAGGTTCGTATATAATACGCTTTATATATTTAAGTATTGCAATTATATTTTCGGCGTCATACATGATCATAATACAAAATCGTACTTAAAATTTTAAAGCCAAGACCGTCGGACTTACGGTTGGATCTTTAAAAATAACAATAATTATGTTCACGCAAGAAAAAGACGAACAAATCGTTCCCATAAGGTATACATGACCTTACTAGGGTACCCACACTTTTGATATAATTATGAAACTGTAAGAAATCTGTAAATTGATTTTTTATTTGATATTAACTCTCAGGGGGAAGGAGTTTTTGGGAACGTGTAGGGGGGCGATCCGACTATTCAGAAATTGATTTGGGCCACCAGGGTCCAGGTAGAGAGCTGTTTGAAATCTCCAACCTACGCAAAAAAACACTGTCAATCGAATTTTCTCGAAAAGTTGAGGGGGGTCACCAATACCCGTTGTGCTTTACGGGGCCTCCATATGCCTTAAATCGACGAAAAAACAGGTTGCGTGTCTATGTACACGCACTTCCCCCTGGGAGTTAACCTTCAAACACATCGGTCTGAATTTTCTCCAACCGAGCATACAAAACGTTTTTTGGTGTTTAGATCTATTAAATGTAACGGCAGTGAAAACCAACATAGAATAATCCATTACAAAGTTGGAGAGCAGATAAAAATAAAAAAAATTATTCCCGTAATGAATATTAATTGTAGTCATTTATTAGAGCTAGAAAACCTAAAAAGAGGTTATTTGATAAAAATTGATGTTAATAAAATGTGTTAAAATTTTGTAAAAAAAAATGTCAAAATTTTGGTGTCAAAACGTTTGTCCCCGAACTGTGGGCACCCTTCTCCTTACTATACTCTTTTGACGCCAAACGTATTGGCCAAAACTTTGTGTATTTTTTCTTTCAATATCGTAAATATTGTTATCAGACTTACAAAAACACACAATTTAATTTTTGACCCACTATCTGATCGTCGGTTATTTTCGTTTTTCAACGCCCGCTGAGATTAGTCTTATCTTTTGAGCATTTTGAGAATTAGCACAATATTAGAATATTTCAAGGACGCTGAGCCTGACTGAGCATTTCTATTTTGTTTACCAGACGTAAGAAAATAAACTTAAATAACCATGAATTACTCACCAATACAGAAAAAGATAAAGCCACCATTTTTTCGTCTTGAGACGTAAAATACATTTTTTATCAAATGATCAAGTTGTTCGGGACCCACTTTTCAACACGTATTTTTAATACACTAATTTGAACACGAATTTCAAGACGAATTTAAACACAAATTTTACCTCGAATTTTAACACAAATTTTAGCACAAATATTAACACAAATTTTAACGCAAATTTTAACGCAAATTTTCACACAAATTTTAACACTGTACTTTTTAACATACATATTAGGGAAAACGCGTTCAAAAATAGTGCGATTCAAATTTTCCAACGGAAAAAATAAAACATTTTGAATCTCACATATTTGATCCGTAAATCACAAATTTGATTTGATAAATGAAATAGGGCACACTTGTTAGCGTCAGGGAACATTTTCTGGCTGAAAAGCTTGTCATCGTGGTCAATGCTCTCAAGCGCTAAAAGTTTTAGCCTAAAACTTGTCTGTTTCTCTTTTTTTTTTGTCTCCAATGCGTAATCTAAAAATCAAAAAAGTCAATTTCAAAAAAGTCAATCTTAGCAAAAGGAAAAACAAGACATTCTAGATTATCTCCCAGTCTAGAAAATAGGGAAAAACGCCGGAAATTCATGTGAAAGCCTGAGTATAATACTCGGAATTATTCCCGTCTTTTATACACAACGGTATACGTATTAGGGTTTCCCAAGCTTTTGAGTATGAGAATGCCAGAAATGATATGAAAAATCGAGAATATACATTTTGTAGCTTTTGTGAAACTATTTTGAAAAAAAAAATAGTTTCGAAAAATTTCGAAAAAATTGCGTAGGTTGAAATGAGGTTAAAAATTGTCAAAATCGCCCCATAGGGGTTAAAATTTTTTGATCACTGTAACATACTCTATCATCTGGTACAAAAACAAAATTGATATGGAGACCCTTAAAAAAAGCTTGGGACACCCTAATACGTATGTCGCAAAATGTACAATCTACGAAAGTAAGTATGAGCTAAACAAGAACATGTTTCCTTACAATCCACACGAATCTGAAAAAAAGCTTCCATTTTATGCACAATATTCGAAATGTGAAATTACTTGCTTCCTTAGCTTATTTGTCTAGCCACGTAATTTTAAANTTTTTTTTTTCACTCGCTAGGTACGTCATAACATCGGCATTTTTGGTAACTAAGTTTAGGTTCGCACGGTTTTTGTTGTTTAATGTTCTAAACGATTTTATTGAAAAAAATGTGTTATTCGGCGAAATCGATTTTTTAAGTGTGATGCATGGATAATAACGGAATTAGAATGCATTCTAATTGAGATGTTTTAAACATTACAAAGTGAAAGTGATACAACGGTTACTAGTTAGCCTAGGCATAATTGAAATAACCTCAATTCACACCTCATTTGCTCCAATTTGCAAAAAAGGAATAATGTGAGGAATCGAAAATTACACCTTTGAGGCCTTCGGGCTACGTCTAATAATTATGAAACGGTGTTTTTCGTTAACTTCTAGACCAGAGCTCGGCAAAAATCGAATAAAAAAGGCTAAACTTTCTTCAACTTTCGGGTTTACATTATGAAAAAAGCCTCAGCTTTCCTCAACTGTCGAGGTGAGATTTAAAAGCTTAACTTTCCTCAACTGTCCAGCTGAAATTAGAAAAAAAGCTCAACTTTCCTGAACTGTCGTTTGTGTCCAAAAAAGAACTTTCCTCGACTTTCCGTGGCAGTTCGAAAGGACTTTTGAGGAAAAGTAACTTTTGCCGGGCCCTGTTCTAGACTACTTTTAAAGGCAAAAAGACTTGATAAATTTCCAGTAAAAATTAATCAATTAGGTAGATTTATCAAACGAACCAACCCGTCAAGAAACCGAATAAACTGAAAGCCTTGTTTTAAAAAGCTTAAAGTCACTATAATTTATTGCCCATAATTTATGGGCTTAATGAAAAATAAACACAAATAAGGTTTCAAATGTACAATTGATTGATTTTTGTTGATTTCAATTGTCATAACATTTGTTTATTGCTAAAAAACAGCCCAAAATTTCAAGTTAGACGCTCGACCGGACATACATCCGGTAAATGTGTTTAGGGGTTAACGAATATGCAACATCAAACTACGGTGTCCCATGTTCTTGGAGATATAAGTAGGTGCTGTGATAAAAAAGGGTTACGATAACTCACGCTTTTTTTTGGTTTACTTACTTGGCATAATAGCAGGTTCATCTTTCGCTAAATGCATCTTTAACACTTTCATCGTATTTTAAGGAGTTCGACTTAAGTCCCACTTTTCTGAACCACCACAAAGCCAAAAGCAATCATGGTTTCGGAACTTATCATTAGTTTTTTTAGTAGTTTTTTTTACTTATTAACCGACGTATATACATCATGATGATGAATCACCAGATGTGTCTTAAATTTTTACTCGGCGTTTTACATGAATTTCCGCCATCTTTTATATCGCCTTTTCTAGATGGCAATATTCGTGCGGAAAAAAATATTTTTCGGCTATCTAAAAAATACGAAACAAAAAACGTTGGAAATTCATGTAAAACGCTGAGTACAACCTGATTGGGGCAAAAACAGAAAAAGGCGAAACCTGAAAACGGCAAAAAATGAAAGTTGGGTTGAAATGTCCCGATAAAAATAAAACGCCGGGAATTCATGTGAAACGCTGAGTACTTCAAAAATATAATATTATAAAACCTATTTTTGGTGATTTTTTGCTTCGAAAAATCAAAATAATCTTGGATATGAATGTAAACAGTAAAAAAAATAATTATTAGTCTCATAATAATTGTTAATAGCCGATCATTAAAGTTATGTGCCGCATCAGCTTGTTATTATATGATTAATGGTTTGATAATTGGCGCATGTTTCAATTTAGAGATAAAATGGAAGTACGGCAACAAAAGCATTTCGAAATGTTCTCGTAATCCACAACTAATGGAATTTTATCTTCCAAATTATATATGATTTATGATCTCGAAGATTAACCGCCGGAAACGTTTACGATTCCGTAGAACTTGACCTCGTTTTTGTGTTCTCATATCGCATATCATATACCGCCTGTCCAGAATTAAAATGGATTCCGAGTTAATTATCGAGCTTTCCCCGCCAGTTTGTTAATTTTACCGCAAAACAGGTTTAATTGAGCGTTCATTGGCTGGAAAAAATTGCGTGCTGGACGATGATTGGTCAGTATGGGTCAGTAGTTCCTCTGAGTCTTGACGTTTTCTTTTTTTCTTTCTTGGCCATCTTCAGGCCATTTTTAAAGAATCCATTTTCATCCTGGACAGGCGGTATTTAGCCCATGATTATTTTAGTGTATTTTATAGCAAAATCCACGCGGTGTCCAAATCCATCAGCAAGTAGCCACCGCTTTCTAAAATTACGAAACTTTGGGATCGTAAATATTTTGGGGTGTAGAATCCGATTTGTCCACGGTTTCCAAGAATTTACAACTTTACCGGCAGTTGCCCGTAATTTGCGCACTAAAATTACGATTTTACTTTATTTTTTATTCTAGATTGGCCCGATCGCATCTCTTGTGAAAATGTGGGGTACTGGCGAGCACCGTGGACAGCCTAGACATATATTATGACGGTGCAATATTATCTTTGTCATTCGAACCACTTGGCTTAATAGAAGGAGGTAAGCGGTTTTCCGGTCGTTCACATGATCGCACAGTTGAAAAATTAAATGAACAAATATCAAATGTCGACCATAAAAGCACTTTTATGAAATTAGCTTCGGATATTTAGAAGGCCCAGCTTCAACCGCTCAATTATTTTTTTAATTAACACTCATTGTTTAAGTTAGCACTAATTGTTCAAATTAACACTAAT
>SCLG01000266.1:40480-57162 GCA_004367875.1 Oikopleura albicans
TTTATTTTGATACTAAATTAAGTTTAGATAAAATCCCTATGATTGTGCGATGTTACAACAAATTATTTTTGGTCCTAATGCGACTATTTTTGCCCAGATTTTGTGCTTACAAAAGTATTTTAAAAGTTGTTGGTCATAATTTATATACAATTTGGTTCAATAAGGAACTAGTTCGGTCTAACAGTTTATAAAAGTCTACAAAAGAGCCATTTCAAATGGCCGAATTCATACGGTTTTTAAGACAGCAACAAAGTTGACCTACTTTTACATTACGGGTCTTACCATAGATAATATCGAGTACTGTTTCAAACCTACAACCGAAATTTTCTCGGTGATACTTTTTTTCTCACTCCAGTACCGTATGGGGACTCTCAGACTGTGAGGCTTTATCCGGGTTTATCCGGCCCCCTTTATTTGGCCACCTTGCCCGCTCATGTGTTTAATTTTTTCCCAAATTTTTTTTTTTGACTAACCTTCCCACGCACTGCGGGGTTATTCGGCCAGTCAAACATTTTCTGTTTTTTTGCGAGAAACGTAGAAAATGAAATGACGCAGACTGTGCTCGGTGTTCAAACGTAAACGGTTTTCAAGAAAAAAACGTATACCCACAATGTTAGATGTTTTTTGTTAATTAATAAGTTTTCTGGAAGTAATTGAACCTAAAAATGTTTGTTTTTGACATTGTTTTCGATGATTGATTTTACAACACATTCTATTAATACATAGGTTATGTCGAATCTATTTTGATTTTGGCAAATTGTATTTTTTTGGGAAGTTGAACCATTTGTCAGACTTTTGGGAAAGGGTTGTTATTTTGATTTAGTTGTATCAAAATACCAAAACTTTGTAACTATAAAGTTTGTTATTATGAAAGTACACCCCTGCGCCGCTATCTTGCAACTTTCCCATCACAACACTTGAAATATAACGGTGCAAACGGGAAAATCTGTAACAGCACAGTATCTAAGATAACGGAATGATTGACAAAACTGCAATATACCGGGCAACATAACAGCGCAGGGTGCGTCGTTATCTCATAGTTGTTACTATTGGCATTTGTTATTTTGACGGTCTGATCAAATGCAAATGGTTGTCTAGACGTAAGCACTTCTTTAACTGATGTTGTTTAACTGTCCCGCGCCACCCATAAGTATACCCGTCCCGCGCCACCGTACCCACATCTGGGTACGGTTCATTCCATTATTGCAGCCAAACTACTGGGGCGATTTTAAAATTAAAAACAAAATCTAAAAGATTAACTCTTCTTCTACAAAATAAACTAATGCATTTATATTTTTATAATTAAAAATAATGTTTTATTTTTAATTTAAAAAAGTTGGTTAAACGTTACGAAATTGTCCGTTTTCAATTATAGTCAATCGTTCTTTGTTTCTTTATATTTACAAAACAAATTAAAAAAAAATACGGGGTGAATTTTAACTCCGAAGGGGAAGGACTGGATACTAACCCGTAGGGAGAATTTCGTGCAAATTTGCACGAAACCGTTTTATGACTGTTTTATCAACTGATTTCCAAAAAAGATGCTATACAACTAAATTATGCATGCAGAACGNGAATCAAATTTGTACAGTTGTTAGGGTAAAAGGTTATTAAAACAGTGTTTTTCAAACTTTTAAGCGTTTTTTGCAACAAAAATGAGCTGTAGACAAGAAAAGTGCATGTTCAAATGAACACGGATTATTTTTTGTCATTATAACACGCTTTATTACCACAAAACAATGTGTAATATCTGATGCCGTATGCTTTTTTAAATGTCATTTTTTCAAAAACGTTGGCATTTGTAAAGTGCCTTTTTAGTATCTTTGGAAGTTCTCGAGATGTTCAACACTAATTGTTTCTTGACATCTCATGAATGAGCCGGAACTTTCGGGTTAAAACGACTAAAATTGATTTTTAATCACTTAATTGTGATGTGGTTAATTTTTTTTTATAGATAATGATCAAATTTCCATACAACTAATAGGATATCCTCAATGATTACTGCGCTGACAAAAAATTGTGAATATTTCGTTACTGTTATATTTAAACAAATAGTTAAAATTTCTTGGAACCTTAGTTAATTAGCCCACGGATTATTGAAAATAATTATAATTTTTTTATCTCATGCAAGCGAGTGGAATTATAAAAATGTCGTCCCTCCCCTTATCCAAAATAAGAGTAAGGTAGGGTTCGGTTACATTAAAATTTTCATTTTCAATATTTTTTAAATGAATAATGAACTCATTAACAGTTAGTTTTTTATGAGGTCAAGGTAATTAACCCCTTGAACAATATCCGTCAAAAAATTATCTTTTGGATTGTATTTTTCCAAAATAATTTTTGGACAGATTACATATTTAGCAAAGCGGGAATTGAAAGCGAAGCGGGAATTGAAAATTTCGGCGGGGTGTTTTTTCAAAAAAATTATTCAAAAAATTTTCAATGTGAAAATTCGAACATTATTGCATATCATGTGTTACATTATGCTAACGCTTAGACTGTATAAAAGCGGGATTTTTTATTGAAAAATGATCTCAATGGAGCATGACGCATTCTCAGGCTCCATTTGTGGTTTTAATTCCGGTTCCGGTTTTGGTTTTTGATCGGTTTTATGCGGAGGTTCGATTGTCAGAATTTCTGTCTCTTCATCCATAGCCACAAGCAAGTCCATTATGGCTTTGTCCTAAAGTCACATGTTTTGCTTCTCTTCGGAGGCGTGGGTTCGAATTCCATTTCAGTCACCAATTGACATTAGGCAAAAATTCTTGATAAATGCTAACGGTAGAACGCTGTTTTAAAGACAGTAACGCACTTTATACCCAGCCGAGCCAGAAGGCGCAAGGCTGGGTTAAATGCGGAGACTGTTTTTAAGAGTTAAATGCGACAAAGACCAACCAGACTCGCGTCTGAGGTTGGTGTCTAAACTTAAGTGCTGGTCTCACAAAACGTAGAATTATATTATGGTTTATTGGTTAAATCAGAAAAGTGTCTTGGATTATTTACTCGCCGCTCAGTATAAATATAGCGACAGTAACGTTATGTTTACTTGAAGTGTGATATCAAGTTCAAATTGATATAATTTATCACTACAGTTTAATTTCAAAGGTTTAATTTTTGATGCAAGCATTCAAAAAATTAATATAACCACAATATAAAAATTCAGTCACCAGTTTAAATATATTAGTGCCATGTCATTTCAAACACAAGTAGTATAATTTACATATTTTATTGATTAATCACAATAATCAATAATTAAGGTAATATTTTCGTAATTTTCTTCTGTGTATTTGTCTTTTCTCCTCGTATTTTTCTCTTGTGTTCCTATTTATGACGGGGCGTCCATGGTCTATTTCGCTTTGTTTGAGTTGCGTCAACACAGTTAATCATTTACGCACAGTGACTGTGGATTGCACAGTTAGAGTGTTTAACCCCTAACAATAACAAGGAATTTGAGCGACAACAAATGTATTTGATTATGCTTAAATTGTGCTTCATTTGTTTGTGTTTCAATTATTATATACACTTGGCCCATATTTACCGAGTCGATCTGCGACTGGGCAAATGTGCACTAGTGGGGTTCAATTCCGGAGATTTAACTCCTGATGTTCCGCACAAGTATTATAAAATTATTAAATTTTTATTAATATTAATTAATCGAAAAATTCTTATATACCTTTTTTATGCAATTATTAATCAAATTATTCATATTTTTTAAATTTATAGAAACATAATTGATAGAATTATGAACACAAATAATAAAATATACTCATAAAATTATTTAAAAACACGTTCAGAAAATATTCTATACAATTAGTACACCGGATGCGCTGTTATGTTCCACACCGTCATGTTTCAATTGTTCCCGTTCGTCCCGTTATCTTTCACTTTTTTTGTAAATTGATTAATTGATCAAATGAAATTTGGTTGATTGAAATTTGTAAATTGATGATTTTTCGAAATGCATATCTTTATGTGTAAAGTATTGCGCCGTTATCTTTCGATTTTCCATTATCTTTCACTTTTTTTTAATTTAGTTTTAAAAAATAATGGCGCACCTGGTGTATAAGAATTATGAATATTTGTGGAAAATGGAGATGTTTTGATCGAGACTTTTTGATGTCGCGCCGACAAAGTCCTTTCTTACCAAATAACTTCCCAAAATATCAGTTTTTAAAATTGTTCATATTGGCCGCTAATTATGAAAAAAAATACACAGGGTGCGCCATTATGTTTCACAAAAAAAAATCGAAAAATAGTGAAACATAATTGGCCGAGCGGGAAAAAGTGAAACTAATATTAACCATAAAGTTTGTTATAAAAGAACAAAACTATCCATACCTAGTGAATTAATCAATGGTTCATTTTTTTGAAAATTGAAATGACAAAGCACAATTTGTGCTGCAGAAAAACGTGAATAACAACGTTCTAAATTAGATAACAGATCGTCATTTGCCAAACAATTTAAAATCAGGAAGTAATACTTAAAATTATTTCCGGCTACTTCCGGTTGAAACGTCTTTCTTTTAAAAGTGCCCATTGACCTTTTAGAATCTATAAACAGTGTTCGTTCAATGGCGAAGTTCATTTAGCAAAAATGAAATTTGTTTGCTTAGAATTGAAACAAAGGATACAGAAACGTAGATAAACCATTTTTAAGACACCGAGGTTTGTCGATGAAAACATTTTTAATAAAAAATATACAGAAATAAGGAACTTTTTCGGACTTTTAGTGTCAAGATAACTGATTAGGTCGTGTATATAATAACACTGTAAATTATATTTAACAAGTCAAGAATAAGCAGTTACAGACCCCGTAGGCGCGGCGGGTCTGTAACTAATTACAAGCCACGCCTATTGGTTCATGATTTTTTATAGGCGCCTCCTATTGGCCAGCGTCCTTTAGCCACGCAAATTACTCACCCCGTCGCTTGTAATTCCTGGTTACTGCTAAATTCTGTTTGTACATCACCTAACCATTTGAAAAAATAATTCAAAAAAGTCTTATCTCAAATAAAAATTGTTACTTTAAATAAAGGCTGTGCAAACAGGCAATTTAACAACTTCGGTGTACAAGTACTCAGAATTAACGGACTGGTCTATTTTTGCGTAGAATCGGAATATGGACTCCATTTTGACAGGTCTGACTGAGAATGGGGTGTTTCAAAGGGTTTTCAACTAGAACGTAGGCTTAGATCCGGAAAAATTACCTGAAAAATGTTATCTCAAACGCAAAGTGTTATTTAAAATGCAAATTGTTATTTCAAATAGTTAGTTGGTGTATTTAGTTGTCATCCGTAAGTTCTTTAAAGTGGCCCTCCGAACTCCCATAAATAAATGAAATTATGTTACAAAGGAAGTCTCAACTAAACAATGTAACAAAAATTGTATATCATAGCACAAAAAACGAATATGTTAAATAATTCGGTCTAATCTGTGGCTAGAAGTAAACATAATAACGGTTGAACAAATAGCATGACGTAATAAAGAGACATTAGTGACTATCCAAAACCAAAATGTCGGAATTTGACAGGGCATTTGGGTGAAGAAATCGGCATTGCTCCAAACGTGAAAAACAAACGTGGCATTAAAAAGATAAACCGAACTATTTACGTGTTTTGTTTCACTCAAAGCTTTTTTGTATATAAATAAAGTGTACCAATTTTGGTAGCTATCAAATAAGCACGCTTTCAAGGAATACAATAATATAGAGGATTTTGCCTGACAGGCAACTTTTCATTATTCGATTTCTTTTCTTGTCTGGATCTTTTTTCCCGTGACTCTTCTTTTTTCACTTTTTTCTTCGCTTGAGCTGTTTTTTTTTTCTCGGAATGAGAAAAAAAAACAATTTTTTTCTTCGGATAAAAACAAGAATTACTTTTATTTAGAACTATAATTTTTATACTGCGGGACGTTGGGAGTTAACTTCCCGTGATGAACTCCCGTGGCGCATATTTACACAGTGACTTGGTAAATATGGGTCACATATAAATACGAATTTACGCAAATAAAAGCTCACTTAGATTTAGAATACAATTATAACGTTGTCTCAATTCACTTTGCAACAGCAGTTTTATGACTGTGCAATTAGTGACTGAAGTGGGATAGAAATTGCAATATCTAATAATTCGAATAACTAATGTATATATTTTTTAAGTAAACAGTTATATTTAAAAACGAATCCATCAACCAAAAAAACATACACATATTTTCTATAAAAAAGTCGTTTTTTTAATCGAAATAAAAATGGAACAATTCTTAGAGGTGGAGAGCCCGGCAAGTAACCTAGATTTTGCGCTAACTGTACCAACATCTTTTAAAGATTTGGCACAAAAAGAACCGTTTGTCATCGCCGGCCATATCATATTTATGGATTCGCCCAAAAACTGTTTACGGCGAAAAGTAACGGCACTAATACAGTGCCTTAGAAAAGTTGCCGATCTTTTGACCGCCAAAATGGCGGGAATAACGCTATCGCATGGAGCGGAAAGAGCGCTGTGCATTGGCCGTCGGTCCGGCGTGGATCTTTCATTTATTGGACGGACGCTGTTACCGTAATCAACAGATAACGTTTTCAACATAGCGATAAGCCGGACGCCAACGAATGCGCTTTCAAGGTCCGAAACACTGGGCTTATGGTTTATGCTGAACCGCGAACTCACACAACATGATATAGAAACGGTTATGATAAACGAACGTGATCATACGCATGCTTTTATGCTACAATCCNTACTGGATAGAATGTTTCATGAGGCAATGGATCGGCCAACTATAGCTCGCATGTTCCGCAACGCGCGGATGAACCGTAGGTATTTACTGGAACGGGACCTGCTTTTGAACAATGCTAACCGTATAATCAAATGAAAAACAAAAACGACAAAAACGAAAAAAAAGGAAAAACAAATGAAGAAAAAGTTATTAGAAAAGCGCTGTAAAAAACCCTTAATTTCTGTTTTTTTTAATTTTTTTTTTTTTTTGGGGGGGGGGTTTGATTGCGGGACGTTGGGAATTAACCTCCCGTGATAAACTCCCGTGGCGCATATTTATAAAGTCGCACAGCGACTCGGTAAATATGGGTCACATATATATACGAATTTACGCAAATAAAAGTTCACTTGGATTTAGAATATAATTATAACGTTGTGTCAATTCACTTGGCAACAACAGTTTTATGACTGTGCAATACTTCTTATAAATCAACCAAATTAAACAAACCGTCATTATTTGACATACAGTGTGGTCCATCAATGAATGGGTCAGGGTAAATGTCTGCTTGCAGTTTTATATTTTTCAGCATAAAAGTGCGTGCAGAAACTAAATCCGGCTGATTTATTGTTGGACCACACAATAATGTATTTTTTTGAAATTAGACTATTGAAACAACAAATCGAAAATTATTTGCTGTCCAGGTTAATCGTTAAGGAGATATAGACCCATTGAAATGTCTCAATTTGTGTAGAAATTCAGATATCAATTAGTGAGGGTGACAACATACAAGTACTCATAGAAACGTTTCATGGTATGCTCCATCACAACACCGCGGTATTTGAGCACAAATTCTACAACCAAAAAAAGTATGTCAAATACTATTTCGGCCCTGATAATTCAATATATTTTTGCTCATGCTTTGTTTCGTTTTTTTATTTTCAATATTTATTCTAGACCATCTTTATCTTCATATGTTTATCTTTCGTGTAACTTTTTTTTCTCTTTCACGGTCTATTTGAATTTAGAATATTACCGAACTTATCTACACTTCGACTTAAAAAGCTGATTAGACGAATTTTTGTAAACTGATGTTACAACATGCTAGTTAAAATGATATCGAAGACAAATAAAAATAACAATTACAGTCAGGGGTCTCTACATGTGCATTTTCGATTTCCGAAAAAAACTTGCACATCTAGAGAGACATCCAAATCTATAATGACATTGTTGGCCGTACTCACGGAAAATCAAACCACTTTTTAGAGGGGTTGATTTTATAAATGAAGTACTCGGATTGCAGTCGGCTCCGAAACGGGTGATGTTTTTTTGTGATTTTTTCAATCTCTCCGAAACGGATATTACGTTTTTAAATAATATAATTTACGAGAGACTATTTTTGGTGAGAAAGAAATTTGAGGATGTTTTTTAATACAGAATTTTCATAAAAATCACCAAAAATACATTTTTCTAGAATCAAAATGGTGTAGATGTTCTACAGCGTGTGTTTCATGAAAATCGGCTGCGAATTTCTAGAAAAGACCAGTTTTCTTTTTCGTTTCATATTGGCGTACTAAAAAAGTGGGGAAAACTGAAAGGAAAAACTGGTCTATTCTAGAAATGTGCAGCCGATTTTCATGAAACTCACAATGTATAAGATTATCCTGTCACGTTTTATCTTCAAAACACCTAACAACTTATTAGTAAGATTCTTACTGTAAGAACTTTCTTAGCAATGAGGTACAATGTACCTGGTACATGCAATGCGTCATTNGTGAGTTACCTTAGTAATTACTGACACGTTTGTTTTATTTCATCTAGTACTGTAATTTGTAAAATTCTTGAAAAAAAATGCTTTCTAAACCTAATGTTTATTTTGTGGGAAAGGATATGTAACGTTTTGTTAGTAGCATGACTACTGCACGACCCCATGCTGTCAAATCAACACCAAAATGACCACAATTTGCCTAACTAACCCACAGAGACATCACATTGCATACTTCGCATTTTTACTAGGATTAATAGTTTGTTTTCTGTTTTGCTTCAAACACCTAATTATAAACAAACTATTTATTATATTCGGAGGGGATGCGTAATAAGGATTGGTTTACTGGTTGAAAGAACGACCTTTATTAAGGACACTTACATTATGGCGCGCTCTCAGATTTTCACCGATTTCATTATTTAACTATTTATTATTTTTGGATTTACAATTGAAAACTGCCGGTCAATTGTCGGTCGGATGAAAAAACTAATTTCAGAATCGGATTCTTTAGCCCCAATTTACCCCAGGGGCGTTCAAAACCGATAATTTTATGACTTTTTTTAATAAAAAAAAACCGGCAAAACCCGGTAAAAACCACTAAGAAGTACTATTTTATTATAATTGCCCAGGTTAAGACTTGTTTGTTCGGATACAGTAAGTGACAAGTTTTCATTTGATACCACTTTTAGCCGTGAAACTGCTTGGAACAGGGAGATATTCGTGTTTTCTAATTTTTTCCAAAATGATCATAGATTATCATAAATGATCAATTTTATAAAAAAAATCGAAAATCGCCATCAATTCTACCCTAGAACCGAAGTTTCAGTTTCTATAGTTGTCATTTGAAAAAACATATTCACCCGTGGGAAAAAAAGTGTGGAAAAATTTTCCGTTTAGTTGCATTTTGCTGTGAATTTAAATTTGACACTGAATGAATTTTGCGGGTTTAGTCTCAATAAGTATTAATGAACGATGTAAGATTGAATTAAAAAGTTTTACATTTTAAATATTATTATAAGGAACCGAGACAAGTCTATGATGTGGGAATGTGGACCCGGGCCGACTAATGACATACATTAAGTACGGAGACACGGTACAAAAATTGCTACTCCACCGATCAGATTATCAACTTTGATTAACTTTTATTCACCGCTGTGGTTTAATTGGATTACGAGAGCAAAGTCAGTGTCGAATCGGTCAACGTCAAGAAAGTGTATTTTTTCGTTAGTCAAATGAACTAAAAAACAAAATTCCAGGGCCGTTCGTCGTTTAAATAGGCATAAGCTGGATTTTAGATTCTAAAACTTTCGGTCTAAAATTCGTTACAGTTTCGATGAAGTTAGTCGATATAGAAGCAGTTTAACTCCCAGGGGGAAGAGCGTGTATATAGACACGCAACTTCTTTTTTCGTCGATTTAAGGCATATGGAGGCCCCGGGTATTGCGGCCCCCCTCAACTTTTAGAGAAAATTCAATTGACGGTGTTTTTTGCGTAGGTTGGAGATTTCAAACAGCTCTCTAAGGGCCCTGGTGGCCCAGATCAATTTCTGAATTATCAGATCGACGTAGTTTGACGAGCTCTATAACTTAGCTTTACCAGTTTTTTTGAATTATTGCGCATTGTTGCGAATCTGTTAAGTGCGTGTTTATTTACACGCATTTTCCCTCTACGGGTTCCCAAAAACTCCTTCCCCCTGAGAGTTAAAATGCAAAATAAAAATATGATGATTATAGTAGCCAACTTGGGAGTTTCAATTTTTTGTTCAGTGTGTCTTGCTATCATTCTTAACAGTCATGCGCATCGAGTTTACTATAACAGTCATGCGCATCTGGGGTAGCAAGCTACCCAATTTGCTCTAGCGCGCCAAACAATGAACGGATTTTTTTGATTATTATTTTATTTTGAAGCCCTGTTCTTCTTCTCGTACTGGGGTGATTTTCAACCTTAACCCTCGTCCTCCACGGAGCCAAACGTAAAAACAATTTTCGCGCTCTCTCGATTGGCCTCCCTCTTGGTCATCGTAGTAATGCTCGCTTGCTAATTGGGCAAAACAAAATCCCGAATTCAAGAGGTCCGGTCTTTATGAGGTTAATCAATTTGTATAGACGATGTGCTCTAAAATCAAATCGTGTTTATTTTCAGAACATTCATGCCCTAATTTAACGAGGATTTGTTTAAATTACACAGAAAGACTAGTCAATTTCTTCAAGTTCAATTAAATTACGAAATCAAAGTCCAGCTTTGCAATCTCGTCATCAAAGATTAATTTTCTGATGTTAGATTGAGTTGATCCGTTCCATCTGCTAGAAGATCTTAATTATCATACTTTAGGAGATAACATGGCTGACGAAGTTGCTGTATTCCTTCGTTCTCTCTTACCATTTTATGATACACCCTGTGCCGTTAATGGGTGCACATTTAGAAATTTTCTTTTGCTA
This sequence comes from Oikopleura albicans, assembly GCA_004367875.1. NCBI lineage: Eukaryota > Metazoa > Chordata > Appendicularia > Copelata > Oikopleuridae > Oikopleura > Oikopleura albicans. The sequence goes on from SCLG01000266.1 coordinate 51,386, forward strand.
TGTTACGTAAGTTCGACGCGATAACGGCTCAATGCGTAGGCGGCATGGCGAAAAAATTTGAGCCAAAATTTGGACCCGATAACATAGAGTGAAACACATAGAGTGAAAAATACTCTAACTTAGTTACGCGTTAAGATTTTTTATTCTAGTTGGCTTTATAGAATCGGCGTTGCTCTTTCCGATCAATAAACTTTAAAATCCACTATATCAATTTGGGAGGCCTTAGACTTCGTCAAAAATAAAAAAAATTGTTTATTCGCCAAATTAATTGGGCACGTATTTGAAGACGAGTGGTTTTTTTCGGAGTCCCATTTTTCTGCAATTAGGACGAAAACCATCATTAAGTCAAGTCTGCACTGTAGGTAGTTCTGAAAGATTGGTTTTAGAACAATCATACTACACCAGATGACTCGTTATAGGGCTACTCGTTATAGGGCTAAAATCTCGTTATAGGGCTACTTTTTGAGAAACCGAAATTTTGCCAATTCCGCCTACGCCTGATCGATTATAGGGCTAAAATTCCGTTATAGGGCTATATTTTTTTCACTTTTTTTCGAANTCGATTAACAAAAATATAAAAATTATATATCATTAGAATCGCCTTCATGAGCTGAGTCCATTTATGGTATTCTTTATAAAATCTGGATAAGTTTTATACATAATTACTATTATTTTTTTTTCGCAAAGTTGACCCAATCGCGCGCGGCATTAAACGGATCACTATAAACAAAAAAAGCCCGTTTGCCCACCCCCCCAAACCAAGAAGTATTTGTCCAGTTTATATTTCACAAAAAATCGATTGAAAATTCTCAGCTGTTAAGTCATAATAATGCTCCGAAAGAGAAAAAACCTGAGCAAACACAAGTTTTAGCTTATTTTTTCTATCAAAACGTACCTTTGTTTTTGTTGAGAAAAATTAAAACTAAATCATACTTCGAGCAATATATTCAGAATTTATTTAAAACCTTAAAATCGAAGTTTGGTTCATCAAATAAACAAATCACAGGCGTTTTGGTGCGCGTTGGCATATTTGCCAACACTGTGCGGTCTCTGAATAGTACCAAGTGTGCGGTCTAAGGTTAAGATACACCTTGCGCCGTTATCGGATCTACATTTTGAAAAAAAAAATTTTTGCTCTATTACGTAACTTTGACCCGATAACGGCCCAATGCGTAGGCGGTATGGCGAGTCATTCGAGGGGACGTATTTGAAGAGTAGTGATTTTTTTTTTTCGGAGTCCCATTTTTCTGCAATTAGGGTGAAGACCATCATAACGTCTAGTCTGCACTGTAGGTAGTTCTGAAAGATTGGTTTTAGAACAATCATACTATTTCACTGGTTATAAAATATATTTTTGACCCCAAATGTGGTTTTGAGACCGACAACATTTCAACAAAAAATGCTTATCATAATATAACATTCCACGAGTGTACCAAAGTGAGCACGCGATGACCGGAAAAATATATATGTTATCGCAAAAAAACAATATCATGCCCGTGATAATCATGTCGGTTGCATTTTTACCATTCCATTTTTTATGATAATATGTTCATTATTAATTTTTCTCGTATTCGCCGAATATATTTGTTTAGAAATTTATATGCTGTGTCGTTTAAATGATCCTACGATTAAATGATTCACTCGTTAACGGCCACATTTCCGTTAAGGGGCTAATTCCGTTCGTTTAACGTCCCAATTCATGCAAAACGTTGTAATACGTTTTTCTTAGTTCAAAAAATATTCTTTTAATGACAAAATAACTGCGCACGACGTAGGCGCAAAAATGAGGAAATATTATATTTATCCAAGATAATTGGATAATAAAACTGCTCGCAGGAAAACTGCGCAAGTGGGTACCAAACACTATTTCTGCTAAAAAAAACTGCTGGCCGTTAACGGCGCATGATGCCGCGCATCCTGTGTATAATTACAAAAAACACGAAAAACTGATTCGTTTATTGGTGAAAATATAGGCAACAGCAACCAGTTTAGGAATATAAATGGTCGGGAAGCAGTCTACGTTTTTGTTGGATTGTCTTGAAAAAATTTGCAAAATGATTAAATTGGCCTCGATCATCCGACGATATTGCATCTCCAAGGGCTCCGCCAAAGTACCGCTTATTTCCACTTTTGCCTGTTTCAACCGGGCCCAGTAGGGCAACAAGAGCGATTATAAAAACCGTAAACTTCATTCTTTTATTGTATATAGTCTTCTCAATTTTGGGATTTCTACGTATAGACTACAAGGAGAGCGCCAAGTAAATGTGAGGTTCGTAATCTTGGAAGACTACTTTGCTTGAGCGTGTCCTTACTCACACTTTTTTCATCTTACTTTGAGATGCTTGGCGCGGCGCATCATGCGCCTGGCATGCCTATTTTATCATTTTGATTAAAAAGCCATATAAATTGCGAAAGCAGTCACATACCGGGGTGTATAGCCGATTTGGCAGTTAGTTGAGCTGGACGACGGGCAGATAGTACATTTTTTTTTGATTTTGACACCCATACCTATCTTTACTTGGCGTACCCTTAGTAGGCGTCCTTTCATACTGTATAATATTTCTAGGGCATAATCGCAAAATGGCCTGTTTTAAGTCTATTGAACATAAATCTATGTTTTATGAGTATTTATATTTTTTTAATCACAACAATTGATCATCGATTCAAGGAAGATAACACAATAGTCTATTGTCCATAGCTAATGAACAATAGAACATGTCTTCGAACATTTATTTTAATTGGTAATTTTTTAAAAGCGGATATTTGACGGTTCTAGGAAATTTGGTACAGCCAGCAAAATACATTCAAATTAATGAGGGTTAAATTCGAAGAAAAAAACGACTTCATTTTCAGTCATTTTTCAGTCAGTAGGGTATGGCCCATACCGTATGGGCCATAGGGGCTCATGTATGACCCATCCTTAAACACAGTCCCCCGCCAAAATAAGAAACAAAATGACGTAATTACTAAGTTCAAGAATTATTTAAATCCCACATATGTATTTTTTATTATCAAGAAACCAAAAAAGTTGGGTTTTGGGCTCTCGGTAGGTTTAACTGTTGCGCGTCTGTCTGTGCCAATATGCACAAATTCAAAACAATTCAAAACTTAATCATAGTTTTATAAACAAATGGACTCTGACCACTTGAGTCATTATAATTAGAAAATCACCTAGACACCAATAAGAAAACTTAAAATAACATAAGATGCAACCAACCATGTAAAATACAACTAGCCAAATGAGATATCCTTTTTTCGGATAGATTTTGTATTTTATTCGGGTGGGGCCTGTAATAATTTACTACAGTATAAATAGAAATCGGACCTTTTTGATGTGTTCAAACGTTGCAAAGCGTATGCGGTATTTATGTATGATAATTGTCTCTGCAAGTTATAAAAATAATTATAATAAAAAATATAGAAATCCCTTTCCCGTTTTTTTTTAATTTCGCGTGACAATGTCCTTAATTGGAAAAAATCTTTGCATTTTATAGTGCAATTGTTATACCTATAGATTATAATGTAAGAATGCCGTTTGATACCGGGATTAAGCGATTTTAACAGATGCTGAAAAAATAAATTGTGATTTTCATCAGTCTGTTGCTTTAATGAATTAAATCGTCCCAGCACCATTTTAGGCTTATCCTCAAAAAAACAATACGATTTTTCAAAACCACTGGAGAACGATAAGGTGAAACACTTTTAATATTTGTTAGTGGGCCATTGTGGAAGTAATTTAAAATAAAACATGTTTTTTCTTGCCTAAGAAGGAAAATACCCTAAGTATGCCTAATAAGACGCAAATTATATAAACACTTATTGTCCTTAGTAGTGGAAACATTCCACTGGAAAGCTCGAATTAGGTTATGTGTATGTATTACATTAATATGTATATCTATTAAGATGTGGATCATATCCCTGAAACCGCCATGAATACGATTTCCGCAAGATGTCTGACTACCTTTTACCTTATATATCTTTTAGTTTATAAGGTATAGAGTATAAGATATACACCCCCTACGATGTTATCTTGCAACTTTTACATGAAACAAATCCGCAAGATAACGAAGCGAACGGGGACATCTGCAAGATACCAGCGAAGTGCTTAACGCATAAAGGTAGGGATTCCTGGAGAATTAATCTGAAAATCTATGTTGATTTCAACTGCCATAAATTTTATAAAATGAACCAGTAAAACAGTTAATGATACGGTGCACCGCGGTGTAGTATAATATTCCACAATAGGTGTGCCACAATTTTATAATGCATTTCAGAATGACCATTTGTAAGAAATATTTTTAAGGAAATTTATTCACAAATGACATGTATAAGTTACATTCTCATCATTCGATCAAGAGCATGAATAAAAATATACACAATTTTTTCGACGACGCGCAGTACAGGACTTTGAATATCGTTTTTTTCCTTCACATCAGTATCGTTCATGGGTTTGTCCCACTCCATGGGTTTGACCCCGTCCATGGGCTTGTCCCAGTCTGTGGGTTTGTTCCCGTCCATTGGTTTGTCCCAGTCCGAGGGTTTGTTCCCGTCTATTGGTTTTTCCCAATCCGTAGGTTTTTCCCAATCCGTAGGTTTGTCCCAGTCCGTAGGTTTGTCCCAGTCCGTAGGTTTTTCCCCTTCCGTGGGTTTGTCCCACTCTGAAGGTTTTTCTATGACAAGGACCCAATTTTGTTATGATCGAATTTATAATATAAAGTCTGAAAGTGTTTTTTGTCGGTGAATAACTTTCTCGGAGACTTAAGAATTTCTCCAAAAAACTTAATAAATGGAAATGGAAATTTACAATTAATAAGCCTTTATTTTTTAACTCCCAGGAGTCCTCTAGTCCAAATTTGGATTAAACGCACTAAATGGACCGAAAATGATAGTACATCAGGCTTAATCAAAAATCACTGAAACACGGGTCTACTTCTAAATTTCATGAGAAAAATATAAAACAAAAACCGGGACTGATTTTTTTGTAAGAATTTCTTAATTCAAAATTTGACGAAGACCTTCAAAATCGACGGTTTTCTTTTTTGTTTGTTTGTCGGAAAACATAAAAGTACGAAAAAAACCCTGAAAAGGTCTTGTCGCGACATGTCGCTTTTTTTTAAGTTTTTCAGAGTTATTTTCCGAAAAAATGCATGACAAAAGTCTTAATTATTTGACCTTGATTCCTTCACTATAGTCAACTTTACACTCCTCGATACTACATTTGTCTGTTTGAATCATTCGCTGCGCTCTTTTCATGTTGACAACATGTTCGGTTGTTTCGGTTGTATTTCCAAACTCGTCAGTTTCATTAACAGTCTGTGTACTAAAAAGTCGGGCGAAGAAAACCCCTCTACCTCTCATGCGGAAACGTGTACACGATTTGGAACATGCACTCCACGGGAACCAAGAAAAAGCTAAATAATTATATTATAAATAAGCACGAAACGAAGATCGTACGAACTTCATGTTAACCGGAGACCGTACTGTGTACCCAATAGTACTCACAATGCTTGTTTTTAGTGATTATCGGTAACATAAAATTACTAAAAATATGTTTTTTTCTTTTTGATAGTTCACGAAGATGTGTATCCTCTTTGTGTTGAACACGAAATACAATCAAAAAGATAACTAAAAACGGACATTTTTGAAAACTTAGAAATTTTCTGTTAGAAAAACTAGTTTGAATATATTTTTCTTTGGATATAATTTTGTTACTAACTTTCAAAAAGGATTGTAGGATCTCCTAAGCCACCACCTAGACCTAGGCCGCCACCGCCGCC
>SCLG01000266.1:57202-71742 GCA_004367875.1 Oikopleura albicans
CCGCCGCCGCCTCCCTGGCCACGACCGCCGCCGCCTCCGTTACCTCCCTGGCCTCGGCCGCCTCCTCCATTTCCTTGTCCACGTCCGCCGCCGCCGCCGCCGCCACCTCCTTGACCACGACCGCCACTTTCTTCAGAGCTTTCCGGTTTTACGAGGTCCCACACTTGGTCGTCTCCGCTTCCTTCTTTGAAGCCTAGTTTGTTCATCATCCCAGGTGTAAGGAATTCAAGGGGTGGAAATCCTTCATCGAATACAGTCAGTTCTAACTTGTCTTTCTCATATTTTCTTGTTTCGGTGGTGTCAGCGAATCCAGCGTAAATCCAGACGGCTAAAATAAAGTAAAAGATCAACATGAGTAGTACACGTACACGAGGAGTTAACTTATCATCCTTGCTTTATGTTAAAGTGACACTTTTTGTTCGCACCTAACTGAGTGTTTCCTAAACCTAAGCGTGGAGGGCTACAAACTGGCGGGCAAAAATTTTCAAACAAATGAACTAACAAACTAGCTTTTGGAACAAATGCCACTCGAATTTGACGCATAATTATCTTTTTTGCGTTTTTTGCGAAATATAAAGTTTATATTTCGCGAACAACCGCCAAAAAAGTAAAATTATGATTAGAGGTCATTATGTGGAAGTGTCAATTGTCATATATCGCACGAAATGTATAATTCAATTGGCATATTCCACATGACAAAATGTTTTTTCAAGTTCCAGAATAAACGGCGTATTATCAAATGTCTCTGGGTTGACTCTACCTCGTCGCTAAATAGTAGTTGCGACTAGGGCGCGGACAAAGCTGTTCGCCTGGGCAGCTCGACAGCTGACTGGGCAGTTCAACTGGTCAGCTCAAGTTTTTTTTCTGAGCTCGACATGCCAATCCTGAATTAAACCGAGCCCTGATTACAACATTACTGTAATGTTCACAGTGAGATGTCCTTAACTCCCTGGGGTCCATGTAATCAGTTCAGATCACATCTCCCTAATTCGTGTAAAATTTCGGTGAAACGGGTCCGTATCGAAAATCGATAGACGGGTCTCAGAGAATTTCAAGGAGCATCTTTTTAATAAAACCAAAAGTTACGTACCTGGTACGAGTACCCGCCATACAAATCTTTTCATGACAACTAAAAAGTAGGATGCTAAATAATTCGACTAAAATTTGGTCAAATGTAACAAAACAAGTCTATTTTAGTACCCTACATCTGGTGTCTCTGAAGTCTGATGACCTTGTCTAGTTTCAAAACGCGTCTGCGCGGTCTGAGAGCAATACCGTTCACTAAGTTCGTATTTCGTGACATTTCATCATCTTAAGTTTAATGTCAACTAACATTAACGGGTAAACCATTTAATCCTGCGTATTTCGCAAGAAAAAAAGCGATAAATTTAACTAAATAAAGTTTATTCTCACTCACGACTACCCGGTTACTACTGCCAGTCGAACATAATCCACTGTCGTAAAGTTGTGTAATGAGCTTTGTCCGATGATTATTCCCGAATAAATATTTTTGGGAGAGAATTTTTGTTTAACTACCCCAAAAATAAACTGACATAATTACGTACTTACGCGTAAATACCGTTTGTAGTTTTGCTCTTTCTACTATAATCTTGTTGTTTATTGTTTGTCGTAAGTTACCCGGTTCATGATATCGCGGCGAGGCACAGTTTTGTATAAATGACGCAATCGAATTGTCGACGCAATAGCAACATGTGTACAGGGGTCGCCAAATACGAGTTTTGATAAACCGACCCTTTTATGGCGACCCGACCCTTATTTGGCGAACCCAGGACAAGCGGATACAAGTTCTGTTACTATATGAAAATATGTTTTTATCGAGTTGAGATAAGTACCAATTTAAATTAATTATGTCCATAAACGGGTAAGAAAATATCAGTGATAATCAATGTTCAAATCAGCGACCCTTATCTGGAGCAATAATATTTTTCTCAAAAAACGACCCTTATTTAGCGTGACGGACCCTTATTTAGCGCGACGGACCCTTATTTAGCGCGACGGACCCTTATTTTGCGCAACGGACCCTTATTTGGCGACCCCTCTGTACCATTATAGGCTCTCAGAGGGTCGCCAAATACGCCTTGATTTCGTGATTAAAAACGAGCCTTATATGGCGGCCCAACGCTTACCTGCCGAACCCATATGTAAGTGTAACGTACATATTTTACGTAATCATGATCTTTTTGCGTTAAGTATTTGAGTTAATAATTCTAAAGAGTATCTGTAAGTTTTTATCAAAAACTAATAAAACATGTGCATGAGAAACAATGGTAAAATCAGCGACCCTTATTTGGAGCAATCAAATTTTTCTCAAAAAAGGGGACCCTTATTTGGAGCAATCATATTTTTTCTCAAAAAAAGGACCCTTATTTGGAGCAATCATATTTTTCTCAAAAAAAAGGGACCCTTATTTGGAGCAATCATATTTTTCTCGGGAAAAGAGACCCTTATTTGGCGAAAAAGACCCTTACTTAAAAGTCCCTTATAAGGCGACCCCCTTTGTAACATATAAATAAAAAAAACATGTACTAATAGTATTGTTGTTGAATGTTTATTTACAGTAACATCATTCAATAAATTTCAGACAATGGACAAAAGTTTGAAGCGTTTGCTATGATAGCTATATTCAAATTTTGAAAACTATGATTTAGCACAGATGTTTGTTCATCAGCTCTTTGTTGTTTTATGTTCATATTTACACAAAAAGGGTCATTTATGATTTCGTTTTTTTCATTAATCAAAATTGATCGGCTTCTGTTGATTTTTTGAATTGTTTTCTACAAGAATAGTTCCCCGCGCCGCCTTTGTCCGGTATCCGGGAATATCACGCCGTATTCTGGAATGACCCCCGGAAATTTGTTCCTTTTCTTCTAAAAGATGTTGGAGCTGGGTTAACTCCTTGAGTAGTTTTTCTCGTTCGTTAGCGAAACGCTGTCGTTCTTTGTCATACCCGGCTTCCGATGAAATTCGATGGAGAAGTACGGCTTTTTTGTGTTGCTCCAACTCATGTCGTCGATTGGCTTCTGAAGTCTTTATTAAGTTTGAGAACTGTCATGGTATTGTTTAATAAATAGGTGGGAATTTTCGTTAAAAATAAACTAAGTTTCACCAAAAATAGTTGTATACAGTTGGTGTGGTAACGAGTTGACACTTTTGTTTTCAATGTTTTGTCAAAAATTGTCAACTCGTTCCAAAATGTCACTTCGTTCCATCACTTTAGCTCATTTTTGGCCAATTTCTGCCCAAAAAACTCCGAAAGTGTCACTTCGTTTAAAACTGTCAACTTGTAACGTGTCAATTCGTTACCACAACAACTGTATTAGATTAAAATTGTTGCGAGTCGAAACGAAATCGAAATATTTTTTGAAATCATACACGGCTCGTCGGTAAATGACCGATGTAATAATCGACAATACAATTTATTTACGGACCATTTTCTGGGAATGATTTAGCACTGTGAAATGTATGGCCAGGTATTGCATAATAAGGACCCGTAAGCCTCTCTATACCGGTATTTTCCCGAAGTATCAGATTTGGGCCCAATTGGGCTAAAGCTTGCTGTCCGTAAAATTACCGGTTTATTGCTACAATATCGGTTTCTTGGGACACCATAGGCGTATTACGTTAAAACGAGCCATTATTAAGTCATACAGTTATGTAAACCATGTCGTAACCATTTAAATAGTAACGATTTTACAACCATCGTAACGCTTTTTGGCTAACTGAACTGATTTATTGTGATTACAAGTTCAATAATATTCTTAAACCCTAATAATAAACTCTTAGTTTTCAAACCGTCCTTTAACATCTCCTTTAACCCCCGAAGTTTTTCTTCAACTGCAGGTGGGACTGATTCATTGCCGAGCTTGATCAATTCGCTAAGGCCCGGCAGTCCCAAAGTTTGAACAGAATTGTGCGGCCCAAAGCCGGAGCTAAGATGACTTGCTGCTACATTGCCATGTTGTTGTGTGAAAATTGGACTAATGACAATGTTTGGCTAACCAGGGTTCTTTTTGTTAGTTGTTTTTTTGAGAATAATAAGGAGTACGCAAATTCCAAGACGGTTTCCGATTTTGATTCTAAGCGCTATCTTGTTGTTCCTCAAATGAACTTTTATCTCTGAAAACCGTCCCATAAATGGACCTTGTAATTGACCTTGAAATTGAACTTACAAAATTTCTTGGAATAAAAAGCACGTGGGAATTGGACTTTTTTGAAAAGCGTCCAACAATGGGATATCCCGGTGTTGGACTGCCCCTGTTATTATATTGTCAATATAAATGGTATATGGTTAAACTTTTTGACATTTTGTTCTACTATTTTAACAAGATCAGTTTAAAACAGGATTTTGAATCACAATTTATTACACAAAATGGGGCTGACTTTTCAATATTTGTCCGTGTTTTAATCATCAAACTACTTTTGTCTAATTTTATTTAAAGACCCATCATTTGGTTTTTAGCTCAATGATTTTTTGGCTAAAATGGCGACTAAACGGACGCGACGGGGAGATCAAAATGGGGGCGTTTCGTAGGAGTTAAGAAAAATTTTCGAATTTGAACCCTGCGTCTGACTGTTGAGGTTAATTGGAAATTGTGGGTTACTATTCATTGCCATATTAGGAAACCAAATTGGCGGTTGGTAACCCATTTGGCGGTTCTCGGCATGTTTAACAATTATTTCCGGCGTCTTAGTTGTTTTTGATGCTTTCTGAGTTGTTCTTTCGGTTGTAGCAATAGTGGTTGTGGTGCTGGTTGTGGCATTAGTTGTAGATTCAGTTGTTTCGACATTTCTATTCCCTGTTCGCGCTAATTCCAACGAATCTATTTCTAATATTTCCACATCTTCTTTATATTGACCGGTAGGACAATCAGTTAAACGCGGGTCGCACTCCCAGTCATACTAACCAATTGGTGAATATTTATAACACCACATTTTAACACCAATTTTCTTATAGTTTTCTCTAATATCTGTGTTTGAGAAGTTTTGTGATAAAAATAATAGTACTAAAAATGAAATTATATATGAGAATTGGATGTTAAAAAGTTATGTGGTTAAAATAAATTATATATTAAAATTGGGTTTTAAAAAAGGTTTGTGGTTACAAATAAATCTAGGAAGAAAATAAATAAGCTCATAAAACGTGTGTTAAAAAATCATAAACAACACAACGTACTATTATGTATGTTAAAAATTATCCCGGGCGTCCCGCTGTCTTACAACTTTTATATAAAGTTATTTTCCGAAAACCGATTTTCATGTACGCAAATTTACTGCACCATTATTTTTAAATTTTCCGTTATTTTTTCTTATTTGGTTTTGAAAGTTGAGGCGTACTAAATAATTCACCAGACCTGCTCATTTTCGGGCACCTTTGGACATTCAAGTTCGTCTAACCATTCCCATTGACACGGCATGACCAATTTAACACCATAAACAAACATCAAACAATTACATTTTAGGGTGACCACAATTGATTCGTCCGTCTTTGGAAAGTTCAAAATTGTTAATTAAGATATAATATTCTCAGAAAAGGGGGCTTTTGAGGGTGCGGACAGTAAAGTTTCAGCCTGAAAGTTTAAGGGTAAAGGACGAATGACAAATCTCTGATAAAGCTATTGTTGGACTTTCGTCCCAGTTAAAAGTTTTAACTTAAAACCGTGAAGAAAAGTGCGCAAAAATGGCGCATAAATTATAATGCTAATATCTGATCTCAAATATTGAGGAAAAATGAACTCGTTCCTGACATGGTGCTTGACATTGATAATCAAAAATATAAGTATTATTTGGGACGACATCACAGTTTGGCGTTGGGTCTATTTGTTCCGGATCGAAAATATCCACAAATTCATTCGGCGGCCGTGGATATCGCGGTCCGCTTGGACGAGGCCCACAGTGCTGAATTCAAATTTCAAAAAAAAATCAGAAAAAAACTGACTGTTGTGAATTATTTAGATATTGGTGCGTTTTAATAATAAAATAAACTAGCATGTTCAAGTTCCAGCCGCTGGGAGTCCCAGCCTGGGACTGCCAGGGCGAGATCCGTGATATTTATAACGAATTCCTCTAAAATATCCACAACTATTGGAAAGCGAAATAATATCCAAAATAGACGTTATAAACTTGTCAACAAATTACTAATTTGTTTAAAACAAAACTTAGAATTTGAAAAAAGATTGGTCTACAGTATGAGATAAAATAACGTGCTTCTCGCTTTCTCAAATTTTGTATTCTAATAGGCTCAAAAACTAGAAAAGCGAGAAGCGCGTTATTATACATCATACTGTAGTTCATTTTAATGTTTTTTTTTGTGTTTTTGAAAATAAAACGGTTTTGACAATAAAACGGTTTTGTGATAATCATTGTGATAAATGTTGTTTAGTATCCACTAGCTTCCCTCTTTAAAATTATTATAATATAATAAGTTAGAAAAAATGTTAGAAAAAAAATGCTACAAGACTAGTAACGGATGGCACATAATAAGCGGTCTGTAACTGAATTCCATGCCACTAACAACACTGCTGATTTAATATAGCGTGGTTGATAACTTTTTTACAAGTCATCCAGAATCTCAATGAAGGCACATAATATCCCATACGAATGTATTAATTCACACCCTAGCCATGAGGGTTGAGCAAAAATATATCTTACATTTTCCAAATCCCAGCGTATCTCAAAATCAACACTCGTAGCAACCGTATTCATAGCGATCTGGGCGTTGAGGCTCTGATTTAAAAAATCTAACAAAATATAAAAACGCATTTTGAAACAATGTTAGACCCTGATTGTGCGGCGGAAATGATACACTAATCTGGTTCCGTTCGGAGTTACGTTTTTAAAGCACCACCAAAACAGTGGGCGCTCTTGCTTATAAACCTAAATATTATTATAAAAACCCTCTTATTTTCATTTCAGAGTATTTTGATATTATTTTTGTCCAAAAACTGGAGTTGACATATAATTCACAATCTTTACTTCTAATGTTAGTCACCCATTATGATAATCAGCAGTCTGTGGCAGTAATTTCTTTAAGAACGCCACCTCACGTGATTCACGTGTTCCAAATGAATTTAACAGCCGAGTTTTATGAAAATGAACCAGTTAGATTCTAATTGAATTTCTCAAATTAGATGTCTTCGTCATGGGTGAAACTCAATCAGACGCCCACATTCAGCCTACAAAGCAAGCAGTTCAGTGTAGTTAATTTCAAATTAATTTGAGAAAATCAATGAAAATCCGACTGGTTCATTTTCATAAAACTCGGCTGTTATAAAATGGCCGAAAAGTCAGAAATTTTGGGCCTAAGGACTGCATATTTTAAGTTAGTTTGATATCAAGGAAATCGAGCAAAGCCTGACGCTTAAAAAAATTAATTACTAATTGTTAATAATGAAAAAGGTCTAAATTTTCAATTTTTTTTCTAAATTTAAAAATCCAAATTAAATTTTACATTCAGCTTGACTGACTCAGAGCTTTCTCGATGTGCATTTTTGAAAAATTTGGAGAAATCTCTCTATGTGCATTTTTTCACGCGGAGTTTTTGGAATGTTTTGAAGCGGAAAGCAAACCGCTCATATTACCTCCCACACAATAAGATTACTAATTACGTGGGAGGTAATATGACCGCTTTGCTTTAAACTTCCAAACACATTATTTTTTTGATGTTCACTTTTGCATACCGACGTTTTATGACGTTTTTCTCGATGTTCGCCGTTTTTTTTATTATTGCTCACAGAAGAGCTTACCAATGTAAATATTTATTATTATATCCGACAAATCATAAAAATTAATCCTGCATCGGTATCACAAATTTTTATGTTCTTCATCTGTATCAAAAATATAAAAAAGTATTGAATTCTATTTTAAGATGATATTGTCTACAAATCTGTCTCAGCCACAAACATCTAAACTCCAATTTTCATGTTGTTTTTTGTATTTTTCTACAAACCCAAATCAGGAATGCGCCTTTCCGAAATTGTAAATTTAAGATTTAAGTTGTTCAAATTAATCACCATTCGGCCTTTGATTGACGATTGTTGTCAAAATAATTCCTAGGATTTTTGATTAACATTCGTTAAATTTTGCGGAACTTAGGAAAGTATAATGTAATTTCATTTCCTATTCTTCCGGAAATTAAGGAAAACAACAAATTTATGATCTAAATATTCACAGGTAAACGTATTTTGGGATAAACATTTCGAAGATTTTTGATTTTCCTTTTGAAGTAATGAATTTTCCCTCTAATGTAATACCTAAACATTATAAACCTTATTTTGGATCACTACAGTTATTTACAAACTTCGCTTTCCCGGAAAATCCTATAAAGAGAATTTCCCATGAAAATGGTGCTCAAATAGCGAAATAAAAAAATGCTAAAAAAACGCTCAACAAAAAATTGATGAGCAATCTATTCTCTTTATGATTTCATTTTTTCTTATACAATATGCAATGAAAAAACAATTTACCAAAAAATAATAATAAATGTATATACACCACCTAACACGTTATGTTAACACACATTATGTTAACAAAGTTACATTATGTTAACACTTTTTTGGATTTAAGGAACCCCGTTTTCCGCCCACGCCCTAACACGTTATATTAACAATCGCCTTCGTCTAAACTCATTATGTTAACAAAGTTACATTATGTTAACAGTTTTCAGTCACGTTGTATGAGAGCATTTTTTTTAATTTGATGAACCTCGGTTTCCGCCCACGCCCTAACACGTTATGTTAACAACGATATGAATACGGCCAGCTGGCGACCTGAAAGGCCAGTCGTTTCATTAGATATTTCTATAATTTCTCTTTAAAGTTCATAACTTATGAATCATTTTACATTAGTATTTTTCTCGTTATAACTTTGCAATAAAAATATCATATATAATCAACATTTGTAAACTTACGGATATACACCACTCAATGCGTTAACACAACGGTTGTACGTTAACGCAACAGTTGTACGTTAACGCCACGCTTTTTTTGCTCCAAACTTTTCTTCTCTTAAAACGCAACGTTTTAAAAATTAGGCAACAGTAAATGGTATATACCAGCAAATTCAGGTGATAGAATTTTACGACTACACCCAGTTGAATCTCAGGAACACGTTATTAACGCATGGAGTGGTACCGCATGGAGTGGTATGTATGTGAAGTGGAAAATGATTCATGGAGTGAGATATAGTGTAAGTGATACATTTATTTCATGATTTCAACCAATATGTAAGGGAGCGAATGCAAACAAGTAACTGTACAACGTTACACATCAAACAAAAATAGCAAATTTGAATTACAAATAAAAGTTTTGTTATTTTGAAAATTTCAAAATATCAAAACTTATATTATATATTTTATTGTGCAGGAGCCTTCTTTCAACCATCCGGTTTTCTTGGTACCTTTTTTGTCGGCACAGAACGATCCACCACCACCTCCGGATTTGATTGCACCTGAAGTACCTATGCCACCAGTGTATCCTCCTCCCCCTCCATTACCGCCATGGTTACCACCACCGAATCCGCCGAACTTACTTCCTACCATACCGTCTTTGAAACATTTATTATCCCCATCTGAACAGCCACTCAAAAATCCAGCACCGCTTCCTTCACAATTATAGCTCTTGCCCAAGTTTGTATTTTTTCTTCCATCAGGTCCATTTCCGTATTCCTCGGTTTGAGCATGACACCAATCGTCTTTTTGCATATCTCCATCTCCTCCTGCTCCACCCGCAATGACTAACGGGTCAAATTGACCATTTTTGTTTTTGACCACAAATGTCCCTCCAGCTCCACCAGGGTTACGATATGGTTTTTCATTAATAATCGAATTTGGCAATTGTCCAATGGCAACATTCAATTTTTCACCTTTATAAAGCTTGAATTCCCCGCCCACAATAGCACCAGAACCAGTTTTAAGTAGATTTGTCGAACCGCGAGCAGTAATTTCATATTTTCCTGTTTTTGGTACAGTGAAAATCTGAATTCCGGGCATGTTATCGTCTACGTCAAAGTTGTCTTTATTTTTCGTCCAATCATTTTTGTAGGCTGAAAGACATTTTTCCAATGTGGGGCCTTTTGGACCTGTCATACCACAAGTGGTAAATTCAAAGTCAAACTTAGAGGGGTTACTCACATCGGTAAGCTCTCAAGCTGAAAAATTATATTTCACTATTTCTATTCGCTTTTACGAAATTTGGGTGTTTTATAAAACAATTACTTACAATTTATATCATTCGGACAAACAATCTAATGGATACAAGAGATCGAAAACATGTTCTGATTCAAGTTTGCTTTATTTGCTGTCATATTCTTAAGGAGGGGTCAGTCGATTTGTCTGACCCCTCCTTAACTCCCAGGGGGAAGTGCGTGTAAATAGACACGCAAGTGTTTTTTGTTCGCCAATTTAAGGCATATGGAGGCCCCGTAGGGCAAAACGGATATTGCTGACCCCCCTCAACTTTTCGAGAAAATGCGATTGACGGTGTTTTTTTGCATAGGTTTCTCGTTTACGAGCCATCGACCTAATTTTTTTTAGGTGATAGATACAACCCTTGAATACGGGGTGACTGAGCCACGTTTTTCGATTTAGGTCAAGTTCACCCGTAAATCAGCCGGAAGTGTCGGTACCTCGAATAAAAACTATATTTTAGGTACAAATTCATAACCTAGTACCTAAAATATAGTGTTAATCTGAGGTCCCGGTCACCTAAAAAATTAGGTTGATAGCTCGTAAACCCAAAGCTGGCAAAATCGAGGACCTGCGAAAAAATCGACCACTGCAAAAAAAAACTAATTGTTAGCTTTAGGCCTTTAGCCACTCAATTCTTATGATAGATTTTCGTGGACATTTTTTTCGAAAATTTAATCGTGAGTAACCCCCTTAAACGGTTCAAATATTATCTCCTTTGAGACGTGAATTACTCTGTCACAAATCTGACTCCAGATAGAATCATTGTCGACGGGTTGCATACTGCTCCGAAGATAAGAACGAATTACCTCGACCAACATATAAGACTTGTCGCCCAACTTGGTCTCCTTAATCAAGCTGACATAAATTTGAAAAGCACGAGCTTGGAGTTCTACGGCAGTCGTATCAGAAAAACAATCATTGAAAAATTCGAAGACTTCATCGACCTTTAAATGCATCATCGCCAAACCCAAATCGATTTTTGCCATTGGGGATAAGTTAGGAAGGTGCGCTTTCAAAACTTCCATAACCGTTTTGACCATCAATAAAAGAGTTATAAAAAGAGTATGAAATTATTATAGAAAAAAAAAAATCGGCTTATATTCTGGCTTCTCACGCGCTCTAGGAGTTAAAAATTAAGGACGGGCCACTACCGTTGTATACAAATAAACCCGAAAACTAGATTTTAATAGTACTTTTATTTGTTTTATGAACTGGTTAAGGTTCTAGTAGAACCGTTCTACTACAATTATGAAATACAAACAAGTTCATTATGGATGAATTTACAGAAAAAATAACGTTCTAAAAATACGTTCAAATTCCAAAATGAAAAAAACCATCCATCTTATTTCCAAAAAATCTGATATTATTTTGTTGGTTTTTTCTGATTTTTTTTTATAGTAATCAATAAGGTCCAGAGACATAGTGGGTGAAGTTTGGTTATATAATTCTATCTGCTATTTTATTTGGATTCGATAAAAATTAAAAAAAAAATTAGCCGTATAACGAATTTTCGGTTTCTCAAAAAGTAGCCCTATAACGACGTTTTAGCCCTATAACGGGTAGCCCTATAACGAGTCATTTGGTGTTAACTAATAGAAAAATACTTTTGGATGCCGTTAAAAGCGGCCGTTATCGAAGCGTCTCTTACGGAAGTAAGGACTATACTCACTTATATGTGATTTTTACAAAGAAAAATTTCGAACTCTTGTCTTGATAGTGCAAGCATAATCTTCTTTGTCTCCAACTTTATCGCAAAATCCCAATTTAGTGAGAAATTCCATGAGATTGACAAGATCTTCATATCCAAACACCTCGTTGTTAACTTCATGGATCATATCCAAAAACATTTTCAATGTAGATTTGGCGAACACTTTGAAATCAAGCTCCAGAGGGCCAGTTTTGTCTTTTTGATTTTTGCGAGCATTTTCAATCGCCTCTTTTATAAATCTTGACTTATAGGCACAGACCCAGGCTCCAGCAAACAGAAATCCATCAGAACACATGAACTTTAAATGGAATAACTATCAATTCTCCGGCCTGTTTTTAATGCCGCCCGACTTTCGTTTTATTTGACCTTTTGCTACCCACTGGAAGTAGTATTACAAGCAGCGCGGTGAGTTGTTTGCGTGGCTAAAGGACGCTAGCCAATAGGAGGCGCCTATAAAAAAGCAATAGCCAATAGGAGGCGCCTATAAAAAAGCAATAGCCAATAGGCGCGGTTGTAATTCAGTTACAGACGCCAGCGCCGTAGTACCCAGTAAGTTTTACTTTCATTAGTTATATCATTGTTAAAACTTAGCCCTAATCTCTTAAAGTAAATTTCAAAAATAAATTTGCCCATGAAAATATACAATAATCGCGACTAATTTAGTTAGGGTCATTTTTGTACAATACTTATAATAAATAATGGCAATCCAAACTTGAGATCTTTGGCTCTTCCTTCTTGGTACTCGTGTTTTAGATACGTGGGCACACCAGCTGTAAAATTAATAATTTTGTCCATCTCGAATAAAAGATTGCAAATGATTTTGTCGGAAAAAAAATCGTACGAATCCTTTAGTCGAATTCACTCTTACGCCAAAATTCTGGCCAATTGACTTTTTAGTAAACAATTTTGATCGGCCATCAAAAATCGGATTCTGATTGGCCGAAAGAGACGAGAAAATAAAACAGATGTCGAAGTGATTCATACCTTCGTCGCATTTTTCATCATGTAGTTTTTCTGAGTCTAGACCGCGGCGGCCTTTGAAAAAGATTCCTAGGGAATCGCAGGAACTTGCTTATTATTGCAATAAATTGTTCACACTGATTGGTCTCTGTTGTCTGATCCGGTTGTTTTCCTGGATATTTGAGACGAATGACTCCGATTTTGTTATTTTTCTGGGTGGCGCCAAACTGACATGATATAAAAATCAGCATTATTTTCTTCCGACTTCATATCATGCTCAAATTGTGTGGAACGTGAGGCAACTCCGTGAGACCCTGTTAATAATCAAGCTGTAACTGGCCGAGCTTAATGCCGCGTTGGGGACCCTTTTTATAGAAATTAACCGGAATTTGGGCACGATATCAGCATGTTTGTTTTGTGTATTCGCCTTCTAATTTAGAGATAAAATAGAGAATATTACTTCCGTATTATGACAGCTGAAAAAAACATGATGGCTCGAATTTTCGCGAAAAATGTCTGGAATAATAATGTCGAACGAATCACGCAGCTCGATTTATTGAATACAAAAATTATCACGGATTAGTTCTCAAGACAAAACGAAGGTAAGGGCTTAACGGTAAAAGTCTTCACCGGCACTTAAGAGTCTTAAGACAACGGCTCTCAAAACATCAGGGACTGTATGTCCATTGTATATCCGTTGCATAACTTGTCCAGCAATCGATGAGATATGCACCGATTTTTCAGTAGTCTGAGTAAACTTAGGGCTCGGCGGTTTTGATCTCGACAGCACAGCCCAGCGCTGCTCATTTTTATGTTTGAGCTGGAGAGCACATCCGAGCGCAGCTCATGTTTTTTCCCAGCCCGAGAACACAGCCCAGCACAGCCGAGCGCAGCTCGATTTTCTTAGAGCCTGAGAGGACAGCCCAGTTCTTTTTTTTCTGACTTATACCGACCCCTGAGTAAACCCCCCTACCGGTTTGAAAAATGTTGATTTCTGGCCATTTTGAGTAATTTTTTACAGCCACGAGAACTACAGATGTAGCCTACCGCATAAATTCGAAAGCAAGAAGCGTGTTTTCCGGTCATTGAGCTAACCGCTATTTGAAACGATAGAATGGTCGTATTACTAGTACTACTAGTTAAATATATTTCATACAAATATACTGTAGTCTTACAGAAACGATGGAATAGGTTTATTTTTTGCTGCGTATTCGTTCAGTAATTGCTCTTCTCTGCTTCCGCTGGGCGGTATTTGCTTGAAAAATGTGTACGGGAATTCAGATTCGGACGCCATAAAGAACGATTCATAATTACCCAGATAATCGTTGTCCACGAAAATCTAAATCAATGTAATTTTTTTCCCAAATTATTTATGGGCACAGTCAAAATTGGCCTTTTGCTTTATGGAAAAACTGGGGAGGCAAAAAAAAACGATTCAGACGGTACCTTATATTTACAGAGGTCGGTCGAGCTCAATAAGGATACTTTTCCCCTAAAATATTGTTACCCCAAATAAGGGTCCCTTATTTTACATGGACTTTTTGGCTGGAACAAATATTTAAAATTTATTCTGGAATTTTTATAATCGGATACACCACCTGAGGGGTTATCTTACCTTTATAAACGCTCAAAAAGCGGTAAGATAACCCAACTTTGGTAAGATAACCC
>SCLG01000266.1:91073-112642 GCA_004367875.1 Oikopleura albicans
CAGCAATTTCATAATGTTCATCAAGTAACTTCAAATCTCACTGAGTGGTTATTGATAATCAGCCAGCTTCAAGAAAACTTCGAATGCAAAGAGGTAATTTTATTTTACTTACTAACCAATTCACCCCATGCGCCGTTATCTTTCAAAGCCAATTAAAAATTGATAGATAACGAAAAAGTGAAAAAGTATGGCGGAGTGCTTTAAAGATATGTATGTATATAAAGATATGATATGGGAAAATTGAAAGAGAACGCCGTTCTCAGAACGGTTGAAAAATAACGGCGCAGCGAGTGTATAGACTGAGTTCTGCTGGTGCATAAAAAGATGGTAATATTAGAACTCTAACGGAGAATAAATGAAACGTTAGGGCGCAGACTCGGCTATCATTGGTATCATTTGTAGGCTTACGGGCCAACTCGCGGCCTAAGATTTTTACTCGATTTTGAAGTTGCCTAAATTTACCGATAAGGATTATTTTTAGGGGTAATCGACCCCTGCGAAGTCGATGGTAGCATTTAAAAGTCTCCAAATTGTACCGGTTAAACATAAGACCGCAAAAACCGCCAAAATTCTAGTTTTTGGCTCTCGGGTATATTCTATCATTTCCAAAAAAAAAAATGAAATCCCTCATGCCACTTGTATCCCAGGCGGCCACCCTAATCATTGGGGTTATCGTACATATATGGGATTTTGTTTCTTAAATTTTACCGAATGAGAATGTCTTATACATTTCCTGTGATGTTCTATAATTTCCTCGCCATTTTCCATAATTTTATTCTCAGGGCGCGATTTTATTAGGGCGCGAAATATCGCGGGGATATTCAAACGCGAAAAGAAAAATGAATGTTACCAGTTTTTAGTAACATTTTTCGCAGCGCGTCTGAAGCGTGTGTGGCCGGTGATTGGTTCAATATTTGAGCGAGCTTGGCCAATCACTATAGTACACCGTACCATGTGTATTAAATAAAAAGTGAAAATAACAACCGTGGGCTAAAGGGCTAAACGTATTGATCGGTCGCCAATGGTTAAAGGACTTATCAAGGAACATTTTGACAGTTAAAATATAATAGGTGCCTAAAGTGTGACATCACTTATTAAAAGCTTTTTTGGTCCTAATTTTTTTTGGGCTTCTGTGGGTGGGCTAGGGCCAAAGTTTAACGATCACGTTGAAATAAATCCTTATTTGTGGCTTAGTTCCGAGTCCATTTTATTTTTTTGCATATTTTTATGGTTTTTATCAGGCCCGCTGGTTTTCCAGGGGTTATGTTTTATCAAGTAAAAGTTCCTGATTCAAGTTTATTCAAATCCCATTAAATGTGTTTAGTAGTAGTTCAAATGAAGTGAGATCTATTACTGTCAGATCATAAATCAGTATCAGAGAGAAAGTTATATGAACGGGTGACGACTAGATTTAGTATTCCTACGAAACATTTGTTTAAGATTTATTGGGTTTATAAGATTAAAGTACTGTTTGACTCTTGCTTGTGTTAACTTATCTGTCCAAATTGATGAATTGTATATCTTAATCCAAGTTTTGGTCGATTTTCAAGCAAACTCCATGTTTTTTCAACCAAACAATTGGATTTTTTTCCAGTCGCCATATTAGGAGTCAACATTTGCAGTTTTCTTGATGTTTTGGGATTTCACCGGTAATATATCCCTTTTCCGCTTAAAGTAGACGTTCATAGCCGCTAGCTCATTTTCTCACTTTTTCTGAGTTTATCTAACCCCAATATTTTACAATTTTTAGATAACCAAACTCAGAAAAATGTGGCAATGAAAATAGCGGCAAAAACGTCTACTTTTAAGTGGAAAAGGGATATCTAGTTCGACATTTTGCACAAAAATGGGTGTTTGTCATATTTTCCATAATTTATTGAGTTTATAACTTTAAATCGGAAAACAGTATGAGCCACGCTAGCTAACTTATGAGCTAACTGATGCGTATTATTCCTATATAGCTCATAACAAGTCTAATATCAATATATTTGCTTGCTAATTTGGTATTTTTTTTTAATTCTTTTTATAATGTTTAAATACATCCGAATGTACGGTACATCCGAAAAACGGAAATGATTGATTTCGCATAAACAATTACCTCTTGTGTCTACTTCCGATTAACGAATTTATTTCATGTTTTTTGGCTATCCTAAAAAATGTGTATCATCCAGCAAAAAAAGTTCTTGGTTTTTTTAAACTGTTAAAATTATCCATTTTTAAAAGCAGTTTCCGTCGGTTCTCCCACAAACAAGTCGTGGTACATTCAATAAAAACTATTTTCGCCGAATTAAAAAATAAATACGTATAGAAAAAATTTCTTCAACCCTAGACCGCACAATCGTCACACTTGTTCAATTTACCAATTTCCAATATGAAATAACTCTTGGATAATAATCCTTTGAAATAATGCGTTATGGAAACATTTTAACAACGGCGAAATTTCGAAATTTTAAAAATTATTGTCCCAAAGTTATTTACGATTGGAAAACTACTGTGGAAAGGTGTGTATACACTGCGTGGTTTAAAAAATCTCCTTGAGCAACTTGGTAAATTATTTCACTGTTTTACGGTAGTCTTCGTCGGTCCTGGCATCAAAAGTAAAAAAAGTATGATTTGTCCTATTAATAAGGAATTCGAAAAAAATCTTTGGCGCTAGAGAGCACTTTTTAAAGATTTTTTTCTTATTTCCAATGCATTTTTCTTATTTCCAATTCATTATTTCAAATTTTGATTGACAGGTTTAAAAGCGATATGCGCGCACCGGCTAATAAAAAAACTATGAGTTGTCCCGTAAATAAGAAATTTAAAAAAATAGACACGTTTTTGGCGCTAGAGAGCAATTTTTCGATTTTTTTTTATTTCAAATTTTGCTATACGACAAGCGGGGACGGGTTAGAAAAAAAAAATCTCGCTGAGCAACTTGCTAAATTATTCCTGTTTTTACTGGGGAGAAACTTTTTTTAACACGGATTTGGTTAACACGGAATTTTTCTAACACGTTTTTTAAAATATCGTGTTAGAAAAATACGTGTTAAAAATAACTTTCGTAAGAAGTTTTTCCGAGTTAAAAAATCCGTATCAGAAAATAAATTTTCTAAGAAGCGTTCCTTGTTAAAAAATAAATCATACAGAATTTTTTAACACGCAATTTTTATGAAAAAAACGGAATTATTAGTAAAACTTCTAACGAATACAATTAAAAAAAGTAAGTTTTGCAAAAAAAAAAATAAAAATCGTGTTAAAAAATAAATCTCGAAACAAGCATTCCGTGTTAAAAAATAAGTCTCGTATAAAGCTTTCCGTGTTAAAAAATCAGTGTTAAAACATAATCTTGTTAGAAGCTTTCCGTGTTAAAAAAATCCGCGTTAAAAAATAAACATCGAAAGAAGTTTTTTGTGTTAAAAAAATTCCGTCTTAAAAATAAACGTGTTAGAAAAATTCCGTGTTAAAAAAAGTCGGTTCCTTTTTACTGTAGTATTCGTCGGTCCTGGCATAAAAAAGTAATGGTTAAAAAACATTGATTATGTGGGGTAGGGATTCGCGTCACAGGTGGTTGACCTTGTTAGCGCGCACTCTTAGCAGATGCATGGTCTGTCTCTTAATATTTCCTTTTCAGTATGTCGAATATCGACAAACTTTTTTCCCTTTTTTGAAGGTACACATTTTGTTACTCATGGAATAACATTTTATTAAACAAAAAAAAACTATCATAAAAATTGTTTGAAATTTTGAGAACAAAAATTTAGAGATTATAATATTTCCGGAGGCTGCTTGAAGATATTGTCGTAAAAATTGGTCATCGAATTTGAGGTTTGTTTTTGTTGGTTTTTTAGAATGTCAACTACACCACATGACCCGTTACGTTAACACCCGTTATGTTAATACTTTTTGGGATTTGATAAACTTCGATTTTCAATTATTTAACCACAGGCCCTACCCCATTATGTTAACAAAATTCCACTATGTTAACAGTTGTTGACGTTTGATGGTGTTAACATAACGGGTTATGTGGTGTCTTTGTGTGATTCGGTTTACTAATTATTTTGATATTAAGAATATAATTATATGCTCCGTTCTTTTGACTTATTACAAACGAGTTGCGTTGATTTAAAGGAACAGTGTTATTTTTAAAATGTTGGCAGTGTGAATTTTTAGTTTTTTTGCAGTGGTAAAATATGTTAAAAATGGTTTGAGAAAGTTTCGAATCTTTTGGAGTCGATGTGAATTTTGTGAGGTGAATTTTCCGGGGTATTTTTTTGTGAATTAGCGTTTTTGTATTTTAGTTATACTTCATAAAAATACCTAACGTTTTTTTCTTTTCATCATTAATTAATTCTGATTTTAACTCTTAGGGGGAAGGAGTTTTTGGGAATCCGTAGGGGGAAAATGAGTGTAAATAAACACGCACTTAAAAAATTCACACTAATTCGCAATTATTCAAAAAACTGGTAAAGCCAAGTTGTAGAGCTCGTCAAACTACGTCGATCTGACTATTCAGAAATTGATTTGGGCCACCAGGGCCCCCTCGAGAGCTGTTTGAAATCTCCAACCTACGAAAAAAATAACACCGTCAATCGAATTTTCTCGAAAAGTTGAGGGGGGTCACCAATACCCGTTTTGCCCTACGGGGCCTCCATATGCCCTAAATCGATGAAAAACTCCAGTTGCGTGTCTATTTACACGCACTTCCCCCTGGGAGTTAAGCTGCTCAGAATGGGGGAAACGGGACCATGTTAGAGAAGTTACTACTTTTTAATACAAAAATTAGATAAAACCAAATTTCGGTTAGGTTTCGAACTAAACAGCATATATTTTAGGTTTAACTGGTGAGAAAAATGCCTTCGCAGAAAAAGATTTTTCGCTGAAAAAAAAAAAATTCTGCCAGACATTTTTTTTCTACGAGATACTCGCGGTCAAATCTTCGTTTTTCTCGAAAACAATTATTTCCCCATTTTTCCAACTTGGCATTATAATATCGGCCGGATCAATGCTGCCGCGGGTTAAAGCATTTTTGAAAGTGTTTAAATCTAAATAAAGTACTTGCTTTCTGCAAGAACGTCCTATCGAGATTTATCTCATTGTGGATAGATTTTAGGCAAGTGCTCCGTGCCGCACGAGAAATATCGTTTTTGGCCCCGGTCCCTTTGACCCTATACACACTTTTCGAAAATTGTTTTATGTTGGCGAAATCGGTCGTAAATTAGTTCGAGTTTATGAGTCGGATGCAAGGGGGCCTAAATCGCGTCTTATATGAGCGCCCATAAATCAGACACACGGTAATGAAATGAGCCTAAATGTCATTGTACGCAAAAATGTGCTATCAATCATCATTTATTGCAAAAGCATAATTGCATTTTGGGCAATTAACATTGAAATACTGTTTATCATATAAACGCATATCACTCTCATTCGAGGGCTGCGCGGCGACGTGGTTCAGACGACAACTGTAACTTTATTGATCACACTTATAGATCTCCTTCTCCCTGGTGGGAGCGCAACTCTCAAGAATTACCAAAAAATTTCGTTAAAGGCGCCATTTTGTTTATAAAAAAATCACCTACAGTCCCCCCTCATGATAAGGGCCACTTTTGTCTCCCGAAAAAGGGGTCCTTGTTATGGGGTGGCCCTTATAATGAGAAATGGTGGCCCTTATCATGAGAAAGTGGCCCTTATTATGAGAAAGCGGGTCAAGGTGGCCCTTATCATGAGGGGGGAGTGTACGTTCGAAAATGACAGAAATTCTATTAACTAGACTATCTAAATCAGAGATGTAAAAGTTATGTTCTTATTTTTAGAACAGAACGGAACAGAACAGAACGCTCGTTATTTCATATTTTCTAGATTTGAGTTTTNTTTTCGAAAATTGTTTTATGTTGGCGAAATCGGTCGTAAATTAGTTCGAGTTTATGAGTCGGATGCAAGGGGGCCTAAATCGCGTCTTATATGAGCGCCCATAAATCAGACACACGGTAATGAAATGAGCCTAAATGTCATTGTACGCAAAAATGTGCTATCAATCATCATTTATTGCAAAAGCATAATTGCATTTTGGGCAATTAACATTGAAATACTGTTTATCATATAAACGCATATCACTCTCATTCGAGGGCTGCGCGGCGACGTGGTTCAGACGACAACTGTAACTTTATTGATCACACTTATAGATCTCCTTCTCCCTGGTGGGAGCGCAACTCTCAAGAATTACCAAAAAATTTTGTTTAAGGCGCCTTTTTTAATAAAAAAATCACCTAATTTTGAAGATGACGGAAATTCTATAAAAAATAGACTATCTAAATCGATAAGATTAATTTACTTTAGATACACCGATCTGCATAATGCATTAACTTAATTTAAGTTACTAAGGCCTTGTCGAGTTGAAATCGCCGTTCGTGAAGGTTAAAAAAATAAATGACTGGAATATAAATAGTGTAGTAATAATAATGAAATACATGTATTCTAATGATGCATCCCCTCAAGATAAAAAAATAGCTCATGTTCGGTATCAAATATCAAGCAATGCAATTGGCCCAACTTGAACAGATCCCTCAGCCCTGCTATAGGCCAATCAAAACCTCACAGAGACACATTAATGCATCTTTTGAATGATAAGATTACTATTACTCCAATGTTTATATTCCAGTCATTTATTTTTTTAACGTACACGAACGCCGATTTCAACTCGTCAAGGCTTTATAAGGGAGTGGTTGTGTTAATTTAAGGGAACAGTGTGAATCATTGGTCATTGGGGCTTCATTAGAGCCTTTTGCCCAAAAATGTGGAATAATTTATTGGAATAAAGTGTGTAAATTTGAATTTTCGGCGTGTTTTCTTTCATATTTTCTAGATTTGAGATGTTTTGGCGATAGAGAGCAGTTTATAACCGATTTCGTAGTCAATTAATGAATATTGGAGTCAATAAATGTATTTTAGCCGTTAAAGATTTTCATATTTTTTTTTATTTGAAATTCGTCCTTTAGAAAAATCTATTTTCCAAAACCAAATTTTGGAAATCTTACCGCTTATTTTCGGTATTTTGTTCAACCGTGAGCGAAATGTTTGGTTCAAGGCCTTCATGAGGTAAAACATTAGTAATTCTCTACCTGGGGTCTCCAATCACTCATCATTTGTGTTTGGTTTGGTTAATTGCGATTATCAGCTTTTCATCAGCAGATTACGTTTTTTTCTCAAAAATAAAACATGATTTTTGGACAGTGATCAGTGAGTTGTAGATGATTTTGTCATAAATTCAGGGTGGCTTCCTCACACTGCTCATGACGCCTTGTTTGGAGTAATTTGTCATTTTTTGCTAACTCTACGGGTTTCATTACTAATATTATTACTACAGGTTCTCTCCGTACGTTAGAGGACAGGACAAATTTCCTTTTTTTTGTATACGGTATACCAGACCCGCGTGGTCGCAACTTTACATGAGAAAAAACAACCGTACCAAACCATATCCTACCATTTGTAATTATCCAATTTTTCACCATTAAAGTATGATCTTACGGCCCTTAATTGGCACTTATTGACCCTTATGAGAAAGTGGCCCTTATCATGAGAAATCGGGCCAAGGTGGGGCCTATCGTGGGGCCTTTATCATGAGGGGGAGGGTGCACTATAGTTTATAAGCCTATCCGGCTCAATTTTATCTCGATCTACAGGTACCTAAAGTTACAATACATAATATATAGTGAGAATTAAACATTATTAGTAGTACTAATTTAGTACACTCCCTACGGCTTTATCCGATCACTTTCCCCATCCAAATCTGAGCGGATAAACCTGCAGGGGCCGAATAAACCCGCTATGCGTAGGCGGGCAACCCAGAAAAGTTTTGAAAAAAGTGGCCGGATAAACCAACAAGCGGGCTAAGTGGCCGGATAAACCCGTAGAGGGTTAATAGATTTCAATTTAAAATGCGTTGTGATTTTTTTCCGTTATGTTTTCCGTACTCGCTCAAATCAGGCCGTGCCACTTGAACATGACACAAATACTGTCTCTGAAAATCTAATTATTTTAAAATTATGTTAGAATAAGTAATAGGAAGTCCTAAAAATATGTCTGACCCAAAAACACACAAATTTCTGACTAGCTAATTGGACGAACAAATATTAGTATTTGGCATTATTTTCGGGATCCGTTCGTTTGTTAGGTCAAATAATAGTAAATAATAATAGGAAGAAATGTTCTACGAGAATATACATTTTCAAATTTTGTTCGCGGAAACTGCCATTTATGGAGTATTTAAACCTGGTGTGCACTTATTTTGATACTACGTTAACGTGACGTTTAAAATTGTGATTAACTCTATTATTTTTTCCTCACTCTTAGAGCCATATCATATCAGTAGGAGGAATCGAACTGGCGGGCAAAAAAATGAAAAGCCCTCAGTTGATAGAGCTGGTCGCGGGGATTCCAAAAAAGTGTATAAAAAAATTTTTGGACCACTGGTTTTCGAGATACCGGTCGGTTTAGTTTTGGTAAAAAAAATATTTTTTCGCCAAATTTGTGCTCAATCGATAGAACACACTACNCTGTTTATCATATAAACGCATATCACTCTCATTCGAGGGCTGCGCGGCGACGTGGTTCAGACGACAACTGTAACTTTATTGATCACACTTATAGATCTCCTTCTCCCTGGTGGGAGCGCAACTCTCAAGAATTACCAAAAAATTTCGTTAAAGGCGCCATTTTGTTTATAAAAAAATCACCTACAGTCCCCCCTCATGATAAGGGCCACTTTTGTCTCCCGAAAAAGGGGTCCTTGTTATGGGGTGGCCCTTATAATGAGAAATGGTGGCCCTTATCATGAGAAAGTGGCCCTTATTATGAGAAAGCGGGTCAAGGTGGCCCTTATCATGAGGGGGGAGTGTACGTTCGAAAATGACAGAAATTCTATTAACTAGACTATCTAAATCAGAGATGTAAAAGTTATGTTCTTATTTTTAGAACAGAACGGAACAGAACAGAACGCTCGTTATTTCATATTTTCTAGATTTGAGTTTTCTATGAGGAGGAAAAGATACAGTACAGGTATGTAGTTTTTTTAGACTCAGATATCTGCTGTATGTTGACCCGTAAATCACGAATATGAAAACCGACATGTTTTGGCGGTAGAGAGCAGTTTATAGCCGTGAAATGACTTTCGGAGTAAATGTAAGGGGGTAATTCCCCCTTTCAGATTTTTTTTATTTGAAATTCGTCCTTTAGAAAAATCTATTTTCCAAAACCAAATTTTGGAAAACTTACCGCTTATTTTCGGTATTTTGTTCAACCGTGTGCGAAATGTTGGTTCATGGCCTACATGAGGTAAAACATTAGTAATTCTCTACCTGGGATACTTTTGTATGTCTCCAATCACTCATCATTTGTGTTTGGTTTGCTTAATTGCGATTATCAGCTTTTCATCAGCAGATTACGTTGTTTTTTCTCAAAAATAAAACATGATTTTTGGACAGTGATCAGTGAGTTGTAGATGATTTCGTCATAAATTCAGGGTGGCTTCCTCACACTGCTCATGACGCCTTGTTTGGAGTAATTTGTCATTTTAGTAATTTAGCATTTTAGTAATTTAGCATTTTTGCTAACTCTACGGGTTTCATTACTAATATTATTACTTCAGGTTCTCTCCGTACGTTAGAGGACAGGACAAATTTCCTTTTTTTGTATACGGTATACCATACCCGCTTGGTCGCAACTTTACATGAGGACATAAAACCGTACCATACCATATGATATGGTCCATATCCTACCATTTGTAATTATCCATTTTTTCACCGTTTTAGTATGATCTTACGGCCCTTATTAATTGGCACTTATTGACCCTTATTATGATAAAGTCGGCCCTTATCATGAGAAAGCGGGCCAAGGTGGAGCCTATCGTGGGGCCTTCATCATGAGGGGGAGGGTACACTATTATAAGCCTATCCGGCTCGATTTTATCTCGATCTACAGGTACACCAAAATGAGCCAAAACACCAAAATGAGCAAAAAAACTGTTTCCTTAAGCGAAAATTGTTACTTTAAGCAGCGTTACTTTAAGGAGGTAGGTGGTGTACCTCAAGTTACAATACATAATATATAGTGATAATTAAACATTATTAGTACACTCCCTACGGCTTTATCCGATCACTTTCCCCATCCAACTTTGAACGGATAAACCTGCAGGGGCCGGATAAACCCACTATGCGTAGGCGGGCAACCCAGAAAAATTTTGAAAAAAGTGGCCAGATAAACCAACAAGCGGGCTAAGTGGCCGGATAAACCCGTAGAGGGTTGATAGATTTCGATTTAAAATGCGTTCTGATTTTTTTCCGTTATGTTTTCCGTACTCGCTCAAATCAGGCCGTGCCACTTGAACATGACACAAATACTGTCTCTGAAAATCTTATTATTTTAAAATTATGTTAAAATGAGTAATATGAAGTCCTAAAAATATGTCTGACCCAAAAACACACAAATTTCTGACTAGCTAATTGGACGAACAAATATTAGTATTTGGCATTATTTTCGGGATCCGTTCGTTTGTTAGGTCAAATAATAGTAAATATTAATAGGAAGAAATGTTCTACGAGAATATACATTTTCAAATTTTGTTCGCGGAAACTGCCATTTACGGAGTATTTAAACCTGGTGTGCACTTATATTGATACTACGTTAACGTGAAGTTTAAAATTGTGATTAACTCTATTATTTCTTCCTCACTCTAAGAGCCATATGATATGGCCCATATCGTATCAGTATGGTTGCTATTTTAAGGGACCATCTTAATCGGGATATTTTGTTTGGTGGAGAAAGGGCAATCCGCCGACAGTTTATATATAAGTATATAGCACACAGCATAACTCGTTTTGTTAACACCATCAAACCTCAAAAACTGTATGTTAACAGGGGTAGGGCGTTTGGTTTAATACTGGAAAATCGAAGTTAATATAATCCCAAGAATTTTGTTAACATAACGGGTTTTGCGGTGTATACTTATATATAATCAGTTATTAGCCTTTTTCCATAAAACAGAATATCCGGATTAAGACGGCGTCAATTTTAGGCCCTTGTGTTAAGCTAAGTGCACAACTCTATAGTCAGATTTTGTGTGGTGATTTGGAGTTATTTCAAAACAGAAAAAATTGTGAGATATTCAATTGAGTTATCAGAGTCAGTATTTTGTACCATCCAACCTCCCACTTTAGGAAACGTCGCCCATTAAAAACTCTGTTACCGGGACTTTAACTTTTTTCGTAAAAAAACTTTTCGCCCTCGGAGTTAACTCGCTGCGGGAAGTGTGTGCATATATGCACACGACTTAGTTTTTCGTTGATTTAAGGCATAAGGAAGCCCCGTAGGGCAGAATTGGTATTCCTGACCCCCTCAACTTTTCGAGAAAATTCCATTGGCGGTATTTTTTTGCGTAGGTTGGATATTTCAAACAGCTCTCTAGGGGGCCCTGTTGGCCCAAATCAATTTCTTAATACGCAGATCGACGTAGTTTGACGGGCTCTACAACTTGGCTTTACCAGTTTTACCAGAATTATTGCGAACCCCGTAGGCTACGGGTTATAAAAAAAGTCCTTCCCCTGGGAGTTAAAGAAACTTTGTGCAAATACGGAGCATCTACATGACTCGCGAGATTAAAACTTATTGATTCCGATTTCTTTTTGGGAATTTCAAATTTTACTTTGTCACGTAATTTTCGTGACATTTCTTTTTGATCGCGGCTGTCACAAATGACAACTTTTCTGAAGTATCATAAATTCTTGGATAATATTAATTGATATCAAACAGTAAACAAGATTTATTTCATGAGCACAAGTTTTGTGGCGTACCATATGTTACACCACCTGCGCAGTTATCTTTCAGCCAGTTATCTTTAAAGAATGAAACATTTCGTCAACTTTTTGTAATATTTCATCATCTTTTTTTTGGCAAATTGTCTTCATTTATTTGCTAATATATCCGCCTACGGCTGCACAGTTTTTTTATTGAATTTATACTTAATACCTACGCCTTGCGCCGTTATTTTTCAAAAAATAAACGCCTTACGCAGTTGTCTTTCAAAAAAAATCTACGCCCTACCCTGTTATCTTTCACTTTTTCCAAAATAAATTTGACAGATAATTGCGTAGATGGTTATTTTTGCACACAATTGGTTCACGCAAATGAATGAAATTCTAAAAGCCTGATTTTTTTTAACCGTTTTATGAAGTTCAAAATCAGATCTAGTAAAATGGGAGAAAAAGTGATAACATATGAACTGTAATTAAAAGTATGAAATTAAACGAAATGTATAAAATGGCTAGTAGTCACTGACTACAGTGTAGGTCACATAAATTGGGAGTCCAATTGTCGACCTTCAATCATCATATAGAAAATTATATCCTGGGTGATATCTTCGAATATTCCGTGTTTTTGGATTTACGCGGTGAACTATTTTGTGGGTTTTATTTTAACCCTCAACCACATCGATGCCACGGTACAAATCCCATCATATGTTTCTTTTCCACAAACGTGGTTCATAATCGAACTGTTGATTAAAATTTAAGGATATTTACTGGGCACATATATGATTGACCTCCTGCGCAGTTATATAGCATAATTATTTTCCGAAAATAAAACATTTTTGTAGATGAAAATACACTCCCTGTGCATTTATCTTGCCAGCACTTTTCTTGCCAAAAGCCTGATGGTGCACTTATCTTGCCAATTTTTCCCAAAAATATTTTCCATCATATGCGCCTACGCACTGTGCACTTATCTTGGCAAAAATTTCTAATAGCCCATAAACAGCATGAGGAAATATCAAATGGTGTAGTTTTCACACAATAGTTGCTTAGGGTAAACTTGGGGAACGAGCTGAACCTGAGGGCAATATAACTTTTGCCAAAAAATAATCGTCAAATAAATAGTTTCGGCAAAAACAAGTCGTCAAAGACTTTCGACAAAAAAATTTTTCGTCAAAAAAAGGATTCGTCAAAAAAAATTCCCCTAGATTAAATTTTCGAGAATCTTACTAGGCCGCCCTACGAACAAAGAAACCGCCCGTGATACCCAATTTTTGACGATAAATAAGGCCAAAAAAGGCCAATTCTTTGACGAAGTTCTTTGGCGACTCGTTTTCGACGAAACTATACATTTGACGACTTTTTGTTTTGACAAAGACACCGGCCCAGTCTGTGGAACTCAATATTTTCAAGGTGACCTTAATCATATTGCGTTGTTCATTTCGTGTTTTGCGATTAACCGGAAATTAATTAATTCTATGACATCTATGAATCTATGACACTAGCAGCTTTAACCTGAGAAAGCCTTGGGAGTTCATCGTTAATTCTCAATATCTCTTTTTTAGTTCAATGGACATATCAAAATAAAAAAAATTTCTTTTCGCCATTTTATTTTAAAATTTAGAATTGTTAACGTTATACAATTACACTGAAATCCGAAACATTTTAGAGCCTCGAAATATTCCAGATCGTGCATTTATCTTGCCAAATCTTGAAAAATCCATGATTTCCAGCTAATCCGCCTACGCCATGTGCGTTTATCTTGCCATTTGCACTTATCTTGCCAATTTTTGGGTCGGCGAATGTGCAAGATAAGTGCACAGGGAGTGTATTGCATTCTGTAAGATAAGTGGGTGCAAGACAATTGCGTGGGCAAACGGAAACATGTCAAAATATTACATTTCGGCTACATAAGTGCGCGGAGAGTGTATATGATACACTATTTGGGCAGTTATCTTGCAGAAATGCAATATTTCATGTTTTCATATTGCTTCGTCGTTTCATGAAATTCATACTACGAAATTGCATGATTTATATTTTAGCATAATCGCCTACGCACTGCGCAGGTAGTGCATAGGCTTTAAGTTCATAAACATTATCTTTCAATTCCACTCACCGTGTCGTATGAATTTTCGCCGTTTTTAGATGAGATTTTCTAGATAGAGAGATTTCAGTTTTTTTGCTTCTAAAATAGTTTTTTCTGAAACTGCTGTCGTACGGCCACTAGAGACCCTTCACAGTTAAAAATGCTCTCTAGCGCCAAAACGGGGTTCTTTTTTTATTCAAATACGTGTATTCTATACACTCTATGGTATAAGCGTACTTGTTCTTTAAAGATATATCATATTTGATCATTTGACGAATACTTTTTTTATCAAAAATATTTTAGTGATTTTTTTTATCTTTATAAAGCAGCGATTACTATTTGATAAATATAAGTTATGAAGCTTGTCCGCTGAATCAATAGTAATGATCAAACAATTAAAGTTTTACTACTTATTTCGTGCTGGTCTTTTAGCCGAGATTTTTGTGTTTTTTTGCAAACTTTCGATAAAGAGAACTGGGAATTTTGAAAGGAATATCAGTTGCGTGTTTACATCAAAAAATATCAATTATAATAACAAATTTTATCGAAAAAGGTATTTTTTTACTTTTTAAGTTTTTTTTTGTTGCTTTTCACATCTCATGCGTTCAAACTACTCGGCGTTTTACATAAATTTCCGCCGTCTTTTTCTCGGCATTTTCTAGATGGCGGTATGCGATGTGCGGAAAAACCGCGAGCTTTGGCTATCTAGAAAACACGAACTACTAGTAAAAAAACGAAGAAAGCGGCGGAAATTCATGTAAAACGTTGATTGGAAAATTTTCCAATCAGATTTTCTGCGATAACAAATTCGATGAAAAACCACAATTTCTCCGAAGACCCTATTCTTTTTATTGTACAACGTTTTTTTCGAAAGACGTCGGTGCCTACAAGGACATGCAAATGATAAATTAAGTTATTTTATGTTGACGGATTTAACGTTATATCTATAATAGTTTTAATATTGATGTAAACCAAGTATTTGGTTCGTTTTATGGTTTTAATTGGTTAATAACCCTGGGAATGTGGTATTTGGAATACGTATTAATCTATTAATAAAAAATCGTCTTTTTACTGCTCCCATTCGAACTGTCGAGTGTATATCATTTTAACTCTTAGGGGTCACCGTGTGACGATCGTAACACAACGACGTTATTGCCCTCATATTTCATCAAACCGGGCTCAAATAAAAAATCGCTGATAAACGGGTCTCGCCAAATTTCATAACCAAAATTCAGAACCAAATTTCATAACCAAAATTTTGTAATTTTTTTCAAAAATCACATAATATTTTGCAACACTGGCCCCTTTTGAGGGGCCTCTAGTGGCCTTTCTGCGAAAACCCGCGATGCCTCCTGAGATGCCTTTGGAGACATCTGACAATTTTTTTATTGAGTTAGATGAATTTTTAATTTAAAGTACTTTTCGACGAAAATTTTAGACGAAAAATACCATTCCAGGAAAAGTAATTTAAACGAAAAGCGCTGTCAATGTCCTTTTTTTCTGAATTCAGATTTGCAGCTTCTTATTCAGTACTTTTTAAAGTATTTTAAAATTATTAATTATTTAATTGACTAATAATTATTATTTTAGGCCGATCTAAAGCAACTGTCGCAGCAAACCGACCCCGACCGAAGTGAATTCGCGAAGCAATTGTCCGAAATTTATAATGACGCCTACAAGTTAATAGACGAGCTCGACAACGAAAAGGATGAGAAGGTAATCCAAGACTACCGTCTTAGGCTAGAAGAACTAGAACAACTTTCGGAAACCATGGATGATGGCTNACGCGGTGAACTATTTTGTGGGTTTTATTTTAACCCTCAACCACATCGATGCCATGGTACAAATCCCATCATATGTTTCTTTTCCACAAACGTGGTTCATAATCGAACTGTTGATTAAAATTTAAGGATATTTACTGGGCACATATATATATATATATATATATAGTCTATGATTGATCTCCTGCGCAGTTATATAGCATAATTATTTTCCGAAAATAAAACATTTCTGTTGATGAAAATATTGCATTTCGGTAAGATAAGTGGGTGCAAGATAATTGCGTGGGCAAACGAAAACATGTCAAAATATTACATTTCGGCTACATAAGTGCGCGGAGAGTGTATATGATACATGCAATATTTCATGTTTTCATATTGTTTCGTCGTTTCATGAAATTCATACTACGAAATTGCATGATTTACATTTTAGCA
Source organism: Oikopleura albicans (assembly GCA_004367875.1). Classification (NCBI taxonomy): domain Eukaryota; kingdom Metazoa; phylum Chordata; class Appendicularia; order Copelata; family Oikopleuridae; genus Oikopleura; species Oikopleura albicans. The sequence goes on from SCLG01000266.1 coordinate 107,153, forward strand.
TAATCGCCTACGCACTGCGCAGGTAGTGCATAGTCCTTAAGTTCAATTTTCAAGATAGAGAGATTTCAGTTTTTTCTCTCCTAAAATAGTTTTTTCTGAAACTCATGAGGTCGTACGGCCACTAGAGACCTTTCACTGTTAAAAATGCTCTCTAGCGCCAAAACGGGGTTATTTTTTTATTCAAATAAATATTAGATTTAAATGTATTCTATTAACTCTATGCTATAAACGTACTTCTTCTTTAAATATATATCATTTTTGCTCATTTGACGAATAGTTTTTTTATCAAAAATATTTTAGTGATTTTTTTTATCTTTATAAAGCAGCGATTACTAATTGATAAATATAAGTTATGAAGCTTGTCCGCTGAATCAATAGAAATGATCAAACAATTGAAGTTTTACTACTTATTTCGTGCTGGTCTTTCAGCCGAGATTTTTGTGTTTTTTTGCAAACGTTTGAGAAAGAGATGAACTGGGCATTTTGAAAGGGATATCAGTTACGTGTTTACATCAAAAAATATCAATTATAATAACAAATTTTATCGAAAAAGGTATTTTTTACTTTTTAAGTTTTTTTTTTGTTGCTTTTCATTTCTGCGTTCAAACTACTCGGCGTTTTACATAAATTTCCGCCGTCTTTTTTTCGGCATTTTCTAGATGGCGATATGCGACGTGCGGAAAAACCTCGCGTTTTGGCTATCTAGAAAACACGAACTAAAAAACGAAGAAGGCGGCGGATATTCATGTAAAACGTTGAGTAGCATACTAGGTAAAATAAAAGGACGACACCGCGATCTTTCGAAGAAAATGTCCCAGTGAAATATCTTATTGCAAAAATTTTCCAATCAGATTTTCTGCGGTAATAAATTCGATAAAAAAACACAATTTCTCCGAAGACCCTATTCTTTTATTGTACAACGTTTTTTTCGAAAGACGGCGGTGCCTACAAGGACATGCAAATGATAAATTAAGTTATTTTATGTTGACGGATTTAACGTTATATCTATAATAGTTTTAATATTGATGTAAACTAAGTATTTGGTTCGTTTTATGGTTTTAATTGGTTAATAACCCTGGGAATGTGGTATTTGGAATACGTATTAATATATTCACAAAAAATCGTTTTTTTTACTGCTCTCATTCGAACTGTCGAGTGTATATCATTTTAACTCTTAGGGGTCACCGTGTGACGACCAAAATTTTGTAATTTTTTTTTTTAAATCACATAATCTGGGTCTGTACGATTTCCTGGTCAGATGCCTTTGGAGACATCTGACAATTTTTTATTGATCTAGATGAATTTTTAATTTTAACAGTCATGCGCATATTGGGTAGCTAGCTACCCATTTTCACTTTATTTCTAAATAAAAAGAGAACGACTTGTGATAATAAAAAACGGACAACGGATTTGAAATCAAAAAACATTTTTACGTTTTTATATGAGAGAAAAATATTTTTTTAGAAAATTGTTTTTACGTTTGGGTCCGTGGAGGACGAGGGCTAAAGTTAAAAACCACCCCAGTAAGAGAACAAGAACAAGGCTTCAAAATAAAATAATAATCAAAAAAATCTGTTTATTGTTTGGCCCGCTAGAGCAAATTGGGTAGCTAGCTACCCCAGATGCGCATGACTGTTATAGCAAACTCGATGCGCATGACTGTTAAGTACTTTTCCACGAAAATTTTGGACGAAAAATACCATTACAGGAAAAGTAATTTAAACGTAAAGCTCTGTCAATTTTTTCTGAAAAAGACAATTTCTGTCCTTTTTTCTGAATTCAGATTTGCAGCTTATTCAGTATTTTTTAAAGTATTTTAAAATTATTAATTATTTACTTAACTAATAATTATTATTGTAGGCCGATCTAAAGCAACTGTCACAGCAAACTGACCCCGACCGAAGTGAATTCGCGAAGCAATTGTCCGAAATTTATAATGACGCCTACAAGTTAATAGACGAGCTCGACAACGAAAAGGATGAGAAGGTAATCCAAGACTACCGTCTTAGGCTAGAAGAACTAGAACAACTTTCGGAAACCATGGATGATGGCTCACNTTTCGACGAAAATTTTAGACGAAAAATACCATTCCAGGAAAAGTAATTTAAACGAAAAGCGCTGTCAATGTCCTTTTTTTCTGAATTCAGATTTGCAGCTTCTTATTCAGTACTTTTTAAAGTATTTTAAAATTATTAATTATTTAATTGACTAATAATTATTATTTTAGGCCGATCTAAAGCAACTGTCGCAGCAAACCGACCCCGACCGAAGTGAATTCGCGAAGCAATTGTCCGAAATTTATAATGACGCCTACAAGTTAATAGACGAGCTCGACAACGAAAAGGATGAGAAGGTAATCCAAGACTACCGTCTTAGGCTAGAAGAACTAGAACAACTTTCGGAAACCATGGATGATGGCTCACAGGTAAATTTCAAATTTTTTAATTGCATTTTTGTTTATTTGCCTTTTTCTTTTTTCTCAAAGATTGCAAGTAATTTTTCAAAAAAAAAATTATTTGTATCCTTTGTACTCTTCGACTTAATTGTTTCATTAGCTTATAGGGCATTGGGTTAATATTCCCTCTAAAATAGTCTAAATCAGTACACCATCTACGCTGTTATCTAGCAGTTGTGTTCATGCACAAGTTGCAAGATAATGGCGCAAGGGTGTATCTCAAATTAAGCGGTATACGGTATACCGTATACCCAATAAAAATGTATTGTATGAGTCATACTGTACCTTTTGGTGATTTGCCTTTGGATGTTTTGCCGAGCGCGCTCAAAAACGGACCAATCGCAGGCCACACAGGCTTCAGGCGCGCTGCCAACCAACGTTACCAAAAATTGGTAACATTATTTATTTTTCCTTTTTTAATATCACTACGATATGTGTCCGTGAAAAGTTACCTAGGAAACTTTGAAAACAATAAAAAAAACGATTTCTTAGAAAGACAACGGTGCTGACCCAAATAAGGTCACCGTTTTTTCGGAGAAATGGTTTTGGAAGAAAACATTCTTCAAGGAAATTTCACTAACTTTGTGGTCTTTCTTCTGCACAAAAAACTTTTTTCGGCGAAATTCCCGGAATGTTTTCTTCGAATAAAGTTTTCTTCAAATGACGTTTTATCCGAAATTATAGCCCTGAAATAAGCTAGGAGACATTTTTAGTCAACACATCTTTTCTTTTACTCTTTCTAGGGTGAACCCTCAAATTCACCCGCGCCTATCGTGACCAATCGCTCGCGTTCTTCTTCTACTTCTTCTCTTTCGTCGGACTCTTCGTATCAATCTGAACCCTCACCGCTGCCGTCCGACTTTGACGAGGAGCTGCTCCTAAATGAGAAATATGGCGGGAGTGGGTTAATGTTAGACCAACTAACGCCCTCGGCCTCTCCTCTGCCACAGCCGCCGACTATCAATATACAACCACCACAGGAAGGGAATTTTACATTAACTCTCAGGCTTTTTGATAACCCCTAGGGGGAAATTGGGTGCACGTATGTCCACACTTAAAAATTCACAATAATTCTGGTAAAACTGGTAAAGCCAAGTTGTAGAGCTCATCAAACTACGTCGATCTGACTATTAAGAAATTGATTTGGGCCACCAGGGCCCCCTAGAGAGCTGTTTCAAATATCCAACCTACGCAAAAAAAAATACCGCCAATGGAATTTTCTCGAAAAGTCAATACCAATCCTGCCCTACGGGGCCTCTTTATGCCTTAAATCGACAAAAACAAACAAGTCGTGTGCATATATGCACACCCTTACCCCTACGAGTTAAAACTCCGACGGTCCTTTGCCTAATAAGGGTCGGTGAGGCCTATCGGATTTTATATCAAACTGAAATGTCATTTGTAAATGGATAAAATCAAATTACCAGATGTACCTTTATCTTGAATTTTTTTCTCCATGAATCCTAGTATTGCGCAAAATTGTCTTGGCTCGCCTACGTAATTGGCGACATATACGCCTACACAATGTGCCTTTAACTTGGATTTATCTTGGTCCATTTTGCCAAATTTTATACACCCCCTGAGCAGTTATGTTGCCAAAGTATTTTCAGAAAAAAACGACAACATAACTGTGCAGTGTGTAGGCGGATTTGCTGAAATGTAAATTTCGCAAAAAAATGACGAAATATTGCGAAAATATGACGAAATATAATATTTCGGCAACATAACTGCACAGGGGGTGTAACGCAAAAATCATTTTCCGTAAAGTAAAAAGACTAAAATCTTAGTATCCCGGCTTCGCCATATAAGGGTCGGGTATTTACATAAAAACTACGGTTATTTGGCGACCCCTGTATTTACTTTCGATATTTGTGGTTTATTTGCAATCGAAAATGATTAGAGAAAATAACGAAAAGGACAACTGTTAAAATGTGTTAACTACATATTGATGTTCCATTACCAAAAACGAAATGAACAAAGCTAAGACTTTGCGTTTGATCCTTATTGGGTGTTTATCGTCCGAAATTGAGTGTATTAATGTAATACGTACTAGACCGCCTAAATTGAGTAAATCACTACTCAACGGTTAGCACCTAACGATGCAAAGAGCTGAAAAGCTATTGTTGGTTTTATGACGATGTTGTTTTTATGCGTTGGTGATATGACCTATAACTTTTCGTTTACGTTTTCAAAAATACCTGAATAGTATGTGTAAAGTAGATTCGTTTTGATCGACCATTATTAAAAAGCTTGGAGCTAAAATGAACCAAGATAATGGAAAATAGGGCTATATTACCAACATACTGGTTGAAATTGCGTAGGCGACGCCAAAATAATGGAAAATGGGGATTACGTAACTCGAAAGTATTGCGACATACGTGTTTTTTTAACGCCAAGATAATGGAAAATAGGGATTACGTAACTCGAAAGTATTGCGAAATACATGTTTTTTGTTTGTTAAACACCAAGATAATGGAAAATAGGCTCAAATTAAAGGTACATCCGGTGTATAGTGGATTAACTATGGTTCTTGCTAAAATTTTGCTCCGCTGTCTTCAATCTGACTCGCTGATTCGCCACGTACATGTACCTTTATATTTGTGACATTAAAACCATATTATTCTAATTTAATTAAACGTGTTACCGGGAGATTGCGCAATTCGATTTATACGCATAGAACTACGCTAGACTCAATTAATTCTCTAACGTACTTATTTGTTTTTTACAAGGTTTAAGTCGGATTTTTGCAAACTGAGATTTCAAAATTATGTTGCACAAATTTGTATTTTCGTAATGTATCTAATGCACATTCTTAAAATGTGCAAAAAAATGTGTTAAAAATTGGTTAAAAGGCGTTTAAAAAGTGCAAAATAATGTGTAAAGAAATTTGTGAAAAATGTGTAAAAAATATGCAAAGAATGAGTAAAAAATGTGTAAAATAATGTGTAAAAAATGTTTTAAAAAATGTGTAAAAAACATGTGTAAATGTGTAAACAAATATGTAAAAAAGTGTAAAAAAATATGCAAAAAAATGT
>SCLG01000266.1:124494-137689 GCA_004367875.1 Oikopleura albicans
GGCCTTGGAAGAGGTAGACGTATTTTTCAATACGCAAACATTTAATTTTGTTCACCTCTAACCAATCACGTCAATGTAAAATGAGATGACCTCTTCCATGGCCGCCTCTTTTTTTATTTCGCCCATTGCGGCCCAAATTCAGCCTTAATCGATGTTACATCTAAGTTATAAGTAAATAAAGCGCAGACGTTATGAATTCATCTTCACGTAGGTTAAAAAATTAAATGACTGGAATATAAACATTGTAGTACGTTGTAAACATTGTTATGGTAATTAAATTGTATTGTTCAAATGATCCATTTTTAACCTACGTAAAGCTGAATTCATATCGTTTACGCTTTATTACTTAGTAATAGCCTCCTCATAGGGAGTGACGAATCAATACCAAAATATATATATATGAGTGTTGCATTTGGCACGCAAGAAAAAAGTTAACAGCTGTCAAATAGTGGTTTCGGAAACTATAATTTTTTTACACATTTAATACGGATGTTAAATTAATTCACAGCGAGTTTTTTAAAGTCATTCGACGAGCACTTCCGTGTACTTTATCCCATTATGGCCTTTATTCAGAACTAAAAACGGCCATAATGGGAGTCTTGGTCACTTTTGTTTGTTAAAAAATGACCTATCACGTGGCGAATCGTCTGTAAGAATTTATTTTTAAACTTTTTTCTAAACATATGTTTCCAATACACGTCTGTTTGAAAGTTAAAAAGAATAATATTTAATATTTAGAAGACTAAATCTTTTCATTGTCGAAAACCACGACCTTTCCTCTAAATATATAATTTTTTTTCCTGTGTGTCTTGCTCCAAAAATAACCGGTGCCTAAATGTTTCTACATATAAAATTGTATAGATTTTGTATTGTCTAGATTTTTGCATAATTATTACACGGTTAACCGCGGTTCCACAATTTGAGGCCGCAAATTAAATTATGCGGTTGATTAATTTATAATTGCTAAAATCAAATGGTGTTAGGGCTTTATTCTAAAGATCAAAATGAGGAATAAAATGTGCATGATTTTTGATTTAATTAATTTTATCATTTTTTTTTTGATTTTTTGTAAATAATGTATGAAAAAAGACGTCGATTATTTTATCGCTCATTACTACGCGAGCCATTAGCCATTAGCCAAAAATTCAAATTTTTCGGTTTTTCAAAAAAAAATATAATTTTTCCCAAATTCGTAGAGAGTAGAGATTTGACAGTAACAGCTGGTCACGTTTTTTTAAGAATAGAGGTGAAATCGAACGATATTACGAAATTCGGAATCCGAATATCATTTTCAGAATGGGACATTTCAGACTTTTCCGCGGGCTCGGAATGGAATTTTCTAACAACCATCCTATCCGACGTAGTTTTGCCTCCGGAATCCAACCATGCCAAAAAAATTATAAAAATTGCTAGTTTTGGCGCTAGAGAGCCAAACAGGTGCAAAAAATGGGCATTCCACAGGGCGTCAGTTTTCTAGATTTTGAAGAAATTTTCCGAGCCCGCGGAAAAGTCTGAAATATCCCAATATCGCTCGGATTCACCGAAAACTTCTAAAGTTTTTTTACATGAAACTGCATAGAAAAAAAAATATTCCAAAAGGAAAGAAAAATTTTTCATTGATTTTTGATTAGTTTGGAGTAATTTTGATATTTGATGACACAAATTGATTTGATACCCTTAAAACTAAAAATTAGAAATTAAATGCGTTTATTTTTTGATCTAATTAATTGCATCATTTTTTGTTTGTTGGTTTTTGTACATGATGTAACAAGGAAGACGTCGATAATTTTATCGCTAATTTCTGTGCGAGCCAGAAGGGCAAAGAAAAAAAAAACAAAAATAAATGAAAAAATAATTCAATTTTGTTTTTTCTCCTTAATTCAAGATCGATTTTTATTCAATAACTTTAATAGAACCCGTTTTTTTCTCAGAAAGTAGCGAAACGGTGACGATCTCGGAGACGACGGTTAATGTGTCTGAGACGGCAATCGACTTAGATCAGGATTCTGACAACATAACCGAAAATAGCGCAACTGACATAGACCCCAATAAAGATTACGCGGCGGAAGAAGCGCAACTGTTACATGTACGTCAGTTTTTTTTACGCAAACCTTTTTTTATTTATTTATTTTTTTTTCAGGCAGAGAAAAGTGGGAAAATCGCCGAAAGTGAAATGAGTGGCGAAAAAATTGAAAACGACCAATCGTGGCAGTCGGGCTGGGAAGGGTGGACCGATGAGGAGTGGAAGGCACGGTGTTCAAAGCCTTCAAGTTTTCCCAAATTTAACAGGGCACCGGGGTCTTTCGGAGAAAACGTTTTTTTGGAATTCCCCAAAAAATTCATTTTTCGAAAAACATTTTTGGTATATTGCATGAGAGAGCCCACAAATTAATACCATTTCCCCCAAAAATGTTTTCAAATTAAGGTTTTATATAAAAAACGTGAAATTCCCCGTAAAAGGGTTTCTTCCAAAAAATAAGTTTTTTTTTCAAAAACAATTTTCTCCGAAAAACCGCGGCGTCGGACCAAGTGGGCCAATTAAACCCAAAGCACAACAGATAGCCAACACATTTTTTCCAATTTCAAATTTTTGTGTTTCTCGAATATTTTCCAAACAAAACGTTTTGCAAAAAAATGTTTCTTATTTGGTTGGGGATTGTATTTGTTATTGAGGTTCGTATGATGTTTTTTTGTAAAATTGTACTTCAATCATCAAGCCTACTGCTGAACACCGTTTAAGGATCCGGTCCGCGTTGAGCTGCCCGAGAATACGGTCCAAGAAACGTCTTTATCCGATATCAAAACGAAGCACAGACACCCTAGTGCCGACACTTTAGAGAGTACAGATACGGACGCCGAGTACGAAACCGCCGCCGAAACAGCCACAGACACGTATGTGACCGCGACCGAGACCGGTTTCAACACTGATGTCGGCGACACCTACTTTTCCGCCAATGAAGAGGACTTGGTGAGGCGGACGGCGGAAATTACGCCGACGGCATCGCCGCGCGCATCCGTGCGCCAATCCCCAATTCCCCACAGTATCGAATCAGATGAAGTTCGGAATGTGTCGGAACCGTTGGTGTCCGATGAGGACCAGCTAGGCTATTCAAACTGAACTTTCAAATTTGCCACTTAGAAGATTATGTATTTTGACCTTATTAAAATAATCTAAAATAGAAAATTATGACTCTTTATTGTAAAAAGGGTTGAAAATCCCCTTAGACGTTAATTTCTTCGAATAATAGTGTCAAATTTGGAGTCTGCGCCCAAAATTACCCCTAATATTCCTAAATTCAATGTTAAAAGGTTACTTCTGGATATTTCCCTACACCAATCAACTGTCACAAGTTGTTGTGACTCAAAACGTAATATTCAAAAATATCATTTTGAGTTTATAAACTTTTTGGAATAATTAGACGCAGCTTCACTTAAACTTTTAATCACCAATGTTATATTGGCCGGTTGGCACCTCAGGTGGGAAGGGAACCGGAGAGAAGTTGAAATTCAATTTGAACAGCCTAGCAGCAGTCGGATGCGCCATTAGTGGACGCATGCCACACAGTACCCGAGAATTTAGCCTCCTCGACAGAATTAGACGAAGAAATGAAGACGCCGATTTTTACAACGCGAGAAACGACTGAAGCCGAAGTGAACTCACTTGAACTTAGTCAACAGACCGACCAGGTCCCTCTGGACGCGGTCAAGGACACTGACACAGCAGATTTAATAAGCGCCCCTCTAGAGAGCACGGATAGTATTAAGTTTCGAGATGGGTGCACAATTATTGAAACCGCCTCGGCCAAAGTTGTCGACGTTTTTGATCCTACAGGATAGTTTGAACATCTTTCGTGAATTGTTTGACTTTGGTGAATAACTCATTTACTCCGTTTTCGACCCTTATGGGGGTCAAAAACACATTCCCTTAATCAAAAGCTTAGACAAAAAATTGTAAGTACTTCAGTACTTCAATACTGTAAGTACAATCTCTACTACAGGTTCTCTAGGTTTCATTTTTAAGCGAACATATAAAGAGTTACCCTCCACAACTGTTGAAATTTAAAAATTAATGAGAAATTATTATTGAATAAAACCAAAAGTTTATCTCAAAACGGTTTTCTGGGCCAATTGTCGGAAATCGCCATTTTACCAAGTTGAGCCGATATCTTTTTAAAAAGTATACATATTAATAAATAAGTTTGGAAACAATTGTTACTTTTACATATTAAACTAACATATTGAATGCCCACTTTTAATATTTCTCGATTTATTCATTTATTACCGGTGCCAAACTGATTAATGACCACTTTCTAGTCTAGCTAGAGACGGTTTAACTGTCCGCTTTTTTCTATTTCATTTTTTGTGTATCTTTCCGTTTATCTCCTGTTCCGTGATCATGAAAAATAAGCGGTCAGTTACACGCGCATCTTTTTACGCAAAAAATGGATAAAATCAGCAAAAAGTGAAAGTGCAGTTCATAACGCCCCGTCTAGGTGCATTTAAAAAAACTGTCAAACTTTATAGGAAGAAGGTCAATGGCACGAAGAGGCGAAAGATGTCAAAGAGTTCGAGCAAATCTCTAATCTTCCTTCTAACTCTTCTCTTACTAACCTTGTAGATTTAACCAATGACTCTTCACTTCAGTCTTGTGATGAAATTCAAAAAAGCGACCCTGACTCTGACATTCCCGCCAATGTTGCTGTTGTTCATAGCGATGATGAAGAAATGATTATCGCCGAGCACGTCAAATCAACGCCACCCGAGCCACTTGTTGATGGGGGTTAAAAATTTAATGGATTCTTTCGTTGGTCTATCCGATTCAGATATTTTGAATTGATAGTACCGGAACTGCGATATACAGTATGGGGTAAAATAACGTGCTTCTCGCTTTCTCAAGTTTTGTATTCTACTCTGCGTTTTAGATGAATTTCCGCCATCTTTTCTACCGCATTTTCTAGATGGCGATATTCGAGTTTTTGACGCGCGGAGAAAAATCGAGTTTCGCTATCTAGAAAATTATAAAAAAAAACGGCGGAAATTCATGTGAAACGATGAGTAAAAGGCTTAAAACCTAGAAAACCGAGGAACGTGTTATTATTTTTCCACGAATAAGTTTTTGGGAAAATGAGTTTTTTTTTAAATTTCTAATAAGATTTCTAATAAAGTTTAAAATTTGGTTTGTTCTAAATTTCCCCGAAAAACCGCGGTGCTAATTTGTATTCATGAAAAAAAAATAAATTTTGACCCCTACGTGTTGAGGCGGCACCGCCCATGAGTTTCGAGGAGGCGCCGATAAAACCAGCCGAATCGGACAGTTCTACTTTGGATACGGCGCCTGAGGGCGACAGTGAGATCGTTGCCGCCGTTTCCGAACGCGTTGAAGAGTCAGCTGAGCGCGTTGAGCAGGTTGAGCCAACTGCTGAGTCATCATTACGAGAGATGCACGAAGCTGAGCCAGAAACGCTTCAGCAGTCAGACGCGGATCAAATTCCAATCTCTGACTCAGATGATCAGCAGCTATCTGTCCCCCAGTCGACTGAATCAGAGTCAAATTCAAGTCCAGCTGAACAGACACAAGAGATAATCGAACCAGAGATAAAACCGGAAGAAGCTAAGGAGAAAGAACCTGCAACCCAAATTAACCCCCCTGAGGAAGTGATTCCACCAGTCGCAACAGAGGAAGAGACAGAAAAAAAAGTGGAAAAGGATGAAACGCCCGTAGGTAGGCTGTCCAAACTCATTTTCAGAACTATTTCGCGAAAAAGCTGTTTTAGTGATAAAGGGTATTTACCTTTTTGTGTATTTACGTAAACCGGGCAAACTAAAAGCATTTTTAAATCACCATGTGATGGCACCGACTAAATTGGTATCATGAAGTTTTGGTCGAACGTATAAGAGGTCGAAAATATAAAAGGTCGAAAGTGTAAACGGAATAAGTCCGAATTCGACGCAAATTTTGACCAAATATCGTCATATATATACGTTAATATTTGGCTGGTCGAAAGTGGAAAGGGAATAACTCAGAATTGGACGCAAATTTGCGTCGAATTCTCTTTTATACATTTTGAGCTTTCAGCCTATTATACTTTCGACCAAAAATACATGATACTAATTTAGTCGGTGCCCATGTGATACAGTTGGTGTGGTAACGAAGTAAGTAAAAAACTCCCAAAAAGTGTCACTTCGTTTCAAACTGTCAACTTCTTTTGTGTCAATTTGTTACCACACCAACTTTAAAAAAAAAGGACGTGAGATATAATATCAGGAAATAGCACCTTACTATCTATATGATATTTGAATTCTGAGTCCAGGCTTTCCTTTTGGACGCTGTTTCTCACTTTTCAGGCTGCGATTTTTTTTCTTTTATCCCTAGGGGAAAAAATAAGCATGAATCAAAACAAACATTATTTGACCATTCGACGCAGAATTGAAAAGTGAATTATAGTTGGGTAATCCAGATTTTACCCAAGTTCGCGCGATCATGTGATAAATCGATGTGCATGTCTCAAAAGGGGGATTACCTAATTTCAACCCATTTTTTACAAATGATATAAATGAGTTTATATGTTTATAACGCCCTGAAATTGAGTTTTGACCGCCTACTCAGTGTCCAAAATCGAAATAGAGACAGAAACTGCCGCGCGTTCTCGATCTTCATCATCAAGTTCCAGCTCTTCCTCAGCCTCGTCAAGCGCCTCCGAAAAAACTGAAAAAGAAGCAGATGTCGAAAAAATTTCTGACGAAAACGTGACGCAAAATGTCGAAATTGTAGCAGATGAAACTGATGCGGAAATCATAATTGCGACCAAGGTTGAATCGGCCGTTATGGATAGTGGTGAAGTGGCCGAGCCGGAAGAAGATGGGCGCGTTTCCGTTACGGTACAAGAAAGTATTGAAAAATCGGAAAAATCCGAGCTGTCCACCCAGGTCATTGTTGACGTCCGCCGCAGGTCAAATGGCGAACTCGAAATTACCGATGCGGCCGAATTTAGGGCCGAGTCGAAGACAGAAAATGTCGAACAAAATACGGTTATCGAACAAACTGCTGTTAACGAACAAAATGTTCAAATTGAACAAAAAACTGTCACGGAAGAAAGGGTAGAAATCGAACAAAAAATTGCAGTCCAAGAAACCGTGAAAATGGAAGAAAATATTATTAGCGAACAAAATATTATTAGCGAACAAAATATTATCAGCGAACAAAATATTATTATTGAACAAAATGTGGTCAGCGAGCAAACTATTGAAGAAAGTCTCGCCGTCGCACAAGAAAATATTGAAATCAATACCGAACAAGCCGAAATTTCGGTTGAAAAGAAAAATGTCGAAATTTCCATTGAAGAGAAAAATGTCGAAATTATTGAAGAGAAAGCGGAAATTCCGGTTGAAGAGAAAAATATCGAAATTTCCACTGAAGAGAAAAATGTCGAAATTTCCACTGAAGAGAAAAATGTCGAAATTATTGAGGAGACAGCGGAAATTTCGATTGAAGAGAAATCTGTCGAAATCGTCGCAGAAAAATCAGAAATTTCGATGGAAGAGAAATCTATGGAAAATATGCTGGAACAATCGGAAATATCCGTCGACGAAAAGTCTGTCGAAATTATTGCTGAAAAATCCGAAATCGCTGTAGAAGAGAAATCTGTCGAAATTATCTCAGAAAAGGTTGAGGTTGCGGTGGAAGAGAAATCTCTCGAAATAACGTCTGACACATCCCAAATTATTGTGGAAGAGACATCTGTCGAAACTATATCAGAAAAATCCGAAATTGCGGTGGAATCTGCCGTTATTATTGCGGAAAAATCCGAAATTTCGGTTGAGGAGAAAACTGTCGAAATCATCTCGGAAAAAGCTGAAATTTCCGTTGAAGAGAAAACCTCGGAAATTGCGAGTGATGATGTGTCCCAAGTTCAAGTTGTTGATAACGGCGAGCAAATAATTGAAGCAACAAAGGTGGTTTTTTTTAGAAAACTCAATAATTGCACCAATAATATTCGAGTTACAACCCTCAAATAAAGTCAAAAAAGAAGGATTATACATAATTTGCGCGAAACGAAATCTACCCTTACTTGGCGTTTCCACCCTTTCTGACGTGCCCTACTAGAAGTATAATAAGTGAATACTATTAAAATCAAGTTACCAAAAAAAATCTGAAAAAACTCAAAAAATGTTCAGGAATAATTTCAGGATTATTTTAAATGTAAAAATAGAAATTAAAAAAAAATCATGGAAAAATAAAAAAGAAATATTATTTTTCCATTATTTTTTCATTATTTTTTCGAAATTTTTCATAATTTTATTTTTTCAAAATTTTTTCATAACTTAATTTTTTCAAAATTTTGCAATTTTTTATTTTTTCAAAATTTTTTCATAACTTTATTTTTTCAAAAATTTTCAAATTTGTATTTTTTCAAAAATTTTTCATGACTTTATTTTTTCAAAATTCTGAATTTTTTGAGTTTTTTTTTATTGATAACCTGTTTTAATAGTTCATAACCTGTTAATAAGTTAGTATTCATTTTGCTACTTTTACTTGGCACTCCCCCTGTACGACCAATTTCGAGGTTTCATGTTGATAATTGTGTTTTCTAAAATGAAACCACCCGAAGGAAACCAAAGTCGAAATTGTCGAGTGTAAAATGGAAACCCAAATGGAATCATCCGTCATTGATTTCTCCGCACGCGGGGAAGCACCGGTAGAAATCGAAGAAAGTGGCGAAAAACTCGCAACATCAAAGGAGGTTGAGTTTGTCGAAACGGTTGAGTTTGTCGAAATAGCGGCAAAAGCGGAATGTAGTGATTCGGCGGTACGAGAAGACGAAAAGAATGCACCAGACGGGAGCAGCGAACAAGATTCCGGAACTATCAGGTGACCTTTTTGAATTTATTGATTTTTGTTTTCTGATACTACATGGCATCTGCGCACGTCTTTGACCGTTTTTTTAAATATTTTTTTTAATTTTTTTTGTGTTTTGCTTTTATTCATGTGGGAAAGATTGCATGGGGAACTGTCAAAATCGATGTTACTATACGATATCACGCGGGTATCAAATTTTCCCAAGGTAAAATCAATTAATTAGAGTTAAAATTCAATGATAGTACTCGTTTTTTTTTATAAAATTTTGTTGTATTATTTTTTTACATATTTTAGGTTGATAATTTTTTTTTCAACGATAAATTATTTTCGGTGAAATCATTTTTTTTCAAAATAGGGATGCCTCATAATAACGGAAAAGACTAGACGGAAAAATAAACGATACAGTCCTTACTGTGAATACGTACGATTGCTTCCAATACGGACGCTTTTGGTCAAAACCGGACACTTTACGACAATTCACCCCAATACGGACGCTATTTTCGGGAATAAGAATCGTCCGTAATAGAAGTAAGGACAAGCAATTCAAATGTAAGAGGCGGATTTTTTCATTTTGAAAAAATCTACAAAATTTGCGCGTTTTTCTCCGTGCGCCGATTTATCTCGATTTTTTTTCAATATACTTTGGGTCGTTTCCCACACTACATATTTTTGGGCAATGTTTTGTCGGAAATTTTAAAAGTTCAGATTTTAAAAATGGCTATTACAGTGGAGTCGCCATGTAAACGTCGCGACGCGTCGGCTTTCAAAACACGAAAGGGACCCTCATTTAGCGACCATCTATATTTTTTAATCCCGTAAATGCGTCATTGGGTTTGCTTATTTTCCATTCAAAAACACTGTTAACACTCGGTAAAATTTTAAAATAGTTTTGTCTAACAGATATATTGTTCAGTTATTATCTCGAAAATCGACCATACCAAAAATTTCTCGCAGTGAAATCATGTTTTTTTTCGAGTCCAAATGAGCCGTATCAAAAGTAATTATCTTTTTTTTTGACAACAAAACAAAAATGATTGTGTTTTTTTTTGTGACACTTGTTTTAAATCGGGTTTTATTTCTATAATTAGGTTGAGAACCAGAAAACGTGACAATCATTTATCTTTCCGCTTTTAGTTATTCTTTGATGGAGGTGATTGATGTCTTCTGACTGTCAGTGGTTAAATAGATTAATGTAAAATGCAAGTCATTTAGGGTCCCGCCAGGGTCCCGCCAGGGTTTTTGAGTCAAAATTAAGAACAAAATTTTTTTAACGATTATATTTAAAATAATATGAACAAAACACGATAAAATGATCAAAATCAAACCAGTTATCTGCTGTAACAATACACTAGCGGTTATAAGGTCCTTTCGAAAACAAATTAAAAATCGTATCGTTTTTTTTTAAGACCTTATAACCACGCGCTGTAGGAAAAAATATGTCCATTATTATTTTGAAAAAAAAATTGACATAATCATCTACCGTATACACCCTCTAACCAGTTATTTGACAAAATTTGAGTTATCTTAACTCCTTTCGGCCACAGCGTATCGCAATTATTCAACCAAATACCCTACCCACTTATCTTAGCAAATTTAAGTTATCTTAACCCGGGACCGCGGCTCAGGTACGATTGGGGGACCGCGGCTCGAGAAATAAATATATGAGAAAAAAAATGGTAAAATAACTGGTCAGGTGGTGTATATCATATACCGTATGTTCGACTTCATAACCCGGCGGCGACTCTATCCATATTTGTTTTGGTTTATTTATTTTTGTAAATATATCACAGTACAGGCTCTTGTAGCAATGGGAGAAATATGTCTTTTTTGGGATTTAGGTAATCATTTTTAGGTTGAGCAGTACCGGTTTATATGGCAGACGGTACAATTGGTACTATCTAAAAATAGGTCTACCAAATATTTACCAAAAAACCGGTGCTAAAAAAATCTATAGATTTAAGAGTGGTAAATGAATTTTTTTATCGTGAGAAAAATAGTGTTATTTTGAGGGTACTAGTTGATAGGGTTAGGGTTAAAGTCCTAAACAAATGACCGAAATACGTTAAAGTTATTTGTGTTTACGACGGTTAGGGTTGTGGTGGGTTAAGGGTTCTGGTTGGTTAAAGTTTCTGGTTGGTTAAGGGTTCTTGTTGGTTAAGGGTTCCGGTAGGTTAAGGGTTCTGGTTGGTTAAGGGTTCTGAAAATTTTCTGTTATTAATTTCCATCCAAATTTGACTGGTTTTATTGAGGCATGAAAAGCAGGCTATTTTTTGTTGTTACAGTGAAGTTATCTCGTTTTTTTTTTAATTTGTGGTACCGGACGTCTCTTATGGGTCAATAGCATATTCCAATAAAGCATATTCTACTGTGTCTTTGGCAGCATGGGGATCGGGGCGGAAAGAGCCACAAATTTGTGCAATATTTCAGAACTTTTTTTTGATGCCGACTGTAACGACCAGCTTTATGTCGAAATTCTATATAAAATATTCTTAGGTCAACAGGTTTTTTTGTTATGAGGATTTTTTTAAATTTGAGAAGTAAAAAACAATGTTAAATTACACCAAGAGCGCCTTTATGTGTAATTCAGTTATCTTTCAATTTTTCCCGTTAGACCCGTTGTCTTTCACTTTTTCTCGAAAATGATTTCCAGTATTTGCCATAATCGTTAAGTTAGCAGTTTTTGAAAATTAAATACATTTGGTGTGGTAACGAGTTGACACGTAACAAGTTGACAGTTCGGAACGAAGTGACACTTTTTTGGAGTTTTTTGGGCAAACGTNAACGAGTTGACAAAACGCGAAAAAAACGGTAACGAAAGTGTCAACTCGTTACCACACCAACTGTAACATGAAAAGTGTATCAAAAATACATTTCCGTTAATGAATAAGCATTAAGCTCTACATTTTATGTACATTTTATGGAAAATTCCCACAAATTTTACGCAAATTCTGTAATCTTTCAGAACGCCTACGCACTATGTCCTTATTTTTCAATTTGTTTTTCAAATATAACGGCGCACCTGGTGTAAAAGTTCATTAAATTTCACTCGGGTCTATCCCGTACACTAAATAGTGATTATGTTAAACTTATCACTTACTGTATTTATCAAGTTGAATGGAACATGATTTACACGTCTTGTACGTCGCCTGATAACATAATGAATTTGATCTTGTTCGGCCGTTACATAATGGAACAAGCGATAATAGTCCTTAAAACAAATATTTTAATAATATTGAGCAAGAGGTATCTAGCCAATTACGTGCGAGAACAGCGCAAAAAGCGTGGTTGTTTTTTGGAATTGCGAGTATGCTCTTTTAGGACGGATTTTAATCCATAAATTTGATTTCGTGTGAAAGCGATATTTAGAAAGCAGTTTTTCATAAAAATTTCCGTAAAAAAATTATGTTTAAATTGTTCTAAAAATTGTGCTAAAATGTTTGTTATTCCAAAAAAAATATTTTAACTCCAAATCTGGTTCACAAAGTCCATTTCCGGGACGATTTTGAGTGATAAAATCAGACGAGTGTTTAAATCCGGGACAAAAAGGGCCTTGCAAAGCGTCCCGGCACTGGGCTACCCCGTGTATAATTTCATAAAGTGATTTACCTATCAAGTGTTTTAGTTTCATTTTCTAACCATCTCTATTAATCTATCTCTTCAAGCGTTTTAAGATGTTTGGTCCTGGAGTAAAAAAAAGGACGAAAAAATAAAATAAAATAAAAAAAGCGACCTGTACTCCGCTAGGAGTGGAAACGGGAGGCACTCGAAGTCTGGCGCTATTTCATATATTGACATTTACATAAAACAAAAGTTAAATGAACCAGTACCAAACTTTTTTTCAACTTGAGCATGTAACCAAGCTCGTGTCCCTTGTAATTGTGGTTAAAATTATTAAAAAAATGTGCCAAAATCTGAAATTATGTTCTAAAACGACATTTTTGAGCACTTTTGCCGCCCGATTTTTTCAAAGAGCCCGATAAATTAAAAATAAGAAACAACTGATTTGTCCGTAGTCCATTATTTTATTGATGAGATTTTTGAGTACGTTCTGACCGATTTAAATCTTAAAAGTTTTATTCCTTTTTTGGCAAGTATGAAGGATATTGTCCTTATACGAATTAAACTTAAAATTAATAATTACCACGTATGCGGTATCTTGACGTCAGGTCTTTGTTTAAAGTAAAATTTTTCGAGGAATTTCACCCGAAAAACGTTATTTTGGAAATTCTAGGGTGAAGGGTAGTTTCGCGACTATTTTTGGTCGCGAAAAAACCCCGTTTATGAGTGCTTTCGCGACCAAATGTGTGGTCGCGAATTGTTGTTCAAAATATGGTTTCG
>SCLG01000266.1:139185-149851 GCA_004367875.1 Oikopleura albicans
CGAAACCATATTTTGAACAACAATTCGCGACGACACATTTGGTCGCGAAAGTACTCATAAACGCGTTTTTTTTTTCGCGACCAAAAATGGTCGCGAAAGTACCCCACCCCCATAGGCGCGATACACGAGCATCGCGAAGGTGGACAGCTGCACAGCATGTGAAAAACCGCACGATAACAGCGCAGGGGGTAGTTTATTAGCGAGCACCTTTCCTATACTTATTTTTGGCGAACTTGATCCTTGCTTAATTGTGCCCAAAATAACAAAACCCAGCTCAACGACCAATTTCAATAAAAATGCGACCTTGATTTAATTTCTATTGTTTTTTTTGTGTATTCCGTTCTTTCTAAATAGAAAGAGCATGTTCAAATAAGGTTTGCTTCTGGTGGGTTTGTACATTTGACTTCAATTGACATAATATTAAGTACCTAGACAAAAGAATAAACATTTGCTATTGAATAGTTTGGACCCCATCTGTGTATCCGCCAAAATTTTCCCATCGCTATTGTGCCCGTTTTTTACCGTGTTTTTTTTACCTAAATCGCTTGAAATTCATGGAATTGAACTCCATTAAGCACGTCAAGGTTTCTTTAAGGTAGTTGAACCTGTATACAAAAAAAATCTTTTTGATTCAAAGATTTTGAACTTTCTCATGGGAAAGCCACGACAGTTGCACTTTTTTGTATATTTAACCTTCAAACACACTTTTTCAACGAAACGAAAAAAAAATATCGCTAATATGAAGGTATATACAGCGGGTACTCGGTTAACATACAATTTCACTTGACCTATACAGTGAAGACACACAACCTGTGCCGTTATCTGGCCGACATTTCCACTGAAAAACCTTTTGTTTCGTAATAACGGCGCAGCGCGTAGGCTGACTGTCTGGAACATTTTCGGCCAAAAACGGCGAGATAAAAGCACGAGCAGGTAATTGTGAAATACCCTATTATACAGTGCGTAGGCCAAGTAGTTAGAAAAATTTTATACGTACTGGGCAAGTGCACAGAAAATGAACAATAACATTGACTTATTCTAGAAACGCCCGCATTTTCTAGATTGCGATATTCGAGTTATTGACGTCCAGTAAAACTCGAGTGTGGCTCTCTAGAAAATACGAAAAAAATGGCGGAATTTATGTGAAATGCTGAGTAGAACAACTAGAACAAAATTCCAATTTTTTTACTACACCCCCTGAGCAATTCTCCGCTCGTGCTGTTATATGGCCGTGTTCGGCCGTGAATTTTCCAGACATTTCGCCTACGCCCTGCGCAGTTATCTGGCCATTATTACGTAACAAAACATGATTTCCGCGAAAATGTCGTCCAGATAACTGCGCAGGGGGTGTATATAAAAAAATCAAATAACAACATCATTGCAGTGTTTAGTATGTTGTAAAGTTTTTTTTTGCGAGGCCCATTTCGCGAGAAACGTTTTTTGCGAGACTTGTTTCGCGAGTAACATTTTCTGCGAGTTACGTTTTCTGCGAAAAACCACGATGCCGCCAATAAATGCTAAATATGCTTTTAAATTTCAGAAAGTTAGCTCGTAAATTTTATGGCGTACAAATTCCTTGACTGATTTATTTCATGCCAAATATATATTTTTCGAGTAATCTACCGTTTCCTCTCACGACTATCATGCGAATCTTTACGCAGCTTTCCCATATAGAAAAAATATTTGAGATTCTAAATCCATATGGATATATATATCTTTCAAGATTTAAATATTGAAGTTATCATCTTGTCAACAGTCCTCATGTTTGTTTAAATCAAATCTTACTAATACATTTCATAATCGTGTTTGCGTTTGTGTGGATGCTACATGATATTTTCGCTACATTCCAAAAAATGACCGATCCCAAAGAGAAAAATGAATATTATAATAAAATGAAGAACCCGGGGTACCGTATGAAGGGCATTGTCCAGTAAGTCATTAATTATATATAATTTTTTCTTTGAATAATAATAGTAATACATTAATGTAAAACGGATAAAATTAGGAGATGAAAAGATTTATAAACCAATTTAATAGATTTAAAAGATTTGAAAAAAAAACACAACATTTTTTATCAAAAGGTATAAAACAATAAAAAAAATTATAAACAAATTTAGAAGATTTAAAAACATTTTTGAATTTATAATATAAAGATCATCGTTGTAAGGCCCATAGGGTCCTGCTTTATTTATAATTTAAAGTTTTACAACTACTTACTACACCATTATTTTAGTTAAAAGAAAAAAAAGAGTTTAGTTTTGTCCACGCGATGGCCCTGCACTAAAAGAGATAAGCTTGGCAATGCATTATGTACTGGAGTGCCACTGGGTGGCCGAGAGTGTAAAAAGGCCTATGATTATATTGTACTAATTGGTCCAAAATATATTTTTTTTTCACAAAAAATTTTAACGAACAATTCAATTTAACCGCTTGGAAGTTAGATATTAATAATCGAGTTTTTTGCATAGGGTAAAAATTCAGACTAAAATCAAGAATATACCATTATAATATTATAAATATTTTCCAAATCTAACTAACATTTTCCCAAAATTCACGTCAATTTTTTTCCATAAAATTATTTATAAAAACGTCAAAAGAGTCGTGTGAATAAAGAAAAATATGATTCATCAATTTGACATGTATTTATTGGATGAGAATCTTCCTATATAAATACTAAAGGAAGATATTGAATCGGAAACATTCTCAATAGTTTTCGATCCATATTTTTTCACATCTTTCATAATCAGAATTTGATAAATACTCGCAGTATAATATGAATTTAATGAAATACATGTATCTAAAAATAAATAAAATCGGTTTTTCGGAGTAAATAAAAGAATTTTTTTTTTTGGCGAAATCGTTTTTTCGCAGAAATTGTCTTATACAGTCAGGGGTCTCTCGATGTGCTTTTTCGATTTCCGAAAAAGGTGCACATCGAGAAAAATGAACATCGAGAAGGATTTTTTCAAAACATCAACCGGGAAAAAGTGCACATCGAGAGGTTTATTTGAAAAAAAAGGTCTAAAAAAGTGCACAGCGAGAGGTATTTATAAATTTTCGTGAAAAGTGCACATCGAGAGAGACATGCACATCGAGAGACCCCTGACTGTATTACGAAAAACTTATTAACGGAAAAACAACGTCTCTAGAATTATATGATTAGTACCAAAAAAATTTCTTTCAAAACTTGAAACACAAGACTATTTTTAACTCCCCATTTTCATCTTCTGCTGCGTTAAACGTCTAAAATATTGTTTTTTTTCTTATCAGACAATTTTTAAACAAAAATTTACAGTGCAATAATATTGTAAAAAAGGCGGCTGCTTCTGATGTTTGCAAGAACAATATAGATCAATAGGACCGACGTAGACCTTGCGGCATAATACTGTTTAAATTGTGTGAAATTAAAATTTCTAATTAGTATATAATTAATATACACAGGGTGCATAGTTATCTTGCGAAAAAAAGCTTATCATTCGATTTTTTGAGGACCAAGTTTGCAAGATAACTGCGGCACTACTGGAAAACGGAGAAACTGGAAAACGGAGAAAATATTTTCCGTTAACATTTGTTTTCTATTTTTATTTTTCTCCATTTTCCAGTTTCTAGTCGGAAAACGGAGAAACTGGACAACGGAGAAAATTTTTATTCAATCGATTATTTATAAATAAATGCCCTATCAACACAATTTTCCAGACATTCCGCCTACGCTCTGCGCAGTTATCTGGCCATTATTACGTAACAAAACATTTTTTCGGCGAAAATGTCGGCCAGATAACTGCACAGGGGGTGTATATCAATAAATGAGGTTTTAAGAATTTTCTCCGTTTTCCAGTTTGTCCGTTTTCACTTACTTCTCGACTGGGAAAACGGAGAAACTCGAAAACGGAGAAAAATATTTTATAATAATTAGATCTTAAGAATTTTCTCCGTTTTCCCGTTTCTCCGTTTTCCAGTTTCTCCGTTTTCCAGTAGTGCCATAACTGCGCACCCTGTGTAACGTTTATTTTCGCATTTTAACTTGTCCCTGATCGAAAATGGCACCAAATAATCTAAATGAATATTTTTGGATATGTTTTTAGACACACCAGATGCGCCATTATCTTTCAAACCCAAATTGAGTGAAAGATAACGGCCCAGTGCGTAGGCGTTTTGAATGATAACGGAGTCTACGAAAAATATGGAGATTTTTCATAGAATCTTGAGATTTTCCATGAATTTTATATAAAAAGTTTGATGTACTTTTTACCTTATCAAAGTTTCAAAACTAAATGATAATCACATAGTGTGGGGGCGAGCCCGGGCGGATAAGGAAACAAAATCCAAAAAAGTGAAAAATATCGTACCGGCAAAAGCTGAAAGTGTTTTACCTTCAAATTTTTACTATTTATGCTGGGGTATTGCAATTTGTTGTTTTACCTCCCAGGGGGAACTGCGTGTAAATAGAAATGCAACTTGTTTTTTTCGTCGATTTAAGGCATATGGAGGCCCCGTAGGGCAAAACGGGTATTGGTGACCCCCCTTAACTTCTCGAGAAAATTCGATTGACGGTGTTATTTTTTGCGTAGGTTGGAGATTTCAAACAGCTCTCTAGGGGGCCCTGGTGGCCCAAACCAATTTGTGAATAGTCAGATCGACGTAGTTTGACGAGCTCTACAACTTGGCTTTACCAGTATTTTTTTGAAATATTGCGAATTATTTGAATTTTTGAAGTGCGTATTTATTCACACACATTTTCCTCCTACGGGTTCCCAAAAACTCCTTCCCCTGAGAGTTAAGAACAAAATCTCCCTAAGAGCATATTAATTACATTTTTATATGACAATTTTTCGATCAAACGTTAATGAACCGGCTTTTTGTATATGAAATTTAGACGTGTCAGAGAAAAACCGATAAATGCCATTTTTTTTATTCTTTGACTACACAAAACGAATGCTTATGTTTTTGTTTCTTATTGAAAACGTTTAGTGGTCCTCGATTATCTGAAAATGATCTTTTAAAAACTTCTCGTGTTAATTACATTCTCGACATTTTTTTTCAATTATACCCAGTATTTTAGCCAAAAATGATAAAGCAGGAAACGTTGAATTGTGATTTTAAAACTGCTTGACAAAATACAATAAAAGTAAAAAGTCCAGAGATAAGAAAAAATAAACGTAGAAAATAGGTGAGATAACGAATTTGGTTATGAGTGAAATAGAACCGACATATACAGCACCTGACCAGTTATCTTCACACTGAAAGTCCTCGAAAAGTGTTAAGATAATTGAATTCTGTTAAGATAATTGGGTAGGGCGTTTGGTAGGATTATTGGAAATGGAGATACGTTTTCGCGAAAAAAAAGTGTTAAGATCAGGGCTCGGCCACAGCCAGCTGGCTTTCCCAGCTCGACAGCTAGCTGGGCAGTTGGACAGGACAGCTCATGGTATTTTTGGCCTCGAGAGGTCAGCACAGGACAGCTCAATATTATTATTCGGCTCGACAGGCTAGCTCAGCACAGCTCATTTCAATTTTTGAGCTCGACAGGCTAGTTCAGCACAGCTCGTTTTTATTTTGAATTATGACGAGCCCTGAGATAACCCATTTTTGTTTGGATAAATGGTTTTAACTGGTTAGGGGGTGCATTTAGACATGTTAAGTTAAAACATTGTATAAAGCTTCTGCTCAGTTATGCTGTGTTCAACTATCTTGCAGAAAGATAATTTTTTGTAATTTTCCTGCCTACACACTGCACAGTTATGTTGCATTTTTTAGAAATTACTTTTGAAACATATTTGCGCAGCGGGTCATATTTTGATTTTGAAAATATTTCTGTTTTAATATTACGTAAAAATTCGTGATTTACGGATCAAATTGCATTTTCAAACAAAAACTAGAGTATCTAGAAAATATAAATTAAAAAAAGACCGGGAATTCATGTGAAACGCTGAGTAGAGTATTTTCTTGGCAAAACATATGGTATATGGAACTACGAATAGAATAAAATTCCACGTACAAAAAGATATCCATCTACGTGTTTTAACTACAAAAAGCGATGAAATACGCATAATTTTTTTTTTGTCAACTAACTGGCCCTTTAACCAGATGTTAAACGGCGTCGTTTTCTTTTCTTTGATATATTCATCAAATAAAATTTATTTCAATTTACTAAAACGATTTTCGCAATTGACATTTACTTCATTGGCACTAAATTTATTAGAGAGTCGCTTATTGTGTCTTTCTTTTGTTAGAATCGATTTAATTGGAATTTATAATTTAAAAACAGCGCATTATAAATATGACAGATAAATGTTTGTTTAGTTATAGTTTATTTTTGCATATTTTATATACACCGCCTGCGGGTTTATCCGCCCCTTTATCCGGCCATTTTGCCCGTTAACGTGCTTATCCGGCCAGCTTCCCCCAAATTTCGCGTGGCACGCCCACGCACTGCGGCTTTATCCGATGATAATATGTGTTTTATATAGCTCTTATAGTTGTAGCAACGAAAGTTACGGGCTATTATGAATGAGTATGAATAACAGGACTTATTAAATGAAACAAATAGCAGTGGTTATACCGTGTGTTGGATCCATGATTGACGCGGTAATTCTTAAATAACATATAAATAATGTTATAATGCTTAAACCCCGTCCGTCATAGCTCCAGCACACGGTAAACTCAGACATAAGTTTTCAGACATCTGAAAAACAAGTCTTTTTACTAGAGCTATATTCAACGAAAAAAAAACGTTTTTAATTATAAGCAAAATAAGAGTCTTATATTTGTTAAAAAATGAACTCATAGTTAAATCCTAACGGGGTAGTTAAGTATAAACATGAGTTTTAATGTAAGTTGTTCGTTAAATAGACCTTGGAGACTATTTTAATTTTCCGAAAATGTGTTATAAATTTGACTTATAGCTGGCAACATGAGTAATATTGCGGTTTATCTCCCAGGGGCCCAAATCCCTTCATTTTGTTGAAAAAAAAAATACTATCATACGTCATAGACCCCTATCGGGACAGAAGATTTTGAATTTCACGTACCCGAATCCTAGTCCGAAATCACTCTTTGTAAAGTATTTTCTACTGTATGAGAACTCTTTATTAATAATCCAAATTAAGGCATAAATATACGTTGTTAATTTTAACTCGTGCACCCGACAAGCTACTCTATTTGACACATTTTAATAGTTTTAATAGTAAAATGTGAAAAATGGAAAAACCCTTCCGACACTGACTAGGAAAATCACTTTTTTCTCATTTTTGATTTTTTTGCCACCTTTTTTGCCTACTTTCTGATATATCACGAGAGTTTTTGAACTTAGCCAAAAACTGGATTACGAAACTATAATCCGCTTTTTGATTCTGAATACCACAGTAGAGTTAGTTTTCTGTATTTTTTCAGCTCAACACCGCTATTTTTTTTTTCTCCCATGCATCTTTTTTTATTAAAAAGACGATGGCTGCTGAAAAAAAGACCAATTTTATATACATAAAGCCTAGATAATGTACAACTGTCACTATTGACCGTGAGTGTGAAGGTTATAATGTAAGCTGTAATGGAAATAGACCTTTGAGCATAATCAATACCTGTACAGGCAAAAAAGGATGAACGAGACAGGCACACACGCACACACACACATTCTACTATAAAGAAAAATATAACAAAAAAAAAGATGACACAAAAAAACTATCTATGAGAGAGTAAAATGAAGAACGATTTTATGCGCATTGCTCCAAATGATTTCTGCTTTTGAGATTTTTACTTTCATATTTATAAGGATTCGACGCTAAGCGATCGCGGTATGTAATTATATAAAAAAGCCATTTTATAGTCATTGTATGGTGAAGTATCGGAGTGATTTTCAAACGCGAAAAAAATAAATAATGTTACCACTTTTTGGTAACATTGCTTAGCAGCGCCTCTGAGGCCTATGCGGCCTGTCATTCGTCTTTTTTGAGCGCGCTCGGCCAATCACCGAAAGGCAAATCACCGAAGGGCGATTTCTTTCCTTTAAAATATTTTTGTATTACAGTCTTCGCCCTCTTAAGTGCCCACTTGACAAGAAAGATGTAATTCCGCTAAAAATTTTTTTCGCGTTTTAAAATCAGGACGATACACCACCTACCTATGTAAGTTAGCAAAACCATGGAGAGAAAATTTGTTAACCAATGTTAACCTTATTTGGCCTCTCATGCGTATTTCATTTGATCAAAATTATGAACCGCACCTCGGGTATTCTGACAACGCGGTGGCGCAAAAGATCAACTTATTTTAACCTTGGGCCCCAACATGCCCCAATGTAAATCGTTTTTATATTAAAGCTTAACTGTCAGGGGGAAGGACTGTTTGATAACCCGTAGGGGAAAAATTGTGTGCACGTATGCACACACTTAAAAATTCACAATAATTCGCAATAATTCTGGTAAAACTGGTAAAGCCAAGTTATAGAGCTCGTCAAACTACGTCGATTTGACGATAAAGAAATTGATTTGGGCCACCAGGGCCCCCTAGAGAGCTGTTTGAAATATTCAACCTGCGCAAAAAAAAAAAATACCACCCATGGAATTTTATCGAAACATTGAGGGGGAGTCAGCAATACCAATTCTACCCTACGGGGCCTCCGTGTGCCTTAAATCGACATATATGCACACACTTCCCCCTGCGAGTTAAAGTAAATTTTGAATTTTTTATTTTTTTTTATGTGCTGAAAAGTCAGAGATGTCCCATTATTATTTATTTTCGAAGTCGGGATGTTGACACTGACAAATTTAATTCCATTAAAAGGCAATTATACATTACAATCAGCGGTTGTGAACTGCTTTGAAAGACACGAATTAAAAATTTGCATCTAATTAAAAACTACCACAAAAAATGAAGAATTCATATCCACCAAGAGTCCTTCCAAATGTGGTATAACCTACCGTATCGAACAACCACAAATTATTACAGTTAATTAATAAGGGTTTGCCTCAATTTCAATTTTCTTCGGCTGACCGCAAACGTAATATGTTCCGCCCTGTAAACTACACCCCATTACCAGTTATCTTAACAAATCTTCATAAACGGATGAGAATCATTACAAAATATCAATAGGAATCAATGTTGAAATCAGCGACCATTATTTGGAGAAATAATATTTTTCTCGAAAAAAGCGACCCTTATTTAGCGCGACCAACCCTTATTTGTCGTAAGCGACCCTTATTTGAGGGCCCTTATTTGGCGACCCTACATTAGTATGGCTATCATAGATTTCAAAATGAGGTTTTTTATATGCTGATTTTGGTTTATGGATTTTTTCAAGTAAAATATTCACTATCGCGGAGTCACATCTAAGTATCGATATTCCATGTTCAGACCCGTTAATATGCCGGTAAAGCTGCATTCAATAAAACAACTTTATATTTTACCACTTTACCCACTTGTCGAGCCTGTCACTGATAGAGTGACACTCTTTGTAATGTTTTTTATTCAGATTGGTCTTTTTTGAGCTCACAAATACTCAAGCATTTTTTATAAATTAATAATACAGGGCGGGTTGTGAAAGTTTGGTTGGTTATAAGGTCAAGTGAGTTTTTCACAATTTATATAAGGTCAGGTCAGTTTTCACACTTTGACCTAATAACAGTACACGGTATTATAGATCGAGTTAGGCCACATTCGCACTGTGCAGTTATCTTGCAGTAAAGATCACAGTTTATGTACAGCCAGAATTACATAGAAAACTTTTTTCAAAAATTTACGGAACATTCACGAGACATTCTCACTAGTTTTTTTTTATAACTGAATGTCCAAACATCCTAGAATCGACTGGAGTGTACCGTGTGAGTTTCATGAAAATCGGCCGCGCGGTTCTAGAATAGACCAGTTTTTCGTTTCATTTTCTCCCCACTTTCTCAATACGCAATTATGAAATGAAAAACAAAATTGGTCTATTCTAGAAAAGCACAGCCGATTTTCATTGAAACTCACACTGTAGTAGTGAGAACCGTTATTTTGCGTAGGTTGACAGTTTCAAAAGGACTCTGCAGCAACCCTGGTGGTCAAAATATATGTTTTAATGGTCAAATCGATGGAGGTTGACAAGCTTTACAACTTGTCTGTCTCAAAAAATTCGATGATTTCCCCATTTCTACCAAATTTCCCAATCTATCAGCTCCGTCAGAATTGTTGAGTAGGGCAATTAGGACAAATATCTTGGCCGAGGGAAAAAAAATAAATATTCTTGTTAAACCGAACAATTTGCACTTGCTCGACATAGATATATAAAACAATCGATTTACTTAATTTTATTGCTCTTTTCACTAGGCCCTATCAAAATGAATTTAATTTATATTTTATTTAAACCTTATGTTCCAGAAGTTTTTATGTCTGTTATGATTTTTTTTATTTTTTTATTCTGAATAATCAAATTTTTTTTTCACAAAATTATGTGCTATGAAATATTGACACTAATGGGTTTATTGTGTATAAAATCAATCTAAAATCGATGGTCAAAGATTGCGCAGAACTGTGAAGAAAAAGAACAAGAGCAAAAAAAAATGAAATAAACCGAGGCTTTAGCTTTCATTGTCGACATGAGCCAATATGATGTTACATTTAATTTTTACTTTTTGATATAAAAAGGAGTAGTGTGACAGAACAGCCTGCGGCAAAGAAAAACGAATTTAGACCCTTTTTT
>SCLG01000266.1:150791-161611 GCA_004367875.1 Oikopleura albicans
ATTATAACATGTTTCCTCAGTGGAAGATGCTGAATCCGATAAAGAAACTTTAAAAGTGATGCGTAGACCCCAATTTTAACCGCGGGCACCCTAATTCATAGCCTTTTGCCTATTTTACAAGTTATTTATTTTAGTTCGATTGAAGAGGATACGAAGAAAGCGACCGAGTGGGTCGAAGGTATGACCGCGGACTTTGGTCTTAAAGATTTGGAATACACAAAGAAGAAAGGGGAACATGATTTGGAGGCCTTGGAGGCATCATACAAGATATTAAAAGACTTGGAAAATTCAGGTTTGACTTTTTGATTACATATATACAAAATAATGCTTTGGGGATATTTTTCAAGATAACGGAAACTTTTGGAATTTGTTTCCTATTTCCGCATGAAAGAAAACATACACCGTGTGCGCAGTTATCAGGCAGGTTGGCCCGCAGTTATCAGGCACCCTGCGAAATTTTACAATTTGGTATTGCGCAATTCCCCGCTCGTGCTGTTATACGGCATTTTCTGCATCTTTTTTCTGCATTTTGTTTGCATCTATTCCGCCGACACCCAGCGCAGTTATCATGCACCCTATGCAGTTATCAGGCACCCTACGCAATTATCAGGCTTTTTTTATCCCGAAAACTGCCTGATAACTGCGCACCCGGTGTATTACGTCGTTTTCCCGCAATTTGGTCATTTGAAATCGATTCATGAAAAGAAATTCCCCCTGGTAGTCAACGACTTTTTTCCGTTTTTCCATTTATTTACTAAAATAACATTTTTCAGAGAGCGCAGAAAGTATAGTAAAGGAAGCGGCCCAAGCTTGTCGGCTTAAACTAGACGACGCCATCAAACAGCTCAAACATTTCATTCAAGATGTTTCATTTGCAATTGATTATGAAGAAAAACAAAAGTTCCTGGTCGAGGTCAGTCATTTTTTATACTTGCCACTATTTTTGGGTAAAATTTCGGTTTTAAAAGTAGCCAGCGAGTTTTTGTAATATCAGACAATCTCCGTGGAGGAGCTTTGAGATAAGCTTCCAGGCGCAAAGAACTCAAATTCTAGTGTTTTTTGGTCATTTTCTCGTAACCAGTTGGTTTTTGGCCATTCTAATAAAAAAAAAATCAGATGCGGCGTAGTCGATTACCGTTAAAAACGGTTTTGGTCGGGGAGAGGGAGGGGGTTAATATTGACATTATTCGTTTTTCCTTTTTATCGATTTGACGATCGGTAAAACATTACTTTATAAAATGTGGATTCTAAGCATCCTTTAAAGTATTTTTAAATAAAATTATTTGAAAAATGTCCAGTTAACTCTCAGGGGGAAGGAGTTTTTGGGAACCCGCAGGGGGAAAATGTGTGTATATAAACACGCATTTAAAAAATCACAATAATTCAAAAAGACTGGTAAAGCCAAGTTGTAGAGCTTGTCAAACTACGTCGATCTGACTATTCAGAAATTGATTTGGGCCACCAGGGCCCCTAAAGAGCTGTTTGAAATCTCCAACCTACGCAAAAAAAAATACCGTCAATGTAATACCCGTTTTGCTTTACGGGGCCTCCATATGCCTTTAATCGACGAAAAAATAAGTTGTGTGTCTATATACACGCACTTCTCCCTGGGAGTTAACTCAAAAAGAACCGGAAAGAGTGTAGTAATACAAAAACTTTTAGTGGTTGGACACATTGGAAAAATCCATGTCCAAGGAGCCCTTCCGCGTCACCGTCAAAGACGAGCTCGAGCTTAATATTCAAAAATACGAAAAATTATCACACGTAATCAACCAAAAAAAGCAGAATATCAATGAAGTGTTAGACTATGGCAGTCAACTGGCCGACCGGGCCCGAACGAAGCAAGAATTTTATCGCGATGGCGTCCTTCATTTGACCAATGAGTGGGGCCGAGTTACGGCCCTGGTTGAAGAGCGAAAATCGAAATTATCCGAGTGGAGCTCCAACTTGGGTAAATATGAAGAGACATACGGCGGGACGGTCAGAAATTTGGATGACCTTACGGCACATGTCTCGTCCCTTGAATCAACCGTACTTGAAGGTTTGGGTACTATCTAGAATTTCCGCTAGCCAAAAGTGGACATTTCTTGACCTTTTGGGAAAACTCATTGTCAACAAATAGGCCCTAATGGGGTGGACCCCAATCTCGCGCGCATTTTCGCGCTAGAGATTTCCGCCTCACATCAACGCATAAATTTGCGCGCGAGATTCATGAACAAGCCGAAATTTTTCGCGCTAAAAAATGATCTCGCGCGCATTTTATTTTGCGCGCGGGATTTTTTGTCCCATATCAAATGCGCGCGGGATTTTTTGTCCCATATCAAATGCGCGCGAGATTTTTTGTCCCATATCAAATGCGCGCGGGATTTTGTGTCTCATATCAAATGCGCGCGGGATTTTTTGTCCAATATCAAATGCGCGTGGGATTTTTTGTCCAATATCAAATGCGCGCGAGATTGATCAACTCCCTTAATGGCAGTTAAATTGTACTAGATATTATCCAATTAAACAGACGTAGACAGTGAGCCATCACTCGCGCAACTTGCAGATCTCCGCGCGCAGATTGATTGTGTAAAAGAAGAAGCGGGGCAACTCGCCGACGAGTACAACAAGGCCGACAATGGCAAAGACGATGGCTACGTTACACTCCTACACTCGGTCCCCGAGGAATTAAGCTAATTGGTTTATACTTTTTTTTATATAAGCGTGAGGATTTTACTAATGAGAATAGTATGTCAGAGGTAAATCCCAGCAAGGGTCTGCGCGGCTAAGACTATAATTCATTTGCGCGAATAAATGATTCCGTGATAATGAAAAATATTTGCGTAGAGTGTAAGCCCACAGGACATTGTGCTGGCCTTAAACTGACTCACATTGGCCTCAAACTGATAAAGTCAATAATATTAAAATCTATCAAACGATATTTAAATTCTCATATATTTCGATATTACATCATCTTCAGTAAGAATAATTTGAACTGAGCGCGAAAACAGAATGCAGAGCAATTAATAAGTAAAACAAAAAAAAAAAAAATTGGAGTATGACGATGGGCCCTACTAACGGTGACGTCAGATGCCCATAGTCATATAATTGTAATTTTTTTATGTTTAACTTGTTCGTTTAATGACGGTTTAGTGATAGTAATCACCAAACCTTCAATATCCGTACGGCGATGATAATTTGACAAATTCGCCGCTTCTATTTCAAATTGGTTAAAAAGTTTTTTAACGCGGACCTTATTGGTACAACGCGTTTTGGTGCGTTTTGGTGACGTCACCGTTAGTAGGGCCCATCGTCATACTCCAATTTTTTTTTTTTTTTGTTTTACTTATTAATTGCTCTGCATTCTGTTTTCGCGCTCAGTTCAAATTATTCTTACTGAAGATGATGTAATATCGAAATATATGAGAATTTAAATATCGTTTGATAGATTTTAATATAAAATATGTCTCAAACTAACAAACAAAGTCAATAATATTTAAAAACAATATTTTACATATACAGNTGTAAAAAGTTTGAGCTACTGGAAATCGAACAGGATGATCTCCAAGTGTGCAGCAAAATGGTCACCGATTGGTCGAGCGAGATTAGCCGCGGGCCAAACCCGTCGCGCTCAGTCGACCAGGCCGAGTCGCTCATCACGGAGCAGCTGGCGGTGACGAGTCGAGGAGTTAAATCGAAAAAGTCAATTTATCAGAGTCTACATGAGAACTGGCTACAGCTTGAGGTGGCCTTTGAAAGCGTGGAAAAGCGTGCGGCGTCCATTACGGAGCGCACGGCCGAGTATGCCGCCGCGCCGAATAATCCAGAACTCGGCGCGCAACTCGAGGACTTGTGCGCCGAAGAGGCTATTTCGGCCGATTTGGAGCAAGTCAAGCACTGCAGCGATTTGTTCATGGATGGCCAAATTATGACGGAATTCTTGGAAGAAAAAATCAAGAATGTCGTCGCTGCAATCACGACGGCAACCGAGGCCGCCAAGTTGGCCCAGAAGGCCGCCGACGATGACCTTGACCAAAGCCATGTCGCTAGGGTTTCCAATCTGAAAATTTTCTGGACGAAAGACGACCTTACATTACATTTTATTTCGCGACGTTGTTATTTTTTGTAAAATTGAACTTTTGTAAAATGAATTTGAAAATGAACGTTTTTCAAATTAATTTTAGTTTTTTGTAAAATGAATGTTCGAATTTTTATTAAAACCGAAACACGTGTATAAAAACATGTGGGGTGTGCACAATTCCACAAATTTTATGAATCATTTACAATTTGAATTTTTTATAAAATTTTTTTTTTTTTTATAAAAATCCGGTTACACCTATTTTTCTTGCAATTTTTCATATTTAATCTTTTTTTGCATATTTATGGCCATTTTCGAGCGAAATTCGCACGAATTTCTCCC
The DNA here is from genome assembly GCA_004367875.1 of Oikopleura albicans. Taxonomy (NCBI): domain Eukaryota; kingdom Metazoa; phylum Chordata; class Appendicularia; order Copelata; family Oikopleuridae; genus Oikopleura; species Oikopleura albicans. The sequence continues at coordinate 155,194 of SCLG01000266.1, forward strand.
TGGGAGTTAATATAATTAAAATCATAGTACCAATTGGTATAGTGTCAGTAGTAGTATAGTGCGCAAAAAAAATGCAAACTTTGAAATTCCCGCGATGACGTTTTTCCAGTTTGCATTTTCAGTTTGACAACCCTACATGCCGCGCAAATAAACGCTTGGGTGGTCGAAATGGAGCCGATCATCGACAGCGCGGCAACAGTCGAGCAACTACAATCGATTTCGGATCAACTGCAGCAGTACGCAAACGACATGAACAGTGACGACTCCATTCAGGAGAAGTTGACGCACTTGGACTAGGGTTGCTAAACTGATTTTGAAAATCGATTTCACCAAAGTAGAAAGAGCTCTGAAGGTCAGAGTCTGAACTCCAAAATTAGAGTCATGGAATAATTTAAAACCGTGAAATCGATAAAAGAATATATGTAGACTTTTTTAAAAGATGACCATGACCATGTATGACCATGACCAGTGGTCATTGACCACCCACTAATAAAGAAGCAATTTAATCTTAAAAAGGCCACAATTTTGAAAAAAATGCGTAATTTCATACAGGGTGAGGTGATATAGATGCTAAGCCGTTTTTGGTTCGCGAGTGCGCTGAGCGAATATGAGTCGCCAAAAAACGGCTTAGCATCTATATTACCTCACCCTGTATATTATTTTTTTGTTTGTTTGGAAATAAGGCTCTCATCGAGCTTGAACTTTTCCATATTACAAGAAATTCACACCGTTGTGTACTTATTCAAAAATCACGTTTTACCATATAGTTACAATTTCGTTACGATGCAAAAAAAAAATCTTTACGGAATTGTCTATGACACAACAAATTACACTTACATGCAAAATTTCAAATTCGTACGACAATGTTTCAATTTTCGGTTTATCAACCCTAGCATGGACTCGAAGATTCGATCTCGACGCCAGCATATTTGTGAGGTTAGCGTCATAACCGTCGAAATCAATAAACATTTGGCCGTGCTGGGCGAAATGAAAGAAAATAAATTATCGGCCTGTGATCGACCCGCCGAATACCAAATTGCGCTGAATGCGCTCGAGGGCGCCGACGACAGGTTTAAGGCCGTCAATGACTATGCTACGCTTGAGGCTTTGGTTAATGAGTTAAAGGTGCCGCACGGTACCGATCAGCCATGGGTTCAGAATTTTGTTCATTTTACATACGTATTTGTAGTGTTTCATTTGATAAATTAGTACGAAGAAGGGGGAATTTGCCGAAATTGTGTCGGCCAAAATTATAGGTGTTAGATACCACTTCGGTTTTACACTTGAACACGGGTATCTTCTTGGCGTTTGTGTTCATTTTTCTATTATACTAGTAAGGTGAAATTGGTCNTCATACAGGGTGAGGTTAAATAGATGCTAAGCCGTTTTTGGTTCGGGAGTGCGCTGAGCGAATATAAGTCACCAAAAAACGGCTTAGCATCTATATTACCTCACCTTGTATTTTATTTTTTTGTTTGTTTGGAAATAAGGCTCTCGTCGAGCTTGGACTTTTCCATATTACAAGAAATTCACACCGTTGTGTACTTATTCAAAAATCACGTTTTACCATATAGTTGCAATTTCGTTACGATGCAAAAAAAATCTTTACGGAATTGACTATGACACAACAAAATACACTTACATGCAAAATTTCAAATTCGTACGAAAATGTTTCAATTTTCGGTTTATCAACCCTAGCATGGACTCGAAGATTCGATCTCGACGCCAGCATATTTGTGAGGTTAGCGTCATAACCGTCGAAATCAATAAACATTTGGCCGTGCTGGGCGAAATGAAAGAAAATAAATTATCGGCCTGTGATCGACCCGCCGAATACCAAATTGCGCTGAATGCGCTCGAGGGCGCCGACGACAGGTTTAAGGCCGTCGATGAGTATGCTACGCTTGAGGCTTTGGTTAATGAGTTAAAGGTGCCGCACGGTACCGATCAGCCATGGGTTCAGAATTTTGTTCATTTTACATACGTATTTGTAGTGTTTAAACATGTTTCATTTGACAATATCTTGAGTCAAGCTGAATAATGGCTCATATTGATAAATTAGTACGAAGAAAGGGGAATTTGCCGAAATTGTGTCGGCCAAAATTATAGGTGTTAGATACCACTTCGCTTTTACACTTTAACACGGGTATCTTCTTGGCGTTTGTGTTCATTTTCCTACTATACTAGTAAGGTGAAATTGGTCGAAAAATAAATCGACCAGTTCCCCTTTCTGTAAATGGTCCGTTATTTATCTTAGGTAAAATTCAGTTTGTACTTTATACCAATTCAAACCGTGTCATTTTTAGTTTATGGGGTTTGAGTCCGTTTTTTGTTTTGTTTGTAATCTTTTGCAGTCAGGGATCTCTAAATGTGCATGTTTTTGTAAACTTGCACTTTTTACGAAAAATTGTAAATACCTTTAGATGAGCACCTTTTTCATTTCAGGTTTATACTTTACATATTTAATGATTCATGCACAACAAGACGTAGTAATATATAATAAGGTTTTCGAAAATCAAAACTGCACATCTAGAGATCCTTGAGTCAAAAGACCTTGACTGAATCAAGCCGACCTTGACTTCATTTTAATTTTTTCACCAAATTTGGACCCAACTAATCAGCGACTCGACATTGTTCGGGACAAGCTTGATGCGGCTGAACTTGACCTGAGCACGGCCGAGGTACACACCGTATCGCTCTCAGGGGACACCATCGAGGAGGCACGCAACTCGGTCATTCGCATTTATCAAGATCTGGTCGAAGTCAAGACAAACCTCGAAGGTCTAATTAAGACAAAGCGGGAGCTCCAACGTCACAACTTTATCGAATCAGAATCGACCTTCTCACTAAATCTAATCAGCCTGCGCGAGCGGTTTAACGCGCTCGGCGATCGCATCACGCAAAACAAGCCACGGATGTAAATTTTGATAGATTTTTTAGCATAGAAGTTTATGAGTTATAAATGACAGCGCTTAACCACTTATGTTAACTCGCAGGGGGAAGTGTGTGCATATATGCACACGACTTGGTTTTTTGTCGATTTTAGGCATAAGGAGGCCCCCTAGGGCAGAATGGGTATTGCTGACCCCCCTCAACTTTTCGGAAAACTTCCATTGGCGGTATATTTTTGCGTTGGTTGGATATTTCAAACAGCTCTCTAGGGGGCCCCGGCGGTCCAAATCAATTTCTTGATAGTCAGATTGACGTAGTTTGACGAGCTCTACAACTTGGCTTTACAAGTTTTACCAGAATTTTGTGAATTTTGTGAATTTCTCCTACGGGTTATCAAGTCTTTCCCCCTAAGAGTTAACAAAATTTAGTTGTGTTGACACTTTTTGGGCTTTGATAAATTGCGGTTTTCGCCCATGCACTACCCAATTATGTTTTTAACGTTTAATGATGCTAGCCGGCGATGATCTAAATTTCAGAACAGAACGCTCGTTCTATTTTGTGATGACGCATTTTTGAACGTTTTTTTTTTTAATCGAACGAAAAAACGTTCTAAATGGAAGTTCTGTTCTGTCTCGTGATGGAAAATGATCCAGAGCGGTTTTCTTTTGTTCTATTGGCGTTCTGTTCTCAAGTTCTCAAGTTTTGCGAAAAAAACAGAACTTTGGCATCTATGGTGTTAACATAACTGGTTAGGTAGTTTATAACCCGGCATACATTTTGAGTCAAAATCGCAAAGTGGTTGTGAGTTACTTAGGTAGCTAGTGTATGTCATTGTAGCGTCATTTTGCTGCAGTTTTTATTCTAAACGTTCCTGGCCTAATTTTACATCCCTGGCGCCAGGCAACGCTGTCTAAGTCATTAAGACGCACGCAAAAGTTGAAACGGGCCGTTGATGAGACGGATCAATGGGCCACAGAGGTATTGAACCATGGCGTCGACCAATACCAAATGGAGCAGCGGTTAAAGATGGCCTCTGATGCCGAGACGAGGCGTCGGGAAGTGCGCGAGGCCACCGAAGATTGCATTAACAAAATCTCAAATCAACTCGGCGCTAATACCGAGGCCTTGGCGGAAAATGTGAATAATCGACTCCAGTCAACAGAGAAACTGATAGCCGCCATGCGCAGTGAAATCGACTCGGTCGACCAGCAACTGACCTCGACCGACCTTAGCTCGGTAAGCAGCTCGAGCGGCAGCGACTCGTCGAATTCGAGCTCGAGCAGCTCGACGGGCTCCTCGAGCTCGGACGATGATTCGAGCTCGGATGAGTCATCAAGTGATAAATCGGATTTTGAACCTATGAGTGACATTGTAAGACCAGTTAAGGTAACATAAAACATACAGGCGTATGTAGGCGTATTTATATATACACTGCTAGCGGTAGTTGTTAGGCTTATGTGATTACACACGCAATTGACGACGAAATGAATTTAGTCNAATAATCGACTTCAGTCAACAGAGAAACTGATAGCCGCCATGCGCAGTGAAATCGACTCGGTCGACCAGCAACTGACCTCGACCGACCTTAGCTCGGTAAGCAGCTCGAGCGGCAGCGACTCGTCGAATTCGAGCTCGAGCAGCTCGACGGGCTCCTCGAGCTCGGACGATGATTCGAGCTCGGATGAGTCATCAAGTGATAAATCGGATTTTGAACCTATGAGTGACATTGTAAGACCAGTTAAGGTAACATAAAAGAAACATACAGGCGTATGTAGGCGTATTTATATATACACTGCTAGCGGTAGTTGTTAGGCTTATGTGATTACACACGCAATTGACGACGAAATGAATTTAGTCTGACACGTTTCTTAGCACCGGCTATTTTTGGAGAAACACCAGCACGAGCAAGTTTTTCAAAACGTTCCCAGTTCACTACAACCCCTGCTCCGTTATCGGGTAGAAAGTTTGAGAAAAAGTGTGCTCAATTACGTAATTTTTACCCGATAACGGCGCAGGGCGTAGGGGTAACTGGAAAACTTTTGGCAAAATTTTGTCAAAAGTTTCACCCGATAACGGCGCAGGGGGTTACTCTGTTTTTGCATTTTAACTTTTGCATTTAACTTTGAAAATTTGTTAAGAAAACATTTAAATGTTGATTGTATATCTAATGAGTTTCACTGAGGTTTTTTTCCATTTATACTTTTGACTAAACAAACCGGTGCCGGAAATCTAATAAAGTTATACATAACATCGAAATGCTTGTTTATTTCGTTTTCAATTGCCATTCAATGATTCGACATAAATTTGTTATAATAAGAGCTAAATCGTAGCACCAGTTATAACGAAAATGTAAGAGGAATATATAACAGCAAGTTCAACATTTTAAAACTCGATAAAAATGAAAATTTTAGTAAAACATACAAAATTAGAATAGTATGTCTTCTGATACGGATAACTACTGTATATCTTCATCTTGCACTAAAATTATATTTATTTAAAATAATTAATCCAATATTTATGCATTATTGATTATATTCCACCTGGAATCCGGTGAAAATTGTTAGAAAATAATACGTAGAACAATAAGTTTAGGGTTGTTGACCTAGTATTTCTAAAAACTAGGGTGGCATTGGTAAACTATGCCAGTGCACCGAAAATATATACATTTTATAATATGCGCTCTATACAGTTTATATCATTTACTGTATTACCAATATAGCGCTTACGGTATGGTACATTTTAGGAGCGTACAGATTTTGCAGGGTTTTTTGTTAGTAGTGTCATAGTACTGGCCATCAATAAGTTCATATAAAGACATTCAGTATGCCCGTGTCTCCTAAGGGATCTCTTAAGGGAACAAAATAAAGTTTATAAAACCAAATAAAAAAGTGAGGCGTTTCACTAATGATGTGAAAACAGAAAAAAAAGTGCCGAATCTCTCGTGCGCTGATTGGCCAATGCGATTTGAGCTCTCGCCTCATTGGCCACACGCCTCACTTTTTTTTTATTTCGGCCACGCATCTTTGAATCAAATCCCTTACAAAAAAGTGGTTATCTCGTCCCAATCAATCGTTTAAGAGATATGAGATAAACAATTGCATGATCTTTTTTTAAATAATCAAAAATTCTATGATGATTGGTGATTTGTGAGAGGGAAATCGGGTTAAAAACTAAATTAATTCTTTTCTTTTTTTCAGGATCAGACTCCTTTGAGCTCCTCGGCCGACACCGACCAAACGCGAATCGCCGCTGGCGGTGTCCGAGCCTTGACCCTCAAATTGGCCCAGGTCGAGGTCGAATTGGCGGACGTGTCCCTGGGCACGTCTCACCCCAAGTACATCTCCCGCCAGCAGGAAATCCTCACCGAGCAGCGAAAAGCACTGGATGAGGTAAAGAGTTATCTGGAGAGCAATACCGATGATGACTCACACATTCATATGGTGGCGCGCACCAAAACCGAAACACTCGAGAAAATTTACGCGACAAAACGCGCCGAATTGGATGCTGTTCAAGCCGAGTGGGAGCA
>SCLG01000266.1:182135-201845 GCA_004367875.1 Oikopleura albicans
TTCATGAATAACTACGCGAATATGGGTATTAACCACATCCTGATGCCTCTCAAAAATACTTACCGAGTAATCTCAGTCGTGCCTGAAAATTCTCGATATCTTCTGTAAGATTTTCAATTTCAACGTCTTTTCGGGTAATAATATCCTGCGTTTCTTTCAATTGTCGCTCAAGATTTTCATGCCCGCTGAATGTATTAACCGACTCCTCGTAGGCGGCACCATTGTAATTTTCAATAATCGCCTCCTTCTGTCGTAATTTGTCCATTAGCTTATTATGAATAATTTTGTTTGCCTCTAGGACCTGATTCTGACGCTTTAACTTTTCCTCCAAAACGCGCACATTTCCTTGGGATCGATTATTTATCTCATTTGATAGCATTAAATTTTTGGACTCCAAATCGGCTACCGTACGCTGCAAAATACCATTTGTGTTCTAAATAAATTTGTTGAAAACAATCATCTTATTTTATTCAGTCAGTTACGGCCCGTAACTTACGGGAACCAAGGGCTCAGCTGGACAGCTCAACTGGGCAGCCAGCTGCCCAAAAAACAAACAAAAAACCAGCTGTGCTGAACTGGCCTGTCGAACCGAAAAATTGAAATGAGCTGTGCTGAACTGGCCTGTCGAGCTCAAAAATCGAAATGAGCTGTGCTGAGCTGGCCTGTCGACCCGAAAGATAACAATGAGCTGCCCTGTGCTGACCTCTCCAGGCCAAAAAAAGCATGAGCTGTTCTGTCGAACTGCCCAGCCAGCTGTCCAGCTGGGAAGGCCAGCTGACTATTGCCGAGCCCTGACGGGAACTACAACTGAAAATATGATTTACTTTAAGTGCTTCAAGTTCCTCATTATTGGCTGGTTGATAAGAAGCGGTGGGGTAACCTCGAGCAGCTTCTTCCAGCAACACTGTTGCTTCTCGTAATCTTTGGTCGAGAGCCGCACATTCTGATTTGTAATGATTTACTTGTTTCACTAAATCTGAATAAAATAAATTACTAATATGACAAATATAATGCGTTAAACCGACTTGACCGTTGAATTTATCGGTTACCGGCGCACCCTAAAAAATAAATTACAGTTCTTACTCCTTTTTCGTACAATTTCGGTTCTCGAAAATAGCGTCCGAAAAAAAAGCATCGTCACAAAAAATGATCATTATTTTATTAGAATGGCCTCATTTTGGCCGAAAAAGCGTCCGAAAAAGGAGTCAGGACTGTAACTGATAAATTCTGGAATGAATACAACAAATAAAAAAGTGAGGCGTTGGCCAATGACGAGAGAGCTCAATTTGGCCAATCAGCGCGTGGGTTAATCTTTTTTTCTTGAGCTTTCTCGTTATTGGCCCGACGCTTCACAGTTTTTTTAATAAGCAGTTACAGACCGCAGCGCGGCTTGACTGAATTCCAAGCCACGTCTATTGGCTCATGATTTTTTATAGGCGCCTCCTATTGGCTAGCGTCCTTTAGCCACGCAAATGACTAACCGCGTGGCTTGGACTTTTATTTACTGATCTCGGAATTCATAAGTTAACTTTAAATATAAAATTTGGTTATTTTACGCCGTAATTGAACCACCCAGAAAAAAGAGGGAACATGGAGGTTCAAACCATTGTTGCTTCCTACAAGTTTCGTTTTTTCCAGTTCACCGCGATTCATTTCTGACACATAGCGGGACAAAAGTTGGGCCAGTCTTTCGATTTCTTGGCGGTCTTTATTCAAGTCGCCATTTCTATGCAATGTTGTGGAGACCCTACTCAGAGTTCTTTTCACTTCGACATTTCCACGATCATTTGGAATCGACCTGTCATGATAAATGGGTTCTTCGGCCATTTTTCTGATTCTCTAGTTTTTTTTTATATTATTCTCGGGCGTCTCAAATAATTGTTTTCATTCAAGTTGAAATACCTAAGTCGTAAAATTTTAAACTATTTTACGATCGGATGAGTCAAAATCTTTTGTTACTACGAAAAAGCAATTGTTGTATTTTTGAGTTGGAATTAAGTATGTTGTCAACATTTGAATTTCAAATCGGAAATAAATACGCTAACGAAGAAAAACATGATAAGTAATTTTCTTCGGGTGAAAGCGTTTGTGAGAAAGCTTCGTGCCAACCTATGCCATTTTAAAATTCCCAAACTTGACATTTGACCCCCTTTTGGCCAATTCACAACCAAAAACGGGGTCAAATTACAACTTTCTTGAAATATGAGACTTTTTTATTTAGAATCGTTCAATTAAATTAGCGGAAATTATTAAAAAAAAATAAAATTTATAAACAAAAATGCATTTGTGGAACATTTCAGAATTTCCCATTTCAAACCAATTGTAATTTAATCCCATATTCGGTAGTAAATTGGCCTAAAGGGGTCAAACTTCCAGTTTGAGAATTTTAGTATACTAGATCCGAATCACCGTAAAACTGAGATCGAATGCACCTGGACGGCACATTTCAAACAAGTCGTCATTTGACCCAGTTTTTGGTTGTAAATTGGCCAAATTTTAAAATAGCATATTCGTGATCACTGTGAAAAATGTAATCGAATGAGTATCATAAGAGCCCATTTCGAACAAGTTGTAACTTGACCCCTAGAGCGGTCATATGACACAATTGAAACCCGGAGTGAAATCACCGACCTTTGTTTAGTCAGTTTGCCAATTTTCATCGCTTATGACCTTTTGTGTCTCGAGAAACTATTTGTAAAGCTATTTGTAATTAAACACGTGGTTAAGCTTAACCGGTTACACTTTTTATAGTTCTTAATTAATATAGACTAATTAAAGTATACCGGTTTGAATGATATTGATGATTTTCAAGCAGTTTTAATTTTCAACCGCGTGGGAAACCACTTGGTCTGATCGGTTTATCTCCAAAAAACTGTACCAGTTTTTCCTAACTGCCGAAAACGACTGTGACGGTTTTCAAGCCATTTGACAAATTTTAAAGCATAAAAACCGGCCAATTTCTTTGATTTTTGTCAAAATTCTCAAAAATAACCGGTAAATTTTCATTTTTTTTTCTTTTGTTATAGAATATTTCGGAAGAGGGCGTCAAACTACAATTAATATATCGGAACTGAATTCATATCTATCATATTCTCAAAAATATAAGGGAAGAACTAAGAAATCGAAAAACCGGTTGAACTTGAACCGGTCTGTTCGGTTGGCTCCATTTTTTTTACTTTTTATATATGGCATATAAACTACAAAATATGAAAGTTTGGGAACGCTCAGGCGTATATTTCTTGTAGGCGTGGTCCCAGGTGGCGGTCCTATACTGTATAATACGCTATTTGACGAAAGTCGCTATACGTTTCGGTTAAAAATTTTTGGACAACCCAACCTATAAATAATATCTTATTGGCTTTTTCAGGTGAAGAGCTAAAAGCATAATGTAGAAATAGTTATAATTTGCAAAAAAAAATACAGGCAGTCTATTTGGTTTACGTAGTCTTACACTTGAAAATTAAACACCAATTTGTTATTTTTTTATTATATGTTTTTGCAGTAATTGATTTGCTTTTTGATTCGTTCTGTAAATGAAATTTTCTAATATAACTGAAAGAGACAATAAACTCAAAAATATACGTGTCAGATCGTACCTTAGAGATGACCAACAGTTTCTAAAATCAATCCGTTTACCTCTCTTATCGTTACATAATGCAGATGAGTTCACTGTTAAAATTAAATTTGTTTCGCATATTTATTGTGGTTATTGTAATCGGTATTTACGCGAAGCAAGAAAAAACGCTTCACATGATGTTTTTTCGAGACTTCGACAGATAGATGGGAAAATTGGATTATTCAACTTAAAGGATTCGATTTGGCTTGCTCTAGCTGTACATTGTTTCGAACTTTGGGATACGTTTGAAATATTTCAGGTAATTTCAACTACCTATAACAGGGTGGGGTAATATAGATGCTAAGCCGTTTTTTGGTGACTTATATTCGCTCAGCGCACTCGCGAACGAAAAACGGCTTAGCATCTATATTACCGCACCCTGTATGGGCATTTATTTTTACAAGACAGTGACCCAGTCGAGCCCCAAAAAATCATTTTGTGTCAGGGAGTTTATTAAAATCTTCCTCTATTTTTATGGAGACGTCTGGAAAATTTTTAATGCTCACCATTAGATTCCTTATGCTCAAATACCACAAAAACATTATTTCCAATAATTAAAATAGGCCACTATGAGATTTCGTGAACATTATATGACCCTTATAGCACCGACCCGTGTCCTTTTGGAGTTAAGTTACTATAAATTTCTATTAACGCAAAATGAATCCATTAATAAATTACTATAATTATTAATTATTATACTCGTATTTCACAGGAGTACGAATGGTCCAACGCTGATGATGCTGATATGATTTTAATACTTGCTTGTATGGATCCTGATTTACTGAATTCAGAAAGCAATTTCAAAAGAATCGAAATGTTCTTCAAGCTTTCAGGATGGATCAAAACAAAATTAAGCGTAGATCAATTTTTCCGACTCCTTACGTATCCTGTAAAAATGGGAATCAGAATAGTGAACGAATTGTCATGGATGTGTTGTGACGTTCACAGCAATTACTTGGATTCTTATTTTGAAATGTATCCCGAGATATTGGAGTATGCAATCCTGGCAACGTCATTTGGGTTTGTTGACCTGCAATTGAAGGACAAAATGATGCTATTTCTACATGTGTATCGAGGCGATAAAATGATACTTGTGAAAAAACTACTTCGCAACGGTTGGAATCCTTTCATAATCTGCTATAATTTCGAAGAATATGTAGAAGAGTTTGAGAAGCTCTTAGAGATGATTGATTGTTTAGTTAAGAGTGGCTATATATATACACATTTTAGGACAGATGGCTATTTCGTGACCAGGCCATCTGTCTGTAACCAGTTATGCGACCCTTCATGTCCAAATAAACTCGGGAAATTTATCTTAGGAACCAAAAATGACGGAGTTCGAATTCCAATGAAAAACATTTATAAAAAAGGCGGAACAAGTACGGTTTATAAAGGCGTCCTTCATGGGGAAGAAATAGCCGCCAAAGTTATCGATATTACAGTCCAGTACACTGAGAAATGTATTAAAAATGAATACGCTGATCAGGCCGAAACTGAATTTTTCGGTTTGAGTGCTGAAGCTTTGGATCAGGAAAAATTCAACCACCGAAATATTCTACCGATTCGCGAGTTTTGGATTCAACTAAAAACGGATTGTGACGAATTAGCGGATCTACTAAACGCAGAAAAGCATTTTTATCTGGTAATTGCAACTCCTTTGTGCCGAATGACACTTCGAGATTGGACACAAACCGAGGAATGGAAATTTACTAAATTGCAAAAAATATTTCTCGAAGTGATTTTAGGCCTGCAACATATTAAATCAAAAAAATATATCCACCAAGATATTAAAAAGAGTAATATTTTCATCGACTTTGAAGGCAATACAAAAATCGCAGATTTCGGACTAAATGGGGTGACTCCACTGTACTGTGCACCGGAAACACTATATACAAAAATAGTCGAAGGTAAAAGTAAGAACGGAAATCTTCCCGAAAAAACGGACGTCCATGCTCTTGGTGTTACAATTTTGATGAGTTTTTTCGAAGAAAGAGACGCAATTAGTCTTTTGCGGGAACCAATTGATAACTTTGAGGTACAAAATAACTCATCCATATACGACTTGATACAAAATAATCCGGTTCTTTCATTGGTCAAAACAATGGTACAGGTGGATCCTATGAAACGGCCAAATTTGAAAAAAGTTAAATCCAAACTCAATCAGCTTGATCCAACAAACTACCAGAAACGGAAATTGCTTGCAGATTATGGGCTTAAATGTACCCAAATTGACAGATCAAGGACGGTTTTATACGTTTTTATGAATATATTTTTCAGTTGAACTACTATATAGGTATCATGTCTTATTAAGTTTAAAATCCCAAGTACGATGATTAAACACATCCCTGAACACGAATCTGGAGGACTAACCGGGTTCAAAAACGGGTAACCGGACGACGTAGTACCGGACGTACGGGGTTAATTTTTTGTAGACTAAAGAGCCGTTCACTAGTTTACAGTTTAGGTCCGTGTTGGAAGCGTTGGGCTGCGTTTGCCAACGTCCAAGGCCCCACCAACGCGTTGGGCGTTGGAGAATTTTTCTTCCTAACGCGTTGGGAGCGTTGGGCGTTGGGAAAAGTTTTCTTGGCGTTTAGAAAAATCCGAGCGTTGGCCAACGCTTGCGTTGGCGTTGGGGAAATTTGGAGCGGTGGCCAACTTTTCCAACACTGGTTTAGGTTAACAAAAATAATGCAAAAAAAACGTGCCTTAATAATTGCAAAAACGTCTTTTTTGGGGTTCCATGGGTTCAATCAATGACTAATTACTGACTTAATTACGAAAATAAATTGCATTTTTGTTGCTCTACGAGTTTGTAATCGATTATTATCATTGTTCAATTTTTTTACCCGGATCTGGACAAACGTCCAGAATCGTGTTCGGGGTTAATGGCGGAAAGGAAAATAACTTATTTGCTTTCCGTAAACAATTCATTAGTAATAAGTCTTATTAGTAATAAGTCGTTACATTAAACATATAAACCTTAAAAAGTGAGCAGTTTTTCACAAGTCATATTATCACAATGTCTTCGAACAGTACGAAGTCGTTTCATTCTCTAACTTGTGGAGTTTCAGCTGAAGTTCATGATCAAAAGCAAAGTTACCTTTGTTGGGCGTATGCATTTGCTTCTTTAATTGCACGCGAAGTAAGATCATTCGTCGAGAACGCGAAACTGAGTGCACTGAGTACCCAGAAAAAAACATATTTACGAGAATTAGCAGAAAACTTGAATAAAAATGACGGTCTTGTCCGAGAATTGGTTACCCTTGTTGTTCCCAGATCCCCCAAATTGTCACATTCCGATACAAAAATTGCTGAAGTTCAAGCCGCTTATGTTCCAACAGTTGTCGGTAAAATTTGCGGAGAATCGGTTTTAATGGAACCTGGTTGGAAAAGACTTCCTTCCGTTAGGCAAATTTTGAATGAAGATAATTTTCCTAACACTACATTCGAATTTGAAGAAAATGTATACGATACGAAAAATTTGAGTGATATTTCAAAAATTGAAAACGTTTTCAAATCTAAAAGAGCTCTAGTCGGTATGTCGATTCCAAAACAAGCCTCATCTGGGACTGCTCATGCCATGGTGTTATGTTCAATAAAGAATGGAAACTTGATTTTCAAGAATAGTTACGGAAATTCCACAGTTCCAGGAGAGCAAGATAAAATTGTCCTCCCAATTAACGATAACAGGAATTCGTTATTCATTCAGATGAAAATAGTAATAGAAAACGCTTGCAAAATGCATGATTGTAAATTAACTGTCTACTGCCCAAAGGCGTTGACCTTAATTCAACCTTTAAAAATATTAGACCATAAAACTTCAATGAAAGAGATGAAAAAGTAATCGGAAAACTAAATATGAGAACCCCAATATCAGGTTGGATCTGTATGGATCATTTTTGTATAACGAATTTGAGCGCTGAAATCTCAAAAGCATTCGGAATATTTTGGGGAATTACTATTCGAGCAAAATGAAGCACCGCGGTGTACCGTGAGCTTTTATTTAGCTTAAAAACTAAAGAACGAGCGATGCGTTGTCTTATCACCTTATGTTTTCTAATCTGACAAAAACTTTAATTATTTGAGTAGTAAATAAATTGATTTTACATTACTTAGAGTTACCGTGCACCCGCCAATTCAATCAAAAGATACAAACGTAATAAGTATGTACTACTAAAAGCAGTCAAAAACCTCCCTTGTACATTATGAAGATAACAATCGTCTGAATAGTTGTACAGCTTGAATAAGTGAAAAAACGAACTCAATCAATATAATAATTTATTAACTGTATCATAAAAAATCACATGAATCGTAATAACCATTTGTTGTCGGTGGTTGCATTTACCGCGGGTTTGGTAATGTGTGGCCCGCATATGGTTTCCCATGCGGTCAAGATGAAAATGTACCTGTCTTTGGCGAATCCGGGCTTAGTCTCGTTTTGTTGTTCTGATTTTTTTTTATAATTTACGACGTTGGTGGCTTTAGAGGTCAGTACCTAAACCAGTTTTTCGACAATGCCCCAATTTGACGGTGACGATTTGACGGCGGGGTAAATTAAAATTAACGGTAGCGCTAGGTCGAACGACTGGCCTACAATGCTATCTTAAATATTCGCTCGTGCGCTGGCAGTTTCGAGAACATAAAAAAATTCTTTTTTGTTATAAGCTCAAGTCTTTATTAAGCTTTAATAAAATACATTACGCTCTTTTTCGTCACTATTTCGTAATTTTGAATCCGTTCCCAATGTTTTCAAAGCGTAAAATATTAATATTTGGATTCGGTATTAAATTTCCAAGTTTTTTTTTTTTGCAAAGCGAATTTTTGCACGTGTCACGCACTTCTCTTTCCTGCGAGTATTTGGTTCACGTATCAATTCCAAGTCTGCTTATACTCGAATATCAAAAAGTTTTAAATAATTCGTAAAATTTTATCGTGTAAACAGCGTACTTATGGGGATTATCGGTCGTCCAAACACAAAAAGGGGCACCGTTTGTATTGGTAAAAATTTTTTGCCAAAAAAACGTCCGTATAAGGAACGTCTATATTGGGAGTAGGGACTGTAATCAACTTCATTTTATAACGCATCAACCAGCCATGGGTTCTTGCTTCTTTCGTGAAATTTCAAGTGTAACCACAGTAATTTTGAATTAGTTAAATCATTTATTCTGGCAATAAGGGGTAGATTTGAAGGGAAACAGAAATAATTGCCTATAACAGGCACCAGTGATAAACAGTGTGTAAAATCATAGTCAGAAGTGTACGATTGATTTTTTATTCTAAATCAAATATTTTAAGGCGCTTTGAATTATCCAAAGTTCCAAAAATATATAATTCTGAACAATAAAATCAAACAATTCATAATCCAGGGATAATCCAGTAAGTTGCATCCATTGATTGCTCAAGGACATTTGCAGCCACCCTTGACACTGACGTCGACGAGTTTGGCAACAGTAACGATTGAGACCTTAGCGTCCAAGACGATGCTAAAATAAACATAATTAACCTGAGCAAATTATTTTTTCTGTGAATTATAAAACTACCGAATTGGCAAGATCCAATTATTTCAACGTATTATAAACAAAACAACATAAGTGTAGGAAATTTTAAAATCAAATGGAATGTTTAAAAAGGCTCTGTGACGCGTTTTTTCCGCAAAGTTTTTCAACTAGCTTGTTTTCCATGTTTTAAAGACTAAAATAAACTTTATTCCAACACTCGTCAGAAAACCGGTATTTAGAATAAATTTTTTGAAACTTTTAACAAATTTAGTATGACATTATATCAAAATTAGATTTTCCAATGATAAATTTAGAATAAAAGTAGTGTATAACTTGAATAAAAATGACTCACTCTGAGGCCATGTTGATTTCTGGTGCTTCGAAGCAAATTTCGTCTGCCATTTTGATATATGTTTTTGAGTACCTTTCGATCTGATTTTCAGGTTAAAACGCACAGTATTTATACTGTCAATTAGACTGACTGCTGACACCTTTCGCCCGNGCGTGTAAAATTTGTTTTGTATGATTAATTGTTGAACCACACCGTACAACTGAAAATATGATTTACTTTTAGGGCTTCTAGTTCCTCATTATTGGCTGGTTGATAAGAAGCGGTGGGGTAACCTCGAGCAGCTTCTTCCAGCAACACTGTTGCTTCTCGTAATTTTTGGTCGAGAGCCGCACATTCTGATTTGTAATGATTTACTTGTTTCACTAAATCTGAATAGAATAACTTACTAATATGACAAATGAAGTGCATTAAACCGACTTGACCGTTAAATTGACCGGTTACCGGCGCAGCCTAAAAAAAATTAAAGTCCTTACTCCTTTATCGTATATTTTCGGTTCTCCAAAATAGCGTCCGAAAAAAGAGCATCGTCACAAAAAGGATCATTATTTTATTAGAATGGCCCCATTTTGGCCGAAAAAGCGTCCGAAAAAGGAGTCAGGAGTCCTGACTCAGGACTGTAACTGATAAATTCTGGAATGAATACAACCAATAAAAAAGTGAGGCGTTGGCCAATGACGAGAGAGCTCAATTTGGCCAATCAGCGCGTGGATTAACCTTTTTTCTTGACCTTTCTCGTTATTGGCCTAACGCTTCACAGTTTTTTTAATAAGCAGTTACAGTCCGCAGCGCGGCTTGACTGAATTCCAAGCCACGTCTATTGGCTCATGATTTTTTATAGGCGCCTTCTATTGGCTAGCGTCCTTTAGCCACGCAAATGACTCACCGCGAGGCTTGGAATTTTATTTACTGATCTCGGAATTCATAAGTTAACTTTAAATATAAAACTTGGTTATTTTACGCCGTAATTGAATCACTCAGAAAAAAGAGAGAAAATGAAGGTTCAAACCATTGTTGCTTCCTACAAGTTTCGTTTTTTCCAGTTCACCGCGATTCATTTCTGACACATAGCGGGACAAAAGTTGGGCCAGTCTTTCGATTTCTTGGCGGTCTTTATTCAAGTCGCCATTTCTATGCAATGTTGTGGAAACCCTACTCAGAGTTCTTTTCACTTCGACATTTCCACGATCATTTGGAATCGACCTGTCATGATAAATGGGTTCTTCGGCCATTTTTTCTGATTCTCTATTTTTTTTTATTCTCGAGCGTCTCAAATAATTGTTTTCATTCAAGTTGAAATACCTAAGTCGTAAAATCTTAAATTATTTTACGATCGGATGAGTCAAAATCTATTGTTACTACGAAAAAAAAACTGTTGTATTTTTGAGTTAGGATTAATTATGTTGTCAACATTTGAACTTCAAATCGGAAATAAAGACGATAACCAAGAAAAAAAATAGTAAATATTTTTTGGGGTAAACTTTTTAGCCTAAAAGCCTTCGTCTGAGAGCTACGGACGGCTAACCCTTATTTAAATTTTCCTCAAGACCTCACGGGAATTGCTGGATTATCAGAGTTACTTTGTTCTTAGGGGCCCTAGGCTAGGGCGGCATGGTACGGCTTCCAATACTACAGATTGTCACGCAAATGCGAACTTTTTTTTGCTCCGTAAAACCATCCAATGGGCGCGCGAGTATTGGACGCGGTCTCCGGAAACGGTTGTAATTGGCCCGAGGTTCTTGAGCCCTCACGGGCGCCACCCAACGGATGGGTTTTCAGAGCTAAAGAAAAATTCGTGTTTGCGTGACGATCCGTAGTAGTGAAATTTACTAAGAAAATCTTGGGTTTTATGTGAAATTTGTTGCAACACAATAAAATTTAGCTTACAAATACAAAAACATCTTACGGACGCTATTTTCGATAATCAAAAACGTCCGTATTGAAAGTAACGACTATGATTTTAAAATTTTTCCGTGCAAAATGCGTCCGTATTGAGGCTATTCATGGTCCAAATTCAAAAAAAGGGCAGCGTCCGTATTGGAAAAAAAACGATTTTTTTGCCGAAAAAGCGTCCGTATTGGAAGCATCGTCCGTATTGAGTGTGTCCGTATTGGAAGTAAGGACTGTACACTCCCCCCTCATGATAAGGGCCCCCACGATGAGGGCCACCTTGACCCGCTTTCTCATAGTAAGGGCCACTTTCTCATGACAAGGGCCACTTTTTTGACGAAAAAGTTTTTTTGCTCATAATAAGGGCCAAAATAGGCATTTTTGGCCCATAAATGAGCATTTATCTCTCATAATAGGGGCCATTATCATTGAAAATGTTTTTTTACTCATAATAGGGGCCAAAATGCGGTGTGAAGGGTGGCGCTTATTATGAGAGATTTGAGTTTTTGTCTGATAGTCTGGCAAAGTCTGAACAAATTATCGAATAAGATTGCCGGATATTCTTCATATACTAAATACACTTTACTAACCTCCACATGGGGATACAAAAATATAAAAAATACATAAAAAATTGAGTGAATTACTAACCAGCCTATCTGAAAAAAAAAATCAACTTTCTCATAATAAGGGCCACCATTTCTCATAATAAGGGCCACCCCATAACAAGGGCCACTTTTTCGGGAGACAAAAGTGGCCCTTATCATGAGGGGGGAGTGTATGTCTGTGGCCTGTGGGCAAAGCTTTTCCATTAATAAACGTGAATGGGTAATTTTTTGGCTATATTGCGGTCTAAGAACAGATATTTTACCACTGGCAACAAATTCTTCATCAACTTCTCCATTTTTCTTCATGTTTTCCACAGTACGAAAATTCTGGGCTACCAATGAGCTGTGTGGATACATTTTATAATCGCAGTTGTTATATTTGTATCGCTTATTTCCGTTCTGATAAGTCATCAGTTTTCTGTCTTCAATCGTCCTCAAATTTTCTGATCTCAATTCATCGTCTGATACGAAATTAGACATATCCGTTTCCATTATTTTGTGTAAGGTCGGTTGAAAGTGAATTTGGTAAATTTCAGATTTCCAACAATATTGCGACTAAATTGCCCGATAAAGCAAATTAATCACTGATAAGCCATAGTCGATAAATGAAAAACACTCAAGTCCGTTAATTTTATTAGAAATTGTGTAGATGCACTTTTTTAAGATAACTTGGAAAGGGGTGCATATATTTTGTGAATTTACAAATTTATTACATGCCTTGTAACCTGTCAATTATTTCTTATTGGCTTTTTTCAGGCGAAGAACTAAAAACATCATGTAGAAATAATTATAATTTGCAAAAATAGAGATAACGGCAGTCAAGTTCGTTAACGTAGTCTTACACTTTGAAATTAAACACCAATTTGTTATTTTTTTTTATCTATGTACACCATTTAAAATATTTAATATCTTGTGTAAAATATGATTCATCACAAATTGCATTTGCACTGAATGATTTGCTTTTTGATTAGTTCTGTAAATGAAATTTTCTAATATAACTGAAAGAGACAATAAACTCAAAAATATAACTGTCAGATCGTACCTTAGAGATGACCAACAGTTTGTAAAATCAATCGGTTATCCTGTCTTATCGTTACATAATGCAGATGAGTTCACTATTAAAGTTAGCTTTCTTTCGCACATTTATTGTGGTTATTGTACCCGGTATTTGACTGATACAGGAACAATTGCTTCCCATGCGGTTTTTTCGAGACTTCGACAAATAGATGATAGAATTGGATTGTTCAACTTGAAGGATTCGATTTGGTTTGCTCTAGGTTCAGAGTGCTTCGAACTCTGGGATAAGTTTGAATTATTTCAGGTAATTTAAATTACCAATTATGGATATTCATTTTCACAAGACAGTGACCCAGTTGAACACCAAAAATTGATCTTGTGACAGGGACTTGATTGAATTCCTGTAGCTCTGTGGAGACGGCTGGCAAAGTTTTAATGCTCACCATTCGTTATGTTCGAATACCTCCAAAACATTATTTACGATAATTTACGGCGCTTAAAATAGGCCATTTTGAGATTTCGTGAATATTACTGTATGTCACATACAGTATGTGTCACACATAATGTATCCCCTACATGTTATGCACCGACCGGGCCGTATCCCTTCCTAGTTAACTTACTACCTAGGTATAAATTTCTATAAACGCAAAATGAATCTATTAATAAATCATTATCGTTATTAAATATTATATTCATATTTCGCAGGAATACGAATGGTCCGCCGCTGATGATGCTGAAATGATTTTATTACTTACGCCGCCGAACTTAGTGAAATCAGAAAGACATTTAAAAAAAGTTTCAATGTTCTTCAAGCTCCTAACATGTATTAAAACAAAATTAACCGAAGATCAATTCTTCCGACTCCTTACGTATTATGCAAAAATGGGCGCCAGAATAATGAAAGATTTATCATGGATTTGCTGTTTCGTTGAGTACCATAAGTTGGATTCTTATTTCGAAATGTATCCCGACTTGTTGGAGTATGCAATCCGGGCAAAATCATTCAAGTTTGTGGACGTGAATTTGGAGGACAAAATGATATTATTTTTATATTGGTATCGAGGAGATAAAACCGAACTTTTGACAGAACTACTTCGCAACGGTTGGAATCCTCTTATCGGCTGCTATAATACCAATGTAGAAGAGTTTAGAAATCTCTTAATGATTATTAATTGTTTAGTTATCCCTAAAAATGTATGTACACAGTTTAGGACAGATGGCTATTTCGTGACCAGGCCATCCGTCTGTACCCAGTCATGTGACTCTTCATGTACAAATAAACTCGGGAAATTTATTATGGGAACAGAAAATAACGGAGTGCGAATTCCGATGGAAACAATTTATAAAAAAGGCGGAACAAGTACGGTTTATAAAGGCGTCCTTCATGGGGAAGAAATAGCGGCCAAAGTTATCGATATTACAGTCCAGTACACTGAGAAATGTATGAAATCTAAATACCTTGATCAGGCCGAAGCTGAATTTTTCGGTTTGAGTGCTGAAGCTCTGGATCAGGCAAAATTCAATCACCCAAATATTCTACCGATTCGCGAGTTTTGGATTCAACTAAAAACGGATAGTGACGAATTAGCGGATCTAATAAACGCAGAAAAGTATATTTATCTGGTAATTGCAACTCCTTTGTGCCGAATGACGCTTCGAGATTGGACACAAACCGAGGAATGGAAATTTACTGAATTGCAAAAAATACTTCTCGAAGTGATTTTAGGCCTGCAACATATTAAATCAAAAAACTATGTCCATCAAGATATCAAAAAGAGTAATATTTTCATCGATTTTGAAGGCACTACAAAAATTGCAGATTTCGGACTAAATGGAGTGACCCCACTGTACTGTGCACCGGAAACGCTTCATACAAAAACAGTCCAAGGTGAAATTAAGAACGGAAATATTCCCGAAAAAACGGACGTACATGCTCTTGGTATTACAATTTTGATGAGTTTTTTCGAAGAAAGAGACGCAATTAGTCTTTTGCGAGAACCAATTTATAAATTTGAAGTGGAAAATAAATCGTTTATACATGATGTGGTAAAAAATGACACCCTTTTGTCTTTGGTCAAAACAATGGTACAGGCGGATCCTATGAAACGGCCAAATTTGAAAAAAGTTAAATCCAAAGTCAATCAGCTTGACCCGACAAACTACCAGGAACGAAAACTTCTGGCAGATTATGCGCTTAAATGTACCCCAATTGACAGATCAAGGAAGGTTTTATACGTTTTTTATGAATACATTTTACAGTTAAACGACTATATTGGTATCATGTCTTTACTCCCAAGTACGATTAATAACACATCACTGAATACAAATATGGAGGGCTAACCGGCTTGAAAAAACGGGTAAACGGACGACGTACGGCGTTATTTTTGTGAATGCTAATGAGCCGTTTACTAGTTTACAGTTTTGCTAAAAGAAAAATATTGCAAAAAACGTCCCTAAAATTTTCAAAAACCTCTTTTTTGGGGTTTCCTGAGTTCAATCAATGACAAATTACTCTTAATTACGAAAATGAATAGTATTTTTTTTTGCTCTCCGAGTTTGTAATCGATTATTATCGTTGTTAATTTTAGTGGTTCCATTATATGTTGATTTTCCCTGTTACTTCATTTAGTAAAAACAAACAACTCGTCCAGAATCGTAACAAACAAACGTCCAGAATCGTAATGGCAGAAAAGAAAATAACTTATTTGCTTTTCGTAAACGATTCACTTTACACCCTTATAAAAAAATTTTATAGTAATAAGTCGTTACATTAAACATATAAACCTTAAAAAGCGAGCAGTTTTTCACAAGTCATATTATCACAATGTCTTCGAACAGTACGAAGTTGTTTCATTCTTTAACTTGTGGAGTTTCAGCTGAAGTTCACGATCAAAAGCAAAGTTACCTCTGCTGGGCGTATGCTTTTGCTTCTTTAATTGCACGCGAAATTAGATCATTCGTCGAGAACGCAAAGAAAAAAGAATATTTACGTAAATTAGCTGAAAACCTAAATAAAAATGACGGTCTTGTGCGAGAATTGGTTACCCTTGTTGTGCCCAGATCTCCAAAATTGTCACATTCTGATTCCAAAATTGCTGAAATTCAAGCCGCTTATGTTCCAACAGTTGTCGGAAAAATTTGCGGAGAATCGGTTTTGATGGAAGCGGGTTGGAAACGACTCCCATCCGTAACGCAAATTCTTAACGAAGATAATTTTCCTAACACGACATTCACATTTGAAGAAAATGTATACGATACGAAAAATTTGACTGATATTTCAAAAATTGAAAAAGTTTTGAAATCTAAAAGAGCTCTAGTCGGTATGTCGATTCCAAAGCAAACCTCATCTGGGACTGCTCATGCCATGGTTCTATGTTCAGTTAAAGATGGAAACTTGATTTTCAAGAATAGTTACGGAAATTCCACAGTTCGAGGAGAGCAAGATAAAATTGTCCTCCCAATTAAAGATAACAGGAATTCGTTATTCATTCAGATGAAAATAATAATAGAAACGGCTTGCAAAATGCATAATTGTAAATAAAGTTTATTTAATAAACTGTCTACTGCCCAAAGGTGTTGACCTTATAAATTTTTGACTCACTTCAATGAAGGAGATGAAAAAGTAATCGGGAAACTAAATATGAGAACCCAAATATCAGGTTGGTTCCGTATGGATAACTTTTGTATAACGAATTTGAGCGCTGAAATCTCAAAAGCATTCGGAATATTTTGGGGAATTACTATTCGAGCAAAATGAAGCACTACGAGCTTTTATTCAGCTTAAAAAATAAAGAACGAGCGATGCGTTGTCTTATCACCTTATGTTTTCTAATCTGACAAAAACTTTAATTATTTGAGTAGTAAATAAATTGATTTTACATTACGTACATGTACAGTACTTATAGTTACCGTGCACCCGCCAATTGAATCAAAAGATAAAAACGTGATAAGTATGTACCACTAAAAGCAGTCAAAAACCTCCCTTGCACATTATGAAGATTACAATCGTCTGAATAGTTGTACAGCTTGAATAAGTGAAAAAAACTAACTCAATCAATATTATTAACTGTATCATAAAAAAATCACATGAATCGTAATAACCATTTGTTGTCGGTGGTTGCATTTACCGCCGGCTTGGTAATGTGTGGCCCGCATATGGTTTCCCATGCGGTCAAGATGAAAATGTACCTGTCGTTGGCAAATCCGGGCTTAGTCTCGTTTTGTTGTTCTGATTTTTTTTATAATTTACGACGTTGGTGGCTTTAGAGGTCAGTACCTAAACCAGTTTTCCGACAATGCCCCCATTTGACGGTGACGATAGGCGCGCGAACGTCGGAAGGGTAAAATTAACGGTAGCGTTAGGTCGAACGACTGGCCTACAATGCTATCTTAAATATTCGCTCGTGCGCTGGCAGTATCGAGAACATAAACAACTTATTTTTCGTTATGAGCTCAAGTCTTTATTAACTCTCAGGGGAAGGAGTTTTTGGGAACCCGTAGGGGGGAAATGCGTGTATATAAACACGCCCTTAAAAAATTCACAATAATTCGCAATAATTCAAAAAACTGGTAAAGCCAAGTTGTAGAGCTCGTCAAACTAACTTAACTATTCAGAAATTGGGCCACCAGGCCCCCTAAAGAGCTGTTTGAAATCTCCAACCTACGCAAAATAACACCGTCAATCAAATTTTGTTGAAAAGTTGAGGGAGGTCAGCAATACCCGTTTTGCCCTACGGGGCCTCCATATGACTTAAATCGACGAAAAAACAAGTTGCGTGTCTATATATACACGCACTTCTCCCTAGGAGTTAAGCTTTAATAAAACACATTACGCTGTTTTTCGTCACTATTTCGTAATTTTGAATCCGTTCCCAATGTTTTCAAAGCGTAAAATATTGATATTTGGATTCGGTATAAAATTTCCGAGTTTTTTTTTGCAAAGCGAATTTTTGCACCCGTCACGCACTTCTCTTTCCTTCGAGTATCTGGTTCCCGTATCATATCCAAGTGTGCTTTTCAGTTATTTCGAGTGGTATTTTCTGGCGAAAGGCCTTCAGTTTTCCTACCTAACCGGTATATTTTTCAAACTTTAACTTACGCCCGTTAGTTAGGTTGGGACTGTAATGACATTATTTACAGTTAAAATGGCCATTTTAGTACTCAAATATCATTTTTTGAACAATTCGTAAAATTTTATCGTGCAAACAGCGTACTTATTGGGATTACCGGTCGTCCAAACACAGAAAGGGGCACCGTTTGTATTGGGAAAAACGCTTTTTTCGCCGAAAAAACGTCCGTATAAGGAGACTCTATATTGGGAGTAGGGACTGTAATCAACTTCATTTTATAACGCATCAACCTGCAATGGGTTCTTGCTTTTTTCGTGAAATTTCAAGTATAACCACAGTAATTTTGAATTAGTTAAATCATTTATTCTGGCAATAAGGGGTAGATTTGAAGGGAAACAGAAAGAATTGCCTATAACAGGCACCAGTGATAAACAGTGTGTAAAATCATAGTCAGAAGTGTACGATTGATTTTTTATTCTAAATCACATATTTTAAGGCGCTTTGAATTATCCAAAGTTCCAAAAAATATATAATTCTGAACGATAAAATCAAACAATTCATAATCCAGGGTTAGTTTGTTGCATCCATTGATTGCTCAAGGACATTTGCAGCCACCCTTGACACTGACGTCGACGAGTTTGGCAACAGTAACGATTGAGACCTTAGCGTCCAAGACGATGCTAAAATAAACATAATCAAACTGAGCAAATTATTTTTTCTGTGAATGATAAAACTACCGAATTGGCAAGATACAATTATTTCAACATATTATAAACAAAACAACAGAAGTGTAGGAAATTTTAAAATCAACTGGAATGTTTAAAAAGGCTCTGTGGCGCGTTTTTTCCGCAATTTTTTCAACTACCTTGTTTTCCATGTTTTAAAGACTGAAATAAACGTCATTCCAATACTCGTCAGAAAACCGGTATTCAGAATAGTTTTTTTGAAACTTTCAACAAATTTTGTGTAACATTATTTCAAAATTAGATTTTCCGATGATAAATTTAGAATAAAAGTGCTGTAGAATTTGAATAAAAATAACTCACTCTGAGGCCATGTTGATTTCTGGTGCTTCGAAGCAAATTTCGTCTGCCATTTTGATATATGTTTTTGAGTACCTTTCGATCTGATTTTCAGGTTAAAACGCACAGTATTTATACTGTCAATTAGACTGACTGCCGACACCTTTCGCCCGGCGTAGAGCGCGATCGCCAACATCATAAAAGTGGCTGAGACCCGGTTCTCGGATATAAAAAAGACGGATCCGACCCATTTCATCAGTCATCTTTTGATCTCAAAAAAATATATTCAAAATGCCAAAAATCTGTGTCAAATCACCCGAAGTTGTTATGAACGGAGAGTAAGTAGAGAAATATTCGTTTTTTACATACAATATAAATATTTTTCGGAATGTACTTTCTTTTTTGCGATTTTTAAAACTAATCAACTAAATTTTATACAAAAAACTGTTTTTTTTTCAATTCACAAGGATAGTAATCTGTCATCAAATTTGAGGATAGTATGAAACCTTTATTGACTAAGGTAGGTAGCAAAAACCGAATTTCAATAATAGAACATTTTAATTTAAAGAAATTTAACAACTTAATTTAGTATCAACCTCCACGCTCAAGTCGCTGTTGTGACGAAAGCAAAATTGGACGAAATC
>SCLG01000266.1:201910-231033 GCA_004367875.1 Oikopleura albicans
GTCCACCAAAACAGGAAGCAAAGGACGATCCGATCGTACACGGCGTGAGCGCATCTGTGACCAATCAAACCTATTTGCGGAGACGTTTTCTAACTCACCTAAAAGCGACAAAGCAAAGCACGCGGTGACTAGCCGGCTTGATTATCAATTCGGAATAGATTAAAGAATACGCCTTTTTTCTTCAAACACTTAATTACAATATCAATCACTTAAATAAGCCATTATATAACACAAATATCAAAAAACTTTGATATATAATTTGTAATTAAAAAAAATGCTCGGCGAAAAGCGTCCGAAAAAGGGTAATCGACCGTCCAAACTAAAAAAAACGGCACCGTCCGATAAATGGTGAAAACGTTTTTTTCGCTCAAAAAGCGTCCGATAAATGAGCATCGTCCGATAAATGAGCGTCCGACAAATGGTGAAGGACTGTAGTAGTTATGATTCACCAGGTGCGCTATTTTGTTTCACCTCGTTATCTGGCCAATTTTGAAAAATTGTTCAGAAAAACTGTGTAGACTACACAGTGTAGTGCATGGGCGATTTAAGATAATTAGGTTGAGTATAATAATGAATTTGGCGAAAGTCGCTATACGTTTCGGTTAGAAATGATTGGAC
This sequence comes from Oikopleura albicans, assembly GCA_004367875.1. Classification (NCBI taxonomy): domain Eukaryota; kingdom Metazoa; phylum Chordata; class Appendicularia; order Copelata; family Oikopleuridae; genus Oikopleura; species Oikopleura albicans. Next base: position 202,529 of record SCLG01000266.1, read on the forward strand.
AACCCAACCTATAAATTATGTCTTATTGACTTTGTTCAGGTGAAGAGCTAAAAACATAATAATGTTGAAATAATTATACAGTATAATGTAGTTTGCAAAAAAATACAAATAACGACATGCCGCGGCAGTCTATTTGTTTACGTAGTCTTACACTTGAATATTAAACACCACTTTGTTATTTTACACCATCTAAACTATTTCACATCTTGTTAAAAATATGATTCATAACGAATTGCATTTGCAGCCAATGATTTGGTTTTTGATTAGTTGTGTAAATGAAATTTTCTAATATAACTGAAAGAGACAATAAACTCAAACGTATAACTGTCAGATCTTACCTTAGAGATGACCAACAGTTTCTAAAATCAATCGGTTATCCTGTCTTATCATTACATAATGCAGATGAGTTTCTTGTTATATATGATTCGGATATTTATTGTGGTTGTTGTGACCGGTATCTAACTGAAACAGGAAAAAGCGCTTCCCATGATGTTTTTTCGAGACTTCGACAAATAGATGATAGAATTGGATTATTCAACTTGAAGGATTCGATTTGGCTTGCTCTAACTTCAGAATGTTTCCAACTCTGGGATAAGTTTGAATTATTCCAGGTACAGTAATTTAAATTACCCATTATTGACATTTATTTTCACAAGACAGTCACTCAGTTGAACACCAAAAATCGATCTTGTGACAGGAACTTTATTGAATTCCTATAGCTTTATGAAGACGTCTGGCTAATTTTTAATGCTCACCATTAGATTCCTGATGCTCGAATACCTCCAAAATATTATTTCTGATAATTTACGGCGCTTAAAATAGGTCATGAGATTTCGTGAATATTGTTGTATGTGTGACATATAATGTATCCCGTTCATGTTATGCACTGACCGGGCCGTATCCCTTCGTAGTTAACTTACTATACATTTCTATAAACGCAAAATGAATCTTTTAATAAATCATTATATTTATTAAATATTATATTCATATTTTGCAGGAATACGAATGGTCCACCGCTGATGATGCTGAAATGATGATATTTTTTACGATGACAAACTTAGTGAAATCAGAAAGACATTTAAAAAATGTTGCAATGTTCTTCAAGCTTTTAACATGGATCAGAGCAAAATTGAGCGAAGATCAATTCTTCCGATTCCTCACGTATCCTGTAAAAATGGGACTCAGAATAATGAACGAGATGTCATGGATTTGGTGTTTCGTTGAGCGCCATTACTTGGATTCTTATTTCGAAATGTATGCCGACATGTTTGAGTATGCAATCCGGGCAAAGTCATTCAAGTTTGTGGACGCGTATTTGGAGGACAAAATGATTCTCTTTCTACATTGTTATCGAGGAGATAAAATAAAACTTCTGACAAAACTACTTCGCAATGGTTGGAATCCTATAATAAGCTGCCATTATTTCAGAGATTATGTAGAAGCGTTTAGAAGCCTCTTAGAGATTATTGATTGTTTAGTTAAGAGTGGCCATACATATACGCATCTTAGGACAGATGGCTATTTCGTGACCAAGCCATCTGTCTGTAACCAGTTATGCGACCCTTCATGTCCAAATAAACTCGGGACATTTATCTTAGGAACCAACAATGACGGAGTTCGAATTCCAATGAAAAACATTTATAAAAAAGGCGGAACAAGTACGGTTTATAAAGGCGTCCTTCATGGGGAAGAAATAGCCGCCAAGGTTATGGATATCACAGTCCAGTACANGCCGAAGCTGAATTTTTCGGTTTGAGTGCTGAAGCTCTGGATCAGGAAAAATTCAACCACCGAAATATTCTACCGATTCGCGAGTTTTGGATTCAACTAAAAGCGGATAGTGCCGAATTAGCGGATCTAATTAACGCAGAAAAGCATATTTATCTGGTAATTGCAACTCCGTTGTGCCGAATGACACTTCGAGATTGGACACAAACCGAGAAATGGAAATTTACTGAATTGCGAAAAATACTTCTCGAGGTGATTTTGGGCCTGCAACATATTAAGTCAAAAAATTATGTCCACCAAGATATTAAAAAAAGTAATATTTTCATCGACTTTGAAGGCAATACAAAAATTGCGGATTTCGGACTAAATGGGGTGACCCCGCTGTACTGTGCCCCAGAAACCCTTACAAAAACAGTCGAAGGTAAAATTATCAACGGAAACATTCCCGAAAAAACGGACGTCCATGCTCTTGGTGTTACAATTTTGATGAGTTTTTTTGAAGAAAGAGACGCAATTAGTCTTTTGCGAGAACCAATTAACAACTTTGAAGTGGAAAATAGCTCGTCTATACACGATGTGGTGAAAACTGACCCACTTTTCTCATTGGTCAAAACAATGGTACAGGTGGATCCCATGAAACGGCCAAATTTGAAAAAAGTTAAATCCAAACTCAATCAGCTTGACCCAACAAACTACCAGAAACGAAAACTCCTTGCAGATTATGGCCTTAAATGTACCCCGATTGACAAATCAAGGAAGGTTCTATACGTTTTTATGGGTACAGTTAAACGACTACACGGGGTGCGCGGCGGCACCGTGCGCCGTTATGTTTTACAAAACCGTCGTTATGTGAAACAATATGGCCCGAGCGGGAAAAAATGAAACAACGGTGTAAGGCTTGATATAAAACAATCACTAATTTTCTTTAATTTTTTTTGGCAAATTTTTTTCAATTAAATCGATTTTTTACAATTAAAATTTTAAAAAATATTAGTGGATATGTATTAGGGGAAAATATTTTCTCAAAAAAGTGAAATATAACAGAACGGGCGGAAAATGTGAAACATAACGATGCACCCTGTGTACATTGGTACTTTCATTAAACATCCCTGAACACGAATCTGAACGTTTGTACTCCTTTCTGATTGTTCGTTACTACACTAGGGAAGTTACGACTTCGGGAAACCATAAGTTATTATAATAATAACTTATGGCTTCCCGAAGTCGTAAATTCCCTAACGCGGCGTTAGTAACGCCTAGTGTTTCGCTTTGGTCTCCGCGTCCTGTGGTGCGATTCCATAACATATTTATGGTTTGAGCCGCGGAGTACTCACTATAAGCAAATCGATGGCCCTAAATCAAATGGTTATGCTTTTGGAAGTTTNGGAAGTTGAACCGTGTACTTAACAGCCAGCTCATTAGTAATAAGTCGTTTCAGTAAACATATAAACCTTAAAAAGTGAGCAGTTTTTCACAAGTCATATTATCACAATGTCTACGAACAGTACGAATTCCTTTCATTCTTTAACTTGTGGAGTTTCCGCTGAAGTTCACGATCAAAAGCAAAGTTACCTTTGTTGGGCGTATGCATTTTCTTCACTAATTGCCCGAGAAGTTAGATCATTTATTGAGAGGGCAAAAATCAGCATCCAGAAAAAGTATGATTTAAGAAAATTAGCAGCAAACTTGAATAAAAATGACGGTCTTGTGCGAGAGTTGGTTACCCTTGTTGTTCCAAGATCCCCCAAACTGTCACATTCGGATACGAAAATTGCCGAAATTCAAGCCGCTTATGTTCCAACAGTTGTCCAAAAAATATGCGGAGAATCGGTTTTGATGGAAGCCGGTTGGAAAAGACTTCCTTCCGTCACGCAAATTTTGAACGAAGATAATTTTCCGGACACTACCTTCACATTTGAAGAAAATGTATACGATACGAAAAATTTGAGTGATCTTTCAATAATTGAAAAAGTTCTGAAATCTAAAAGGGCTCTAGTCGGTATGTCGATTCCGAAACAAGCCTCATCTGGGACTGCTCATGCTATGGTGTTATGCTCAATAGAAAACGGAAACTTGATTTTTAAGAATAGTTACGGAAATTCCATAAATCCCGAAAAACAAGACAAAATTACTCTCCCAATTACAGAGAACAGGAATTCGTTATTCATTCACATTAAAACAATAATGTTAAAATTTAAATTCGTACGTTAACTATTGTTTGTAACTATATTGTTTGTTACACAAAACATGTTTTTTGACATTCATAGAAAAGAGATTGTACCTATAAGAACTAAATTAGAGAACCTCAATTTTGGGATGTTTTTATATTTATTGATATTTTTGTATAACGAAGTTGAGCGCTGAAATCTCGAAAGCTTTCGGAATATTCTGGGGAATTACTATTCAAGGAAAATGAACTGTGTTCCTGAAAGCTTTTATAAAACTCAAACTAGAAAACGAGCTATGCCATCTCTTATCACGTTCTGTATTTGATTCTGTTAAAAAAACTTTTAACATTTGACTAGTTACTAAATTGACTTGTACCTCACTGATTGTCATTATGAACATAACGGCACCGACTGATTTGGTATCATGTCTCAATGACTGAAAGGCGAACTGGTCTAAACTGTTATCCGTCAAAGAGGAAAGTGGCAAAAGTATAGAAATTCAAATATGGAGAAAGGCAAATGTGGATGAAGGGTAATCCGATGCAAAAACTGCGTCAGATTCCCCTTTCGCCCATTTAGGCATGATACAAATTCAGTCGGTGCCCACATAAAGGATAGCTAGATAGATGCAGCCGCCAGTTCTTACCAAAAGATAAAAAAAAACTTTAGAAGTATATAGCAACTATACTTCAAACTGGTCAAAAGCCACTTTGTACAATATGCAGGTTACAAACGTCTAAATAGTCTTACGGCTTGAATAATTGAAAAATACTTATAAAAAATTAATATTATGAACCATATCATAAAAAATCACATGAATCGTAATAACCGTTTGCCGCCGGCTCGGTAACCTCTGGACCACATTTGGTTTCCCCGTGCGGTCAAGATGGAAAAGCACCTGTGTTTGACGTATCCGTTTTAATTTACGGCCGCGGTGGGTTTAGGGGTTAGTCATTTCTTCATAGTATTTGAATAAGCAATTAAATCCTGTAACGTTTTGCAAAATCCCGTAATTTGAAATATCTTACGCATAACGAAGTTACAAATCACGGTCTGTTGCAACATGTTGGTCCGTTCGTTCTCAATAATTATTTAGTCTGTCTTTAACAACTTTAATTAATATTTGACAAAAATATTTTTTAAAAAACCAAATTGGTTTTATACGCTCAATGGCGTATTTTTATTTTTCCTGCAGTACTTTTTTGAAGTTTTTTTTTTGGATACAGTCCCGGCTTTCAAATTGTGCACCCTCAAATTGTGCACGAGTGCCAAATTGTGGACTTTTTCAGGAAAATTTACGTGACTGCCAAATTGTGCACGTTTTTTCAGACCGATTTTTTTGCAAACGACATTCAAATTGTGCACATTTTCCAGACCAATGTTTTACAAAACGACTTTAAAAGTGTGCATTTGTTTCATTTGTTAGGCCTATCAGTAAAAAGTTGTCTGACGACGGAGTTAAACAAAAAAAAACGTAAAAAAGTTTGACTTATTATGTGTACCATGNACCTGCCTTTGACGTATCCGTTTTAATTTACGACCGCGGTGGGTTTCGGGGTTAGTCATTTCTTCACAGTATTTGAATAAGCAATTAAATCCTGTAACGTTTTGCAAAATCCCGTAATTTGAAATATCTTACGCATAACGAAGTTACAAATCACGGTCTGTTGGTCCGTTCGTTCTCAATAATTATTTAGTCTGTTTTTAACAACTTTAATTAATATTTGAAAAAAATAATTTTTTAAAAACCAAATTGGTTTTATACGCTCAATGGGGTATTTTTATTTTTCCTGCAGTACTTTTTTGAAGTTTTTTTTTGGATACAGTCCCGGCTTTCAAATTGTGCAGCCTCAAATTGTGCACGACTGCCAAATTGTGCACTTTTTCAGGAAAATTTACCTGACTGCCAAATTGTGCACGTTTTTTCAGACCGATGTTTTTGCAAACGACATTCAAATTGTGCACATTTTCCAGACCAATGTTTTACAAAACGACTTTAAAAGTGTGCATTTGTTTCATTTGTTAGGCCTATCAGTAAAAAGTTGTCTGACGACGGAGTTAAACAAAAAAAAAACGTAAAAAAGTTTGACTTATTATGTGTACCATGATGAGCGACTGCCAAATTATGCACGACTGCCAATTTGTGCACGTTTTTCGGAAACGCAAATTGCACAATTTGAGGGTCGGTACTGCATACATTTCATTTTGGTGATAAACATTTCATTGTGCCGCGGACTACAATTCATTTTTTCGGTATCTTGCTTTTTTCGTGAAATTTTGCGGAACACGAGAGCGTACAAGTATAATTGTCTTACAAGAAAAAACGGTAGTACCAATTGGTAGTACAAGTGCGAGTGAATTTAAGTATGTTTCGTGTACTTAAAAATCACCGGTTCTACTTTAACATTTTTGTTTGGATTGACAGAATTGTCAGGACCGACTGACTAACTTGACAATAACCAAAAATATGATCACATGATAAACCTAGTATATGACAGAGTCAAATCAGAAATAACAAAATTAATTAGTAAAATCATTTATTCTGGCAATAACAGGTAGATTTGAAGGGAAAACAGAAATATTTGCTTATAACACCAGTTACAAACAAAGTATAAAATCATAGTCAGAAGTGTACGATTGATTTCGTTTATTCTAAATCATATATTTTACAGCGCTTTGAATTATCCAAAGTACCAAAAAAATATAATGTCGAAAATTAAAATCAAAAAGTTCAATATCCAGATTTCGGTTGTTGCATCCGTTGATTGCTCAAGGACATTTGCAGCCACCCTTGACACTGACGTCGACGAGTTTGGCAACAGTCACGATTGAGACTTTGGCGTCCAAGACGATGCTAAAAATAACTTAATAAGCCAAATCGAATGACAACCGACAATATACACAGGGTGCCCAGTTATCTTGCGGACCTGGTCCTCGAAAAAGTTTTTTGAACATAACTGCTCAATGCGTTAACAGAAACGCCGAAAATGCATGATTTCGTAAGATAACGGGACAATTGTATATGCTAGAAATTTTCGCAAAATAAGACTGAGTTCATTTAAAATTAGAGGTTCCCATAAGAAATGTAATTAAAGGACATGAACAAGTAAAAAAGACATGATTTCAATAGAAAATTTTACTTCGCAAGATAACTGCTCAGTCCGTGGGCGGAAGGCCCGAAAAAAATTTTCCTGAAAAGTCCCAAGATAAACGTACGAGCGGCAACTCTCGCAAGATAACTGCGTACTCTGTGTAGTGCATAGTAAATAATTTCTGGAAAATTCAGTGCCACACAAATGCTCATAATTTGATTAAAACAAACTTACTCTGAGGCCATGTTGATTTCTGGTGCTTCGAAGCAGATTTCGTTTGCCATTTTTATATATTTTTGAGTATCTTTCGATCTGATTCAAAATTCAAGATGCACCGTATTTATGGTACGAATTGGGGTGGCAGTCGACACCTGTTGCCCGGCGTTGAGTGCGATTGCCAACATCGTAAAAGTGGCAGGAGCCCGGCTTTTTGATATAAAAACGATGGATCCTACCCATTTCATCAGTCATCTTTTGATCTCAAAAAAAAAATATATTCAAAATGCCAAAAATCTGTGTCAAATCACCCGAAGTTGTCATGAACGGAGAGTAAGTAGACATACTATTAGTTTTCAAATATTGAATGCCTTAGTACGATTTTTTTCATTTTTATGCACTTTCTCACCAAGATTTCCAAAAATTTGAAATTATGTTTTTTTACAGTTTACTAATTAAAGTTATGTTTTGTAGAATATTAAACATGCTATACCTAGAATATTTAAATAGGGGTATGCCATTTTATATCGATCTATCATTCAACATCATTTTTTGAGACCTTTTTGAACATGTTTTAATCCGGCCTATCTAGTTATGATGAATTCCCGGCCGCCATTTTTGAAATAAAATAAAACGTTTCTTTTTAGTATCAACCTCCACGCTCAAGTCGCTGTTGTGACAAAAGCCAAATTGGACGAAATCGCTGTTAAGGGCGACTGCAAGTGCGATTAAGTCACATTTCTTCACAAATCATTTACTGCATTCTGGCAATAAAATTTATTTATCATTATTTACAGCATTCTTACTATTTTGTATTGCAAACCGTTAGTATACTTTGAAAAAACTTTTAATTGAAGCTACCGCTGGTGTAATAAACCAATAAATATTTCAACTGGCATACAGCCCTTAACCTTCAAACACATATGGCGGAATTTTTTCCGCCCGGGCATATAAAATACGTTTTTTTTTTGGTGTTTCATTTTATTAAATGTACCGATAGTGAAAACCGACATAATATAATCGATTACAAAGTCGGAGAACAAATAAAAATGAAAATTTTATTTCCGTAAAAAAAATTAATTAGTCATTTATTGGAGCTAAGTAATCAAGGGCCCACTAGCCTGCAAAAAATGAAGCCCGTACGTCACCCGGTTAACAATTTGTAAATTTGTGTTTTGTGGTCAAATTGACCAAAAACTGTCCAAGGGTAGTCGGACAGGTTTCGAAAGTATGCTCATTCGATTCAAGGTCGTCGACTTGCTTATAGTGACAAATTACGTAGGTATGAACACAACGAGTATTAGGCGGAAAAAATTCCGCCCAATGTGTTCAGGGATTTGTTTGAAATATGTGTTCGAAGGTTAACTGTCAGGGCCTGACAGCGATAGTATCCTTCAGGACTTCTAAAACTAGTAGACTCAAGGGGCATAAAAATTTCCAACACAGCTTTCCAAACACCGCAATTGGCGAACAAAATGTGTGAAGCCCTAAATAAAGTTTTCAAATCTCAATACAATTTGGGTTATATTCTATGTGTGAAGGCATTCATGCTTTCTACAGAAAGGTCTCTCGCTAGAAAAAAAAAACTTTAAAAAGGGAAAAAGTTGAACAAAAACTCCTGGTCGTTTTTCCAAAGGCAACACAACAAGTACATTCCATGCGCGCACAACGCGACACATTCACTTGGCCAAAACCTGCGTTGTGTGCGCACTGTCGCGTTGTGTGCACAACAATCACTCAATCCCTTACACGGTATAAAATAGTGTTTTTTTTTTTGCTGTTTTTGGAGACAATTTTATTTTTAGCCACCCTTGGTTTGGCAAACCTGGAGAGTTTGAACGTTAAACTCTATTTTTAAAACTCTATGTTTAAACTTTATTTTCGTAATGAACAATTTATATTTTTTACAAATGGATTATTTTAAGAGAAAAAAAGTGTCGCGTTGTGTGCACACTTTTCATTAGGCCAAAACCTGTCGCGTTGTGTGCGCACTGTCGCGTTGTGCGCGCATGGACTGTATTATAAACAACTTTTTCCTGAAATTGTTTTCAAATTCGGAAATATTAATCTGCTAGTGTAAATTCCCACTATTCTGACTGTTTTCGCGTCCTCGCAAAACTTTTTTTTTTAATTTCATTAATCGAAAATAAAATACAAACATACTAATCGACTTGTAGTAAAACAAAGAGTACGTTTTGGAGTACAGGTCGGAAAAAAAATATGGACACACGGGCTTAGTGTATTCAACTTTTATGTGTGTCTAATTTTATCGATGCACGGGAGGTTCTTTCTTGAATTTATTAAAATTTCATCTATAAACAATATGTGTAAAGAAAGAAAATCTTCAACTGTGGGATCATTTTTACAAAAAAACAAAATATAATTATCACAGGCTGCAGCCGGCTGGGTGGAAAAAAATAGGTAAGATTTCATATTTAATTGTCAGTGACTAATACGTGTTAACTAATTTCTCGACCGATTTTTTTGGTTTATTGTGGTTTCCTCACGACTGATATTATACAAACTGACAAAAAAGACCATTTCTTATATTTTTGCAGAAAAAAATTACGCATTTTTTGTTAAACGATTGTCCTATAAGCTAAATCACTAAATTATTTTTATTGCTCACAATTGATGTGGAAAAAGGTTTGAATTTTTGAAGACGGCTTAAAGCTCAAGGAAAACTATTTGATTAACTTTTCAGTCAAATATTTTTTGGGAAAATTGTATCAGTTTTCGAATGAAATATAGTCTATGGTAAGAGCTCGAACAAGTAGTTATGCAGTTTGCTGATCGCGAGCAATAAATTATGTTATATTGTGCCATATTTCTCGGTTTTATTCTACTTTGCATGATACTCAAGCTCAATAGTCAGATTGCACAATTTAGACCTAAAATTTTCATGTTTCATTTTTTTATTTTTGAAATAAAGTCATCAAACATTATTTTTTTCTCTCAAAACTTCATCTTATTTTAGTTTCACTAATGGGACACACATATTAAATGAGTATTTTTTGCGAAATTTAATTTCGTGCTAAATGGATATTTCATGATTTTAGCCAATATTTCAAGAATTTGTCAAATATTAGTTATTTTTTGGAAATGCCGCTGTCAAATATAAACACTTAATTAGTCAAATCATTTATTCTGGCAATAAGACTTGAAGGGAAAACAGAACAATTTGCCTAAAACAGGCACCCGTTACAGTGTGTAAAATCGTAGTCAGAAGTGTACGATTGATTTTGGGTATTCAAAATTATATATTAAGCACTTTGAATTATCCAAAGTGACAAGAATATAAAATTCAGAAAATTAAAATCAAAAAATTCGAATTCCAGGGTTAGTTTGTTGCATCCATTGATTGCTCAAGGACATTTGCAGCCACCCTTGACACTGACGTCGACGAGTTTGGCAACAGTCACGATTGAGACCTTGGCGTCCAAGACGATGCTAAAATTAACATAAATTATTATAAGCCAAATCGTAAGATAAGCTATGTTACATAGCCTATGTACAATTAAACCGAAAGAATATCTAATATAGTCCCCAGTCCCTTATGGGCCACCCTGAAGGATCCAAAAAAGTGGCACATAATAATGGTGGGGACTGTATATGCGTTTTTATATTTACTTACTCTGAGGCCATGTTGATTTCTGGTGCTTCGAAGCAGATTTCGTTTGCCATTTTTATATATTTTTGAGTATCTTTCGATCTGATTTTTGAAACCAACATTCGGCGTATTTATGCTACCAACGTTGGTTACTACCGACACCTATCGCGAAACATCGCCAACATCATAAAAGTGGTAGATAACCGGCGCTTCGGTATAAAAACGACGGATTTCACTCATTTCATCAGTCATCTTTTGATCTCAAAAAAATATTCAAAATGCCAAAAATTTGTGTACAATCCCCAGAAGTCGTCATGAACGGAGAGTAAGTAGATATACAGAAGTAATTTTAGTGTTGTATGTTCTTTCAAAATTCGAATTTTTACACCCCATATAATTTATATGATATAAACTTTCAGAGCATCTGAATATGACATTTTTGTTTTTAAACTATTTTGTAACAACAAATGAATTGGGCAAACGAATGAGGCTGTTTAAAATATTGCACCCATCATAGTTGAATTTTCTGCATTTCAAATCTCATTTCAGTATAAAAACGAGCTGTAAAAGCGCTTAAGAACAACTCGGCGTTTAACATGAATTTCCACCGTCTTTTCTCCCGCTTTTTCTAGATGGCGATATTCGTTTTTTGACATGCGAACAAAAACTCGAGTTTGGCCATCTAGAAAACATGGCAAAAGAACGGCGGAAATTCATGTAAAACGTTAAGTATTAGGGGAGNCAAGTCGCTGTTGTGACCAAAGCCAAGTTGGACGAAATCGCCGTTAAGGGCGACTGCAAGTGCGATTAAGCCACTTTGTCATTTCTTCAAAAATCATTTACTGTATTCTGGCAATAAAATTTCGCGATATTATTTATGCTAGTGTATTTTTTTTCAGATTGTAATCATAAATTATGTGAAACCCATCTTGTATGAAATACCGCCACAGTTTTGCTGATGAATATCAAATGTTATCACAATTGCCATTTTCTCGTAATTGGCAAAATTACCCGAAAAACCGCCCTTTATTTTCGAACCATTAACTTATGCCGGCGTATGATACAAGTAATTGTGTTACGGTTAAAATGTGCCAGAGCTTTTCGTCTTTGTTACTCTTCGTCCAATGGTACTTTTCCAATGGTATTTCCAATGGTATTTTTCGTCAAACATTTTTCGTCAATCAATTTTTTCGTCCAACAATTTTTTTGACCAAAACAAGTTTTCTCGAGACACATTTCCACCCAATTTGTTGTGAAAAAAAGTAAAAAAAAAAACGTTAAAAAATACGGATCTTAGTGATAAAAACGTTGTCAAATAATTGGCAATAATCACGTTTGTTCATACATTCCACATTTTTTATTCAATTTATATGTCACCCTCATTTGTAAGTAAGACAAATACATGTATAAAAAAGTCACAGCCTCAAGTAGGAATACGGACGCTCAGTAAGAGTAGCTTTCAAAAAACACGAGACCTACGATTACTTTGCGCTCCCCTGCAACGCGCATTTCAAAATTTCTAGCTACATATTGCCCTTTTAACTTTAACTTTGGCGTCCTTACTCCCAATACAGACGCACTTCATACTAATACAAAAATTGGTTGTATAACGCCTTTTATTAAAGGCCTTTTATCTATTATCCGAGTAAATGTTTTATTTTTCTCCTCGATTTTAAAAATATAAATCGGGCTGAGCAAATTGCTCGGTTTTCTATTATAGAAAACCGTTCCAAGAGGCTCGTATTGAGTTATTTAACCCTTCAACAAAAGTACCCAAAAAGAGGCCTTTAGAANAATCAAGGACAACAAGGAAAGTTTTTTAACGAAAACTAATGATTTAGTTTAACCGGTTCCTAATAGCTGTGTCTTTGACAAATTGTTATTATAAGCTGTGCCAAGATCATGAATCAATTCAAACAATTGAAGGGCAACAATATGTAATTATGAAGCTTGAAAATTACTGATGTCTTTGAAACGGGTGGTTGTCTCCGAAACGGGTGTTTTTTCTAAGAAACCACCCGTTTCTGGGAGGAGGACTGTACTATATTTGTTTATAGCAGAATAAACAAACCGTAACATAAGTAAGGCATGGTGAGAATTATTTTGTTGCTGCTGTGCCGAAATCACGATAGTTAACAAAAAGCAAGATAATTAATAATTCAAATCATTTATTCTGGCAATAAAACTTAACGGGAAAACAAAACAAATTGCCTAAAACAGGCACCAATAAAGTGTGCAAAATAATAGTCAGAAGTGTACGGTTGATTTCGTTTATTCTAAATCATTTATTTTAAAGCGCTTTAAATTATCCAAAGTGCCAAAAATATATAATGTCGAAAATTAAAATCAAAAAGTTCAAAATCCAGATTCCGCTTGTGGCATCCATTGATTGCTCAAGGACATTTGCAGCCACCCTTGACACTGACGTCGACGAGTTTGGCAACAGTCACGATTGAGACCTTAGCGTCCAAGACGATGCTAAAATTAACATAGTAAGCCAAATCGTAAAATAAGCTATACACAATTGAAACCGCAAAAATATCTAATATAGTCCCCAGGCCCTTATGGGCCACCCTGAAGGATCCAAAAAAGTGGCACATAATATTGCTGGGGACTGTATATGCATTTCTATATTTACTTACTCTGAGGCCATGTTGATTTCTGGTGCTTCGAAGCAGATTTCGTTTGCCATTTTTATATATTTTTGAGTATCTTTCGATCTGATTTTTGAAACCAACATTCGGCGTATTTATGGTAACAATCGGGGTTACTACCGACACCTATCGCGCAACATCGCCAGCATCATAAAAGTGGTAGATAACCGGCACTCCGGTATAAAAACGACGGACTTCACCCATTTCATCAGTCATCTTTTGATCTCAAAAAAATATTCAAAATGCCAAAAATTTGTGTTCAATCCCCAGAAGTCGTCATGAACGGAGAGTAAGTGGATATACAGAAGTGATTTAATTTAGTTTTCACGTATTTGATAAAAAACGATTTTTCATACATACTTTTTGGTAAACCCGGCCTATGAGACCATTTTTGTTTCCAAAGTCTTTGTACAAAAAAAACAATAGGGTTTTTAATAAAATTACGCTAGGATTTACATATATCCTCTTCCCGAATACGTCTTTCGTTTTTGCGAAAGCCCAGCATACTAGCCCAGGCTTTTGCAAAATTGGAAGAGTATTCGGAAGAAGGATATATTATATAATATATATAATTAGATGCGCCAATTTCAAATACTGCGCTCATCACGGCCCCCATTCAGCATTCAAGCGACCGACATAAGCGCACAATATTTTCAATATTTTCAAGCGAAGCCCTTATTCGTTAGTCCCAAGAAAATTCATAGTAATAAAACTAATCTTTTACCAAATTTAATTAAAAATTTCTCTTTAGTATCAACCTCCACGCTCAAGTCGCTGTTGTGACCAAAGCCAAGTTGGACGAAATCGCCGTTAAGGGCGACTGCAAGTGCGATTAAGCCACTTTGTCATTTCTTCAAAAATCATTTACTGTATTCTGGCAATAAAATTTCACGGTATTATTTATGCCACAGTTTTTATTTTGTTTCTGATAGTAAGCAAAATCCCACTGCGATTTTGCTGAAAAATAACGTTTATTCTCGTAAAATTGGTCAATTTAACCACGAAACCGCCCTGTATTTTAGAACCATAAGTTATGGCCCAAAACATCTTGTGGGCTGTTGATAAAAATAATTATGTCCTCGTGGCAAATCAGTATGGCTGACAAAATTGCAGATTCAATTAAGAAGTAAAATAGTGTATCTTCACATATATTATTTTTATTATACAGTCAGGGATCTCTCGATGTGCATATCTCTCTCGATGTGCACCTTTTTTCATACCATTTTGTTTCAAATAAACCTCCTGATGTGCACTTTTTCTAGGTTGATGTTTTGAAAACATCCTTCTCGATGTTCATTTTTTGTATTTTTTGCGCACAAAGAGCTTCCAAGTGTACATATTTAATATTTTTTGCCAAAAAGATCTATGTGCACGTTTTTCGGAAATCGATGTGCACGTTTTTTGGAAATCGAAAATGCACATCGAGAGACCCCTGACTGTAGTCAAGTTTATTTTCATGAATTCCATGCTTTTTTACTCAAATGTTCAAAGAAACTTTATTTGTTGAAAGAACTTTTCACTTTTACGTTAAAACGTTGTCGGGTTAAACATTTGTCAATTATGTTTGTTAATACAGTCCTTACTTCCAATACGCACGATTTTGATTCTCAAAAATAGTGTTCGTATTGGGGTGAATTGCCATAGTGTCTATTTTTGACTGCTTTGGGGACATTCTTTTACAAAAGGCGTCCGTAGTGGAAGCAATCGTCCCTATTGAGAGTAAGGACTGTATGTATGATGCGCGAACCTGTAAAACATGATTTCACCTATAATTTATAAACACATTAGAGACAAAAAACAGAATTTTGTAGTGAATTATTATGAAAAATCATTAAAAACAATTTACAGTTGTGGAAGTCTAACACTTTCACATCCCGAAGACTGTCACAATATGTGTAATTTTCCAGGTAAGGGGTAGTTTTGCGTCCATTCTGCCAAAAAACCGTTACGGGGACCGTTTAGGGAAGTAAAATGCTTAGCCGCTAGAGCAAATTATCCGACAAAACCGTTGAATGCAAAGTCAAATACACAATCGCTTTTTTACAAGGTGTAAGCTACACCTCATTTTACAAACTGGGCGGGTAAGTGCCGAAGATTACTTTATTATGAAAAACATAACCCCTTGGCCTGTTATCTTGTCACCCGTTATATTCCAGATTTTCCCGTACGCTCCGTTATCTTGCGGATTTATTTTGGGCCAATTTTTCAAGATTCCCTATGCTTATGTCACATAAGTTATGTGTTAAGCTCTGCGCTGATATCTTGCAAGTGTCCCCGTTCGCTTCGTTATATTTCAGCTTTAATTCATGTTAAAGTGGGAAGATAACGGCGCAGAAGGGTGTACAATGGTCACATATTCAAACACGAGCAGCATTTTACATCCGCTGAGCCGAAATGAACGGAAAAGTTAAAGCACCATAGACTGTTACATAGTTAATTAGTCAAATCATTTATTCTGGCAATAAAACTTGAAGAAAAAACAAAACAATTTGCCGTAAACGGGCATCAAATACAGTGTGCAAAATCATAGTCAGAAGTGTACGGTTGATTTCGTTTTTTTCTAAATCATATATTTTAAAGCGCTTTGAATTATCCAAAGTACTAGAAATACATAATGTCGAAAAGTATAATCAAAAAGTTCATTATCCAGGGTTAATATGATGCATCCATTGATTGCTCAAGGACATTTGCAGCCACCCTTGACACTGACGTCGACGAGTTTTGCAACAGTGACGATTGAGACCTTAGCGTCCAAGACGATGCTAAAAGTAATATAGTTATCAAAATTTAAAAATAAATTTAGCTGCAATAAAAAGACATGATTTTAAAGTTTTTTTTTCCAAAAAGCATGCTACTCAAAAAAACTGACTTGACCTTATAACGGCACAAATGGCTGACCTTGTAACCCACCACCCCTTGTACATAAATTGTCAGCAGATTTGTAATGACTATTGAAATTTTGATATTTTACGCTAATACATAAAAATTACTCACTCTGAGGCCATGTTGATTTCTGGTGCTTCGAAGCAAATTTCGTCTGCCATTTTGATATATGTTTTTGAGTATCTTTCGATCTGGTTTTCAGAATCAAGCCGCGCCGTATTTATGGTACCAACCGTGGTTACTACCGACACCTATCGCGCAACATCGCCAACATCATAAAAGTGGTAGATAACCGGTACTCCGGTATAAAAACGACGGACTTCACCCATTTCATCAGTCATCTTTTGATCTCAAAAAAATATTCAAAATGCCAAAAATTTGTGTTCAATCCCCAGAAGTCGTCATGAACGGAGAGTAAGTAACTATATAGAAGAGATACATTTTTCCCATATTTTTTAAAATATCCAGTTTCTTTCCACCGATTTCATTGTTTGTTTGTTTTGGAGAAATTTGTCCTTTTAAGGGGGTAAATGATGAATTTCAGGTGAGAGGTTTTTCCGAGAATTTGATCAACAGATAACCAGATAAACCGAATAAACCGAAAAAGTATACCGCAGTAACCCCCTTAAGTCAATTTGTACAGAAACAATAACAAAATATGTCGGATAAGTGCGATGTGCTAAGCATAACTATAGACTTTATAGGAAAACATTTTAGAAAAAAACCTGCATGAAATATGTCGGATAACTGCGCATGTATGTGAACAAAACAAGTTAATGCGCCCGTTTAGCATACTCATCATAGTCAAATATTCGCAATTTTAACACGTATCCGATTAGTTTTTTGGGAATCATAAAATAGTGGCATAAGTGCTTTTATTTTCAATGAAGCGATTATTGGTTTGCTTTCGTAAAAAAATAAATCTAAAAATTAATATTTCTATTTAGTATCAACCTCCACGCTCAAGTCGCTGTTGTGACCAAAGCCAAGTTGGACGAAATCGCCGTTAAGGGCGACTGCAAGTGCGATTAAGTCACTTTGTCATTTCTTCTTCAAAAATCATTTACTGACTATCATATTCTGGCAATAAAATTTCACGATCATATTTATGCGATTGTTTCAATTTCTTGTTTCGAATTGTAAGCGTACTGTGGCCACATTATTTTTTTATGACGAATGGTGAATTTTTCCAAATAATCAAGTCAACAAATATAATTTATTACAATTTTATTACAGTTTATAGAAATGTTGATGTTTCGAAATTCCGATAAAAATTTGAATTAATAAAATTTACTCACACAATTAAAACAAATTATTATTATTAACTTATGTTTACTGTCTACTTTGTAAATGATGATAGTCTACCATGTTGCTAGAAGTGGCAAAATATAATTTGGTAGTTCAGTCCTGATAATATTTGATATTATTTATTAACTCTTAGGGGGAAGGAGTTTTTGAGAACCCGTAGGGGGGAAAATGCGTGTAAATAAACACGCACTTAAAAAAATCACAATAATTTGCAATAATTCAAAAAACTGGTAAAGCCAAGTTGTAGAGCTCGTCAAACTACGTTCATCCGAATATTCCGAAATTTATTTGGGCCACCAGGGCCCCCTAGAGAGCTGTTTGAAATCTTCAACCTACGCAAAAACATCGTCAATCGAATTTTCTCGAAAAGTTGAGGGGGGTCACCAATACCCGTTTTGCCCTACGGGGTCTCCATATGCCTTAAATCGACGAAAAAACACGTTGCGTGTCTATTTACACGCACTTCCCCCTAGGAGTTAAGTTTCTTTGACGTAATTAGTGCGTCGTAATATTAAGCAAGTTATTGCGGTGAATCATCAAAAAGAGGATCTTTCTGTATACCCTATGGCGCTCATTAGATTTCAAGATTACGAAATTAAATTATTTTCCCATTTTTGTAGTTTTTTCGAAACATTCTTTGTTCTAGACCGAATACGAAAATTTTTCGGATTAGCGTTAAAAACACGACAAGCTGACAGCCTAGACAATTAAATTATTATTATACACCCCCTGCGCCGTTATCGGGTCAAAATTTCGACTCACAGTTTTCCAACCACCCCACCTACGCAAAACCGGTTATTGGGTTAAAATTTGTTTAAAAATTGTTTTGGGAATACCTTGACAGCACATATTCGTTATAGGCGACATAACGAACTTCTCCACTGGCATATTTTTTAAATGAAGATTTTTGTGCTCTTTCTGCTGAATGAAGAAAACTTATC
Organism: Oikopleura albicans; assembly: GCA_004367875.1. Classification (NCBI taxonomy): domain Eukaryota; kingdom Metazoa; phylum Chordata; class Appendicularia; order Copelata; family Oikopleuridae; genus Oikopleura; species Oikopleura albicans. The sequence continues at coordinate 221,129 of SCLG01000266.1, forward strand.
TGCGGTTGAGCAAAATACGAAAATAAAACTACAGTCCTCGTCCCCGAAACCGGTGGTTTTCTATTTAAAAACCCCGTTTCGGAGACAAGCACCCGTTTCAAAGACCACCCGTTTCAAAGACATCAATAATTGTCCACGTTAAAAAAGCTTCATTATTACATATTTTTGCTATTTAAGTATTTGAAATGACTTTCAATATCATTTAAAGTACCGTTTTTGTCCCAAGTAAAACAACCATTACACATTTATTTTTTTGTATTTGCTCATGTTAAAAAAATCTGTCATAGACGTTTGCCTTGTCGGTTTTTTAGGCATAATTTCTGTCATAATAACCTGACAAAAACACACGTTTCGGGGACGAGGACTGCATTAAAATTAATAAGTCTATGAATAAATACAGTCCTCTTCCCCAATTCGACAACAAAAACTTGAAAAAATCCTTGCCTAATTGGAGACATTAGGTCATTTTAACGTTTAAGGGCCTAATAATCATATATTTCTGCTATAAATTATAGCCTATAATATGCTTAAAAGTGGTACAACAATCTTCATATGTTTATTTAAACCTCATATTGTAACAGTATGTAACTTTTCACATACTGAAAAAAATATCTTTTTCACATATCGCAAAATATGTTCTTGGAGACATACTGGAAAAAAAGTCTCCATATGTCGCCCTAGGCGACAGATGGAGACTTTTTTTTCAGTATGTCTCCAAGACATATTTCTGCGATATGTGAAACAATATTTTTGTTCAGTATGTGGAAAAGTTACATACTGCCATTATGTTATTTTTTGGTTGCTTTCGCCATTTACAAAAAATGTAAGTATACTTAATTCGCTTATATTGTTCTACACAAGGTGCGCTGTTAACCGGTCTATTTGCCTTCAACCGTCAGTTTTTGGCTCGGAAATGTTTGTCCGGCCCCGTGTTTACTCTTGTTTGATCGCTCGTAATTTATGACCTTAAGTAAATCGAAGGTACCGAATCGAATGAGTATACTCTTGAAAATGACCCGACCACCCTTGGACACTTTTTGATCGATTTGACCACAAAAAACACAAAAGCAAAGACGGTTAACCCGCCAACCTAAAGGGTTGACTTTTTGCATGCTAGCGAACCGTTTACTTGTTTACAGTTTTGGAAAAACATGTCAGAAAAAAAATGTGTTTGAAAACTATTGATTGTAAATAACCTATTTTTGGGGGGTTTCCTGGGTTCCATCAATGACTAATTATTTTTGATAATGGAAATAAAATTGTATTTTTATTTTGCTGTCCGACTTTGTAATAGATTATTCTATGTTGATTTTTTAGTGTTACTTCATTTCATGAAGCCGAACAACCAAATAATTATGTTTTTACACGGGGCCGGACAAACGTCCGGGGCTCGTGTTTGGGGGTTAACCGGCCATTTTTGGACCTTTTTTACAGAGCTAACGCCTACACGGGGCGCCGTTAAACGGCCAGTTTTCAATGACCGGCTGTTTTTTAGTAAATTGATTTGAATATTTTCTTTTTGTTTCAATTAAATTTGTGTCATATATCGATGTTTAAAACTTTTCAATGTCCAATTGAATCAAAAAGTGTAACAAAATAATATTGATTTGTTCAGAAATAGACCGTATAATCCGTAACAGTCCTTAAAAAGAGTCACGTATTATAGGTGATCAAATTCGTATATAAAGATGTCCATTTGCAGTTAACCGGCCACCCTATTTGCCGTTAACTGACCAGTTTCGAATTTTAAAATTTCCCCGAAAATTTGCCTACGCATTAACCCGTTAACCGTCCGAAACCCCGTTAACCGGCCAGTTAAAAAAAATTAGTGGCCGGTTAACGGCGTACCATGCGTATTACTTTTCACCAGGAAATAACTGTACATTTGCAAAAAGTAAACCGATACTTTTTAGTAATACTTTCGACGATTCCAAATTTTTATTATATATTATGAAAGATAATATTGAAAAAAAACATATTATCTAATATGTGCGGGAACATACTAAAAAATATGTGTCAACATGATTGCACATATGGGCTAATATGTTCCCGTACATATTTTTCAGTATGTCCCCAAAAAGCAACCAAAAAGAACATAATGATGAAAAAGAGGTTGTTTATGCGAAAAATCTCTAAATCCTTACCGAATGGGGGTCATTGAAAAAATGATAAAAACCCTTGTCGAATTGGGGACGAGGACTCTTGTATCTAGGGCCTAGATTCTAGGCAATGTACAGAAACTGGGGCATGTTATAAGATTCCGTACTGTTACTGGGCGTACGGTGTAAACCATAGACCCTATAGTTAAAAACCGTATAATAAAAAAGAAAACAAAGAACCATAACTTATGGTTCAAACACACAAGATTTAGTTGTGGCTGGTGTGATGTCAGTGGGTACTTTTGGTGTTTGTTGTCGGTGACGCATTTCAGCGAGGTTTGAATTTTAGAATGCGGTCATGGTGGCAGAGGACCTGTCAAATTCCGTATCCGGCGCTGGTCGTTTTTTGCCGTTCCGACTTTGCTCTGATTTACAGCCATGGGTTTGGAGGTTGGTGTGTGGATGCGATCCGCAACAGACCAAAATGTTGCGTTGAATATTTTACAGTCAATGTATTCAAACATAAAAATCAACAAAATTATTATATTTACAATTTTTTGAAGCAAAAATTGGTAATGTTTCAAAGATTTAAATCAAAGCAGTGAAAAATTGAAACAAAATCTTAAATCCTAGTGAACACCAGGGCTCGCCAACAGCTGGGTGTCCCAACTCGACAGCTGGTAGTTCCCCAGGCAAGGTCATGTTTTTGGACTCCAGAGGCCAGCACAGGCCAGCGCATTATTATCAACTGGAGGATTTTTTTAACCTTGGTGAACACCTCGTTTTTTCGCTTGCTGTAGCGTTAGTTTTATACACTGCAGGTGATACGAATTGACGAACATGCAATGAAATAGGCCTGTAAACAGTAATTCCGAACAAGAAAGTTTTGATCTAATTTATATACTGACGGGTCCTATAATGGACGATTGTTGCCCAAGGTCACTTGCGTCTCTAATTGAAGGCCTAAAAGGGCATGGGGTCAGACTAGTCAAGGTTTTACTATAGAGTCCGGCTTTCTTGGTTGGAGCAAGAAATGTAAGGTCAAATAATTCCACTAAAATTAACCAATGTAAGCGCCCATCATAATTTATTATGATTCATAAAACTCCGAAAACGAGTTCAAATGTCTTTGATTAGTAAAATCATTTATTCTGGCAATAACGGTAAATTTGACAAGAAAACAGAAAAAAATGCCTATAACACCAGTTACAAACAAAGTGTAAAATCATAGTCAGTGTGCGATTGATTTTTTAATTATTCAGAATCATATACTTTAGAGCGCTTTGATTCAAACACTTTGAAATATCCAAAGTACTAAAAATATATAATTTTGATAAATAAAATCAAATAGTTCAAAATCCACATTTCGTTTGTTGCATCCATTGATTGCTCAAGGACATTTGCAGCCACCCTTGACACTGACGTCGACGAGTTTAGCAACAGTTACGATTGAGACCTTGGCGTCCAAGACGATACTATAAGTACTATAAGTAACATATCTAGCTAAATTAGGATTATTTTCCGCGCGATAAAAAAGTGACTGCCCTTTTTTGATTGTAGTCTATTTGTTTTACCCCCAATCAAAATGTTAGGGGGTAGAACAAATGGGTTTTCAAACCCCTTTGCTCTACCCAGCTGATAGAACATGTGGATATAGAAATCCATTTGTTCTACCCTAATCATGACGATTCTGAGTTTTTTATGTTTATCTCGACCGAAGGCCTTTAAAACTGTATTTAAGCGGATTAAAAGATCAATTTGGTTCGTGATGAAAATCCTACTATTTGAGCGAACACTTTTCTTCAGTACACTTTTCTTCAGTGGCGCCATCGAGTCGGCGAGGCTGACTCTAATAATTGCAATGAAAAACTTAGCAATAATATATAATTTAATACAAGTACTATTTTATGTCAATACACTTCTATGTATTACATATGAATGACTTACTCTGAGGCCATGTTGATTTCTGGTGCTTCGAAGCAAATTTCTTTTGCCATTTTGATATATGTTTTTGAGTACCTTTCGATCTGATTTTCANTGCATTCGAAATCAAGGACAACAAGGAATGTTTTTTAACGAAAATTGATGATTTAGTTTAACCGGTTCTTAATAGCTGTGTCTTTAACAAATTGTTATTATAAGCTGTGCCAAGATCATGAATCAATTCAAACAATTGAAGGGCAACAATATGTAATTATGATGCTTTTTAACGTTGAAAATTCCTGATGTCTTTGAAACGGGTGGTTGTCTCCGAAACGGGTGTTTTTTCAAAGAAACCACCCGTTTCTGGGAGGAGGACTGTACTATATTTGTTTATAGCAGATTTAACATACCGTAACATAAGTAAGGCATGGTGAGAATTATTTTGTTCCTGCTGTGCCGAAATCACGATAGTTAACATAAGGCAAGATAATTAATAATTCAAATCATTTATTCTGGCAATAAAACTTAAGGGGAAAACAAAACAAATTGCCTAAAACAGGCACCAATAAAGTGTGCAAAATAATAGTCAGAAGTGTACGGTTGATTTCGTTTATTCTAAATCATTCCGCTTGTTGCATCCATTGATTGCTCAAGGACATTTGCAGCCACCCTTGACACTGACGTCGACGAGTTTGGCAACAGTCACGATTGAGACCTTGGCGTCCAAGACGATGCTAAAAGTAATATAGTTATCAAAATCTAAAAATAAATTTGCCTGCAATAAATTCTGAGGGGACCTAGTTTAGTCAAAATAGAGTTTTAAATGCTAGAAAAATCGTCATGTACCTTAGTCCTTAGTTCATCATACTGTATACTGCTTTGTTCACGATGATTCAAAAACTATTCATAAACTTAAAATATTTCAAACCAAAAAAATATTTGGCGGACAAATATCGTATGGGGACTCTCAAACTGTGAGGCTTTTAGCAATTTTCCTATGATTTGTAACGCTATTCTGACGTCAGCCTCGCAGTCTGAGCGTCCCCATATATGTAATAGATAAATTGTCAGCAGGTTTGCCATGACTATTAAAATTTTGATATATTACGCTAATACATAAAATTACTCACTCTGAGGCCATATTGATTTCTGGTGCTTCGAAGCAAATTTCGTCTGCCATTTTGATATATGTTTTTGAGTATCTTTCGATCTGATTTTCAGAATCAAACCGCGCCGTATTTATGGTACCAACCGTGGTTACTACCGACACCTATCGCGCAACATCGCCAACATCATAAAAGTGGTAGATAACCGGCGCTCCGGTATAAAAACGACGGATTTCACCATTTCATCAGTCATCTTTTGATCTCAAAAAAAATATTCAAAATGCCAAAAATTTGTGTTCAATCCCCAGAAGTCGTCATGAACGGAGAGTAAGTTAATGTATATGAGATATTTTTTTTGTTCTAAATATTTGTAAAATAGGACTCATACAGCTCTTATAATTTTTCCGGCGCTTCGACCTATTCCATAGCTTTATTTGGAAAATTTGTTCTTGTTCGTTTTTAAGACAATTTGTTCAAAAATAATGACGGAATTTGTACAGTCCTTACTCCCATCACGGCCGTTTTCGGTCCTCGAAAAAGGCGCCCGTAATGGGAGCGCCCTTAATGGGAGTAAGGACTGTATTTAATTGATTAACGCCATTGTTATAAACACTGCATGTGCAGTTAACCGGTATTTTTCTCAATATATGTCCGATAACTGCGCTGTGCTTAACATATCAAGATAGATGTGCCCGGAAATTTTCTGAGAAAACAATCTACCGGATAACTGTGCAAGCGGTGTAGATATAAATACCGTTTAAAACTTGGATCATCACAGTCGGAAATGTACGATTTGATTATTCACTTGATGCGTTTGTTTTATAAAAAAAAAAACGCAGGAATTTTTTTTCACATGAAAACAAAAATTTAAATCTTAACAAAATTAAAAATGTTTCTATTTAGTATCAACCTCCACGCTCAAGTCGCTGTTGTGACCAAAGCCAAGTTGGACGAAATCGCCGTTAAGGGCGACTGCAAGTGCGATTAAGCCACTTTGTCATTTCTTCTACAAAAATCATTTACTGACTATCATATTCTGGCAATAAAATTTCACGATCATATTTATGCGATTGTTTCAATTTCTTGTTTCGAATTGTAAGCGTACTGTGGCCACATTTTTTTTATGACGAATGGTGAATTTTTCCAAATAATCAACTCAACAAATATAATTTATTACAATTTTATTACAGTTTATAGAAATGTTGATGTTTCGAAATTCCAATAAAAAATTGAATTAATAAAATTTACTCACGCAATTTAAAAAAATATTAACTTATGTTTACTGTCTACTTTGTAAATGATGATAGTCTATCATGTTGCCAGAAGTGGCAAAATATAATTTGGTAGTTCAGTACTGTTTGTATTATTTATTAAGTTTCTCTGACATAATTATTGCGTCGTAATTGTAAGCAAGTTATTGTGGTAAATTATTAAAAAGAGGATCTTTCTGTATATGAATGAACAGTTGAGTATCTCGGTTAGATTAAAGCTTTTTCCTCTGACTAAGAGGTTTTTTAATGCCTAATCATAACTGTGATTTTACAACCTTTGTATTCTTAAAATCTTGAATAAAGTTTAAATGTACAAGGAAAAAAAAGTTGCGGTTCGAATAAACACCATATTGACGTATTTTGGGGGGCGTTTAAAATTAACCGGATTCTACCAGGCTGTTTGGTACCCCTTGCTTGTGTCGGTCTCGTTTGTTTTATCACATCAAATTGACCGCCTAATCAAGCTCTACACACCGGTAGAAAAGATCGTTTGAAATTAAATTATTTTCCCATTTTTGTAGTTTTTTCGAAACATTTTTTGTTCTACACCGAATACGAAAATTTAGACATTCGTAAAAAATAATGAGAAGAAAGAATAAATTGTTAAATAAAGGGGTGTAACATAAGGGTGCCAGAGGTTTATATTAAATTTATACTATAAGTAGAAACAAAATCATTAATAGTAACAAACAAATATCACGTAACTTCTGTTTTTCGAAATATTCTGAACATCTATTCCTCAAAAGACTTGTTGTGCCATTCGGCAGAATTTTAACTAGCCTGCGTAAACAACCCCAAAAACATCTTGATTTCGTTAAGACGCATCATTCGATTTAAATTGTTTTGGGAACACCTGGACAGCACATATTCGTCAAAGGCGTCATAACGAACTTCTCCACTGGCATATTTTTTAAATGAAGATTTTTGTGCTCTTTCTGCTGAATGAAGAAAACTTATCTGCGGTTGAGCAAAATACGAAAATAAAACTACAGACTTCATCCCCGAAACCGGTGGTTTTCTTGTTAAAAACCACCCGTTTCGGAGACAAGCACCCGTTTCAAAGACCACTCGTTTCGATTCATTTTCCACGTTAAAAAGCTTCATTAATACATATTTTTGCTATTTCAGTATTTGAAATGACTTTCAATATCATTTAAAGTACAGTCTTCGTCACAAGTAAAACAACCATGACACATTCATTTTTTTTTTGTATTTGCTCATGTTAAAAAAATCTGTCATAGACGTTTATCTTGTCAGTTTTTTAGCATAATTTCTGGCAAAATAACCCGACAAAAACACCAGTTTCAGGGACGAGGACTGTATTAAAATTAATAAGTCTATGAATGAAAACAGTCCACTTCCCCAATTCGACAACAAAAACTTGAAAAAATCCTTGCCTAATTGGGGACATTTAGTCATTTTAACTTTTTAAGGGCCTAATAACCACATATTTTTGCTATAAATTTGGTTAAAATTGGTAAAACAATCTTCATATGTTTATTTAAACCTCAGATCGATGACAAAGAGGTTGTTTATGGGGGTCATTGAAAAAACAAGAAAAACCCTTGTCGAATTGGGGACGAGGACTGTAGTATCCAGGGCCTAGATTATAGGCAATGTGCAGGAACTCGGGCATGTTATAAGATCTCGTAGTGTTACTAGGCGTACGGTGTAAACCATAGACCCTATGGACCATAGGCTATGGTTAAAAACCGTATAATAAAAAGAAAACAAAGAACCATAACTTATGGTTTATAAGACAAGATTTAGTTGTGGCTGGTGTGATGTCAGTTGGTAATTTTGGTGTTTGTTGTCGGTGACGCATTTCAGCGAGCTTTGAATTTTAGAATGCGGTCTTGATGGCAGAAGACCTGTCAAATTCCGTATCCGGCACTGGTCGTTTTTTTGCCGTTCTGGCTTTGCTCGGATTTACAGCCATGGGTTTGGAGGTTGGTGTGTGGATGCGATACGCAACAGACCAAAATGTTGCGTTGAATATTTTATTTTTTACAGTCAATGTATTCAAACATAAAAATCAACAAAATTATTATATTTACAATAAGATTTAAATCAAAACAGTGAAAAATTAAAACAAAATCTTAAATCCTAGTGAACACCAGCTGTCACCAGGGCTCGCCAACAGCTGGCTGGGTTTCTCAACTCGACAGCTGGTAGTTCCCTAGGCAAGGTCATGTTTTTGGACTCCTGAGGCCATGGCCGGCCAGCGCATTATTATCAACTGGAGGACGTTTTTTTAACTTTGGTGAACACCTCGTTTTGTTCACTTGCTGTAGCCTTAGTATTATACAGTGCGAGTGAAATTGGATGTGACTGTGAATTGTGGTATACATATACTGTGTGTATAATCATACGAATTGACGAACATGCAATGAAATAGGCCTGTAAAGAGTAATTCCGAACAAGAAAGTTTTGATCTAATTTATATACTGACGGGTCCTATAAGGGACGATGGTTGCCCAAGGTCACTTGCGTCTCTTAATTGAAGGCCTAAAAGGGCATGGGATCAGACTAGTCAAGGTTTTACTGAAGAGCCCGGCTTTCTTGGTTGGAGCAAGGAATGTGAGGTAAAATAATTTCACTAAAATTAACCAATTTAAGCGCCCATCATAAAACTCCGAAAACGAGTTCAAATGTCTTTGATTAGTAAAGTCATTTATTCTGGCAATAACGGTAAATTTGACAGGAAAACAGAAAAAAATGCCTATAACACCAGTTACAAGCAAAGTGTAAAATCATAGTCAGTGTGCGATTGATTTTTTAATTATTCAGAATCATATACTTTAGAGCGCCTTGATTCAAAGCCTTTGAAATATCCAAAGTACTAAAAATATATAATTTTGATAAATAAAATCAAATAGTTCAAAATCCAGATTTCGTTTGTTGCATCCATTGATTGCTCAAGGACATTTGCAGCCACCCTTGACACTGACGTCGACGAGTTTGGCAACAGTCACGATTGAGACCTTAGCGTCCAAGACGATACTATAAGTACTATAAGTAACATATCTAGCTAAATTAGGATTATTTTCCGCGCGATAAATAAGCGACTGCCCTTTTTTCATCCAAAAAAAGCGTAAAAAGACATGATTTCAAAGATTTTTTCCCAAAACACATACTTCCAAAAAAAAAAAAATTGACCTTAGTGCAAGAAAAAAATGACTTGACCTTAGTGCAAAAAAGATGACTTGACCTTATAGCGGTCACCTTTTGTGACCTTATAACCAGACCCCTCTGTAACAATAATATATAATTTAATACAAGTACTATTTTATGTCAATACACTTCTATGTATTACATATGAATGACTTACTCTGAGGCCATGTTGATTTCTGGTGCTTCGAAGCAAATTTCTTTTGCCATTTTGATATGTTGTTGAGTACCTTTCGATCTGATTTTCAAAATAAAACCTCGCCGTATTTATGGTACCGATCGGTTGGATACCGACACCTTTCGCCCAATATCGCCAGCATCATAAAAGTGGTAGG
>SCLG01000266.1:231255-255591 GCA_004367875.1 Oikopleura albicans
TGACCTTAGTGCAAGAAAAAAATGACTTGACCTTAGTGCAAAAAAGATGACTTGACCTTATAGCGGTCACCTTTTGTGACCTTATAACCAGACCCCTCTGTAACAATAATATATAATTTAATACAAGTACTATTTTATGTCAATACACTTCTATGTATTACATATGAATGACTTACTCTGAGGCCATGTTGATTTCTGGTGCTTCGAAGCAAATTTCTTTTGCCATTTTGATATATGTTTTTGAGTACCTTTCGATCTGATTTTCAAAATAAAACCGCGCCGTATTTATGGTACCGATCGGTTGGATACCGACACCTTTCGCCCAATATCGCCAGCATCATAAAAGTGGTAGGGACCCGGCTCTCGGATATAAAAAAGACGGATCCAACACATTCTATCAGTCATCTTTTGATCTCAAAAAATATATTCAAAAAATGCAAAAAATCTGTATCCAAACACCAGAAGTTGTCATGAACGGAGAGTAAGTTGAAATATATCATATTTGTATTTGGAATTTCACTAAAGCTTGGGTACGGTTAAATTTGTTTCGTTTGCGTGAATTTGCGCAAAATGTTTTCATTTGGTGCATGCTGCTTTATAAACAAAAGTGAACGTATCAAGGCGAGAGATTTTTTCGGAGTTTTTAAAACTTTATATGGTTAGAAATATAATATCCAGTCATTACTTTGAGTAAGGACGCTCAAAATACGAAGCATGCGCCTAATATAGACGCTTTTTTTTGGCAAAAAACGTTTTTTTCCCAAATTTTAAGCCAAAAATGATCAAAATATGCTATGGAAAATATTTTCGAGAATGAAAAACGCCTGATTTCTCTGTATTACAGGGTAATAAAGTCGCGTTTTTCGTAAAACAGATCGTAAGGATTGTAACCAACCAAAACTTTAATCAAAGCAAAAGTAAAAACATTTATATTTAGTTTTAACCTCCACGCTCAAGTCGCTGTTGTGACAAAAGCCAAGTTAGATGAAGTTTCGGTCAAGGGCAACTGCAAGTGCGATTAGTCACTTCGTCTTCGAAAATCATTATCTGACTACAGTATTCTGGCAATAAAATTTCACGGTATTATTTTTGACGTAGTTTTATTTCATTTCCCAAATCGTATGGTTTAACGCCAATAATTCAGGGCCCTTAATCAGTGTTGGAGAAGTTGGCCAACGGTCTAACTTTTCCTAACGTCCCAGGTACGCGTTCGTTGGGCGTTGAGCGTTGGCAAACGCATCCCAACGCTTCCGAAACTGCCCTTAATGGGTACTATTCAATCTGGACCCTTGGGAGTTAACTTTACATTTAGTTTTCTCCTTGATGGCTATTGAATTCCAAAATTCCAAAAAATAGCCGGTACATTAATTTTTTTTTGCATTTGTTTGCCAATACTATGGAAGGTAGTGTCATGCTACAATATATACAGTCCTTAACCATTTATCGGACGTTTTTGGTTCTCGAAAATAGCGTCCGATAAATGAGCATCGTCACAAAAGAGGTCATTTTTTTATTAGAATGACTCCATTTTGGCCAGAAAAGCGTCCGATAAATAGTGAAGGACTGTATATACGAATTTAATTCACACGTTTAATAATCATGATAATATGGAGGACAAGCGGAAAAATCGAAAAACCGGTTTAGTTTCAGAGCTCTCAGAAAAACCGGCTTAGTTTCAGGGCTCTCAGACCTTTAATTCGTGAAAGTTGTCTCCACGTGAGCGACCCTAGCTATTGTCATTTACACCACCCTTAACGCAAAATGTCTCCGTATACGGTTTACTGACTTCCCCCCCCCCAAAAAATACAAATTTTTAAGAATTTTATCCATTTTCCAAAATCCTCCCACGATGTGCGAATTCTCCTAAGCCAAAATGGTAAAAACCCGTACATTAGAAAATGGCCGGCCAATATCATGAAAATTAAAGCTAACAAACACCATCTGCTTTTGTGGGAAGCAAATTAGCGGTTACGATTTAATCGATAGTCGAAGTAATGGGTTGTCCTTGGCTAAAAAATGGATCAAAAAAAAACGAAATAAAGAAGGAAAAAAGAGAACGAAAAAAAAAATATTGTGGTACAATTACAAATATGGAAAAATGAAGCAGAAACGCCCAGGCAACGGGATAATTTCGTTTTAATCCAATTTAATTAATTAAATTCAAGTCGCGCCATGAACAGTAACTTTTATTATTCTTCGATAACAAACAGAATACAACAAAAAAATAATTTGAAATATATAAACGAAGAGAAAATAAATAAAAATTGTGTGAAGCCACGCACCGGTTACATTCGGAAAAAACAGTTTTGCCACGAGAAATTTTGGACCAAAAGGACTAAATTATTTCAAAAAAAAAACCGAAAAAGACATGAATTTTATTTCAAAAAACTTAACTTGAGCACCACCCCTTAAAAATGTATATTATAACCTACTACAATCCTTACTCCCAATTCGGACGCACTCAATAAGGACAATTTCTTCCGAGACGGCCACTTTTTTGTGGAAAAATGTCCCCAAAAAAAAACGTAAAAACACATGATTTTAAAGATTTTTTCCCAAAAAGCATGCTACTCAACAAAATTGACTTGACCTTAGTGCCTGAAAAAACTGACTAGACCTTAGTGCAAAAAAACTGACTTGACCTTATAACGGCACAAATGGCTGTCCTTATTTTTTTTCCATATTTTTTCGGTTTAGGTTACTTTATATTTAAGTCCATTGTGATAGAATCATCCAACACTTATTTTTTGGGGGTAAATTTCTCACACTAATAGCAAATTCTCTAAACCCCTAATTTCGTCATACACCCGTTCAAAATTCGCACAGCTTGCCCCGGGGCGTTTTTTCAAACCAAATTGTCCTTTTTTTCGTTATGTGACTGTTGTTCTATCTTTTGGCTGCAAAACAAAAAAACTTCATCTAAAATCGACTTTGAAATCTTCATCAATATTTAACAAGGACAAAAATACAACCCAACTAATCGCCATATGGTGATTAAAATCAGTTTATTTCTTATGACTTTTAATTTTCAACAAAACGAAAATTATTATTTTACCTGCCAAATTGACTTTTTTTTGCTCAGATTTATTTGAGAGAGAAGGAACAGTTGGCTTATGTCACCAAATCTTAATTGTAGTTGAATTATTTTTTTGTTTATGTAAGAGAAAAGTATTACATAAAGTATGTATAATTGATTTATTTTATCTGAATGTCTATTTTTTAGCAATTCCATACCGTTTTTGGGTGGTTTTTTGATGTTAAAATGGGGAAATATATGAAATGCGGATTTTCTGAAGCGCCCAACGATTGTATCTAGTCGTGGTTATAAGGTCTTAGATTAAAAATGTCACGAGACATTATTTGTTTTAAAATATATGTGCCAGCAGGGGCCGAAAAACCCCTTAAAAATATAAAAAAATATGATTTATGTTGAAAAAGAGCATCTTGATTCAGAGGGGTGAAAATGCTAGACCTTATAACGGTGGATGGTACTTTCGCGACCATTTGTGGTCGCGAAAGTACTCATAAACGGGTTTTATCGCGACCATAAATGGTCGCCAAAGTACCCCACTCCCTTATAACCACCACGCCTTATACATGAAGGGATTATACTACAGGGGGTGTTAGTTGTATCGTCAAACCCTATTTTAAGGTAGTTTGTTTAAAAAATGCATTTTCAAAAACTAACACTTACAACCATACTGTTTCGCGGCTTCACTGTTTTTATAAAAAAGTATAAAAAGACCCAATAAGGCATTAATATCCAAAAAAAATACAGGCTTGCCCTAAATCAAAATAATTTTCGCAATGTTTTTGAATGAACAACAAGCGAATCCGTTTTTTCTATAATTATAATTTATCAAAAAGTGGCGGAAACCAACCTTTATCTCACTTAATGTTAAATGTTCAAAATTAAGATTTCCCAAAAATTTATTACACCAGTATTTTTCATAAATAAAATGATACGTTTCAAATGCATGACGGTTGAATAAGCTGTTTTACATGCTTTTTTTTCGAGCAGCTTAATGCTTAGGCTTCGATCTAAATTCAAGTGCTTTTTAAGCCTTTCTGTCGAGAGTTTTAATATTTTCATTTGGAGAGAAATGAGGCAACATTTAAAAATATTTTATATGATATTTTTTTAGGTAAAAGAGAATTTTATAAATTTAAGCAAAAATAGTTTTATTTTCAGTACTAAGCGTATCCCATAAAAATCGTTTTTCAGACGATTGTACAGGAGTGTGTGGTTATAAGATCAAGCTGACCTAACCTTATAACCATTTGAAAAATTGGACTCTCACTAAAAACATCTGAAATATTTTTCCGAACCACCCCGTGCCAAGAGAACTAGCTTGACCAGTGCAAAAAAAAAAAATTAACTGCACAAATTTATACAAATTCATTATACAAACCTTATAACCACTCCTTACTATGAAGGGTACTTTAGCGACCATTTTTGGTCGCGAAAAAACCCGTTTATGAGAACTTTCGCGATCACACCATTTGGCCGCGAACTGTTATTCAAAATATGACCAAAACAAGGTTTCGCGCACATTTTTTTTTCTACTTAAAAACAGTGGTCGCAAAACCTCATCCAAAACACCATTTCGCAACCATGTGGTCGCGAGACATCACCCAAAACACCAACGGTGTCGTCGCGAAGGTACATAAACGAGTTTTTTTGCGATCACAAATGGTCGCGAAAGTACCCCCACTCCCTCCCTACTGTAAACTTAAAAATCAAAGCAAAGAGATTAAAAAACTAAAAACGCCTTGAGAGTTGAAACTACTCGAAGTTTTTCCCCTTTCATTTATGTCAAAATCTGTTGCGACTTTTACGACGGCCTCCCTAATTAATTTGTATTTTAAGATTGCTCAAAAAAGTGAGACATTAAAACTCTCTACTGGTCGACAAGGGGGCCACTACAAATTTGGTGTCGACTTTGGCCAATTAATTTGCCAAAAATGCGCAAAAAAGGCTTGGAGAACATTGCTTTATTTGAAAGTCAATAATATATCGAGACCTTATATTTGTTTTTTTTTGTTTTCGTTGAAGCCACCCCTGACAGATTGACAAAAACTATTGACAAGATCAAAAAGAAGCTAAACCGTACTCGAAAAGACCAGAATAAAAATCATTCAGTTTTTTGCTATTTTTTTTCACAGATTCCAATTTTTGGAATCAGACAGACGCAGAGAAAAAAAAGAGAGGGAGCTGAGAATATAAAGAGGAACAACACACAACAAAAAACGGACCCGCAATAAATTATGAGTGATTGTACAGGTAACTTTTAAAGTTTGGGCACTTTTTGTTATTACTACCGGGGAGATCGTGAGAAACGTGACCAAAAAGTTCACCTTATACGCTTGAAAATTTCGAGTTGAAAAATGCACAGTCTGATTTGGGCGAATACAGAAAATGGCCTTCATCCAAAAAAATCGTAAAAAGACATGATTTAAAAGTTTTTTTCCAAAAAACACGCTTCAAAAAAACGTGACTCGACCTTAGTGCAAGAAAAAAAAATGACTTGACCTTAGTATAAAACAGATGACTTGACCTTATAACGGTCACACCTTGTGACCTTATAACGAGAGCCGCCTGTAGTTTCTGCCATCGCCCAAATCAGGCATGTGACCTTAAAAACGTCAAAAATACTAAATTAATCAGTATTGAAAAAAAATCTCTTTGGGGAACTGAAAAGAAAAATTTTCGTATTGTGATTTTCTCGGTGAATTACAATTTTTTCCGATAATACCATGTCACGAAAAAATGGAAATTCAGAATGGACCTGTGCTAAATTACTATTCAGGGGCTAGTCCAATTCTGGACACCCGATTATAGGCAATTTTCAAAAAAAAAATCCAATTCCGGGACGCTTTTTATTATAAAAAAAATTTTAAGTTAAACTCCGGGACCTAAAATCCATTTATTGGACGAAAGTCCAATGCTGAGATACAAAAAGGGCCTTTGAGTCAAAATCCAAAAGAATCCCATAATTGGACTACCCCCTGTAGCAGAGTTCGGTAGGTGGTGTATGGGGAAAAATCAATAAGATGCATGAAAAAAATCTGCGATAAATGATTTTAATTACCGTGTGTCTCACTGCGAGACATCTACTTCAATGACAGAATTCCACTTAAATCAATTTAGCAATTGAAACCTACTTTATCACAAACAATATTACAAAAAANAAAAAAGCAAGTAGAATAAATAATGGGTGATTGTACAGGTTTGGCAGTTCGACTTCATATACTTTTTTTCGGTTGTATACTTGCATGAGATAAATAATTTAAATGGAAGGTCAAGTCGTTTTTGTGTTTTTTCATTTAGATCAAGCGTTTCATTGTCAAGATAAGTCATGGCTCGAACAATGTCACCGAGAGAAAGTGCGGCAAAAATGCCCAAGGGCGTGTGGATTATGTCAAGAACTACTGCCCAAAGTATCCGTTATTCTCACTGGAGTTAAGGCCAGGGAATGTTTTTTTGATTTGCGAAAGTGAACGCATTATTCGGAGTGGGGTACTTTCGCGACCATCCCGTTTATGAGTACTTTCGCGACCACACAATTTGGTCGCGAATGGTTGTTCAAAAGATGGTTTCGCGACCATATGGTCGCCAATCGTTGTTTAAAATATGGTTTCGCGACCACATGGTCGCAAATCGTTGTTCAAAGTATCGTTTCGCGACCAAATGGTGTGGTCGCGAAAGTACTCATAAACGTGGTCGCGAAAGTACTCATAAACTACCCTTCACCCATTATTCGGGTATTCATACAGTATGCATACACCGATTACTCAGTTATCTGACCAAAATGCAATATGTGCAGTTATCTTGTATTTTTTTCAGAATACTTGAAAAGTATTGAATGCCATTTCTGGGTATTTAAAAAATATATCTTAAAAAATGCCAATTTTGGTATGATTAATATAACCGGGTTATAATAACCCCCTAACCAGTTATCTTAACTAAGTTGGGTTATCTTAAAACGTTTTCAATCGAAACGTATCGCGATTTCATAATTATCTTAACAAAATTCAACTACGCTTTTTGAGGACGTTAGTGTTAAGATAACTGATTCTTATATGTTTTTTCGCGTTGCTATGGTAACGCGGCCAATAAAAATTGGCAGCGCGCGACAATTAAGGTGTTACGCGGGCAATAGACATATACCAATGGTATCATATTATATGATAATTTATATCGTTTTATGTATGTTATTTAGACTAGGCTTTGTCAATGATAGGTTTGTCATTAAAATTGCAAACAAAATTGGAAATAATGTCAAAAGCGGCACAAACCTGATACCAGCTCTATAGTCTAAAGTTTAGACTATAAACTGGACAAGATTTATTTTAATAGGCTGCAATAATTTATACATTATATATGTTTAACTAAAACTTTCACACTAAATACGAAAACTAGAAGACCTTTACCACTATCTAGTGTAGCACGAGCTACCACGTGGTATAAGCTAGACATTTTTTTTCTAAGAATTTAAAAAATATTGCAGTAATTCCATGAATTATTATAATTTTTTAATTTGATGAAAAAACGAAAAGGGGATTTTTTTCAAAAACCAATTCAGGGAAATTTTATAAAAAAACATTTAGGGGAAAATTCCATGAAAAAATTTTGGGGCTTTTTTTGCTCTCAATCTACATTCCCATAAATCAGACAGCAAATGTGCAACAAGTTAACCCTTCGCGAACACTACCCTCAGTTATGGAAGCGGCCATTGGTGATCAACTCGTGACGCCGACGGCTACAACCACGGAAATGGTGATAAAAATTTCGTCGGCGTCCGGCTTCACTTTTCCAATACCGATGTTTGTCTGGTACACAGGTGCTGGTTTTTAAGGTGTCAATGAAAAAGCGAATTGATTTTTTGGACTGGAAAGTAAAATAATGAAAATTAAACAAATGCGGTAGTTCAATTTCGACGCCTTTCAATTTAGACTCAAAGTCTTTTTCTGTGCCGAATTGGGACTTTCATACCGGAATTGGATATAAAACTTTTGTTCGGGAAAAACCGTTCCGGAAGTGGAATTTTTTCAAGAGTCCCGGAATTTTCGAAAAATACATTTCCAGTTCTCACTTTTTTATCGGACGTTTTCGGTTCTTGAAAAGGGAGCATCGTCACAAAAAGGTCCCTTTTACTATTAGAATGGCCCCATTTTGGCCGAAAAAGCGTCCAAAAAAAGAGCAATCGTGCGATAAATGAGTAAGGACTGTACCGCATTTTTAAGTTCGGCGCCGAGTCATAAAATGGTACAAAAACTCGGCAGGGTTAAATGAAGTCAAAAATAAAAAAATGAAAATGAATGAAACTATTTTTTGTTATAAATCAATCCGTTTTTCATTAACAGTTAAAAACCAGCACCAGTCTTACTGGGAACGATTCTGGTTATTTTAGCGATTATTCTAATAGTGATCTTCGAAAGGAAAAATTTGAATAAACAAACGCACAAAACTGCCGTGTGTTGCTTATGCCCACGTAAGCATGAATTAGGTAAAGTTGTGTTGACATACAGAAAGTGTTTATAACGTCAGGGTAAACAGTTCACAATATAATATCGAAATGAAAAGTGACAATTTTCGTCTAAAAAACACATTTTACCAGGTTTTTCCGGGCCACCCAAATTTTTCCGGGTTTCAATAAAAATTTTCATACAATGGTTTTATCGCGTTTCTGACACATTGTCTCGCACCAGACAGATAGATTTATGTAACCAATCAGCTATCAAGATTTCAATCAGCATCCAATCAACGAGCCGAATTGAAGAGAAGCTTAACGGTTGAGGATTTTTTGCCAAAAACGCAATTTAACCATTGAACATGGTTTCGTACCTAGTTGCATCATTCACATTCGGTTCAAATTTGTACCGTTGTCCCCTGGGAGTTATAAAACTGACCTTAACAAAAACCGCCTGGAATTTACACAGTTTACGGACCAAGTTCCATAGTGTATGTACAGTGTACACCAGGAGTATGTAAAAATAATCCAATATGTTGGTATATTAGTATTCGTACACATAAATAGGTTGCCATAAAGTTCATGTTTTTTAAGATCAAACATATATAATCTATATCATATGGACCTTATGGCTAAATAATTTCACAAAACAATGAAGTTGTTTTGATGTTAATTTTTAGATTCATCAAATAAAGATTATTTCAATGAACTGCCGTGCTGCCAAAGGAATGCGTTCTGTACGTTTACCTTTTTTAACGTGTCATATGGAGTCCTTAGACATAATCATCAATTATATGTTTTTTAAATCAAGTTTTAAATATGTTATAAAAAATCGAATACAACAGATTTAATTATGTGACAAGATATCAAAGTAAACTATATCACCATTATGTCGCTAACACAAATCAAACTTCCAACGTTTTACAGTCCTTACTCATAATACGGACAATTTCTTCTAATACGGGCGTTTTTCGGGAAAAAATGTCCCCAAAATAGTCGAAAAATGGACACTTTATGCCAATTCGCCCCAATACGTACACAATTTTCGCGAATCAAAAACGTCTGTATTGAAAGAAAGGACTGTATACGAATTCGAAAATTTGAAACGGACCTTACCTTATAACCACAGCCCATGTACAGTCCTAACGTATAAAAAACGCTTTGTATTTCCCAATCCGTTTACAGTCCCTAATCCCATAAGGGACGTTTGTCCCATGATGGATGGTTTTTCAGTCACAAAAGTGATTACAGTCCTTACTCCTTTTTGGGACGTTTTCGTTTCTCGAAAATAGCGTCCGAAAAAGGGGCGTCGTCAAAAAGGATCATTTTTTATTCGAATGGCCGGCCATGGCCCCATTTTGGCCCAAAAAGCCTCCAAAAAGGATCAATCGTCCCAAAAATGAGGAAGGACTGTACCCGACAACGGTTTATTCAAAACGGAACTAATCTGTTAAATAATCTGAGTTATATTTAATTATTTAGCAGACCAAAAAAAAAATCAATAAACGCAAATTAGGATCAGGTCTGGCGACGATCAGTCAGGTTATATTGTGGCTGAAAACTAAGAACGCACGAAAAAAGCGAAACATTAGACAACAAACAGGCCTCCTTTGGGCACAATGATGAAACATTACCCTTTCCCGAAGCACCTAAAGAGCCAATTCTAGACGAGTTAACCGTTTTGCAACCAGAGGCTGTATTTGACAGTTCAGCGCAGGGATGTGAATCACGCAAAAAAAAATGCATGTTACAGTCCTCACTCCGAAACGGGCGGTTTTCTTGCAAAAATGTGTCCGAAAATCCCAATGATAGACGCGCCAGGACGGCCGTTTTGGGATAATTACTTTTTTGAGGATAAAAACGGCCATTATGGGATTAACGGCCGTTATGGAAGCGCCCCTTATGAAATCAACGACTGTATCTCCAAAAACGGATGAGAAAATATTAAAAAATACCAGTAGGAATCAATGTTAAAATCATCGACCCTTATTTGGAGCAATAATATTTTCTCGAAAAAAAAAACGACCATTATTTAGCGCGACCGGCCCCTATTTGGCGAAAGCGACCCGTATTTGAGGGGCCCTTATTTGGCGACCCCTTGTACATTTTTTTCTCAGAAAGAAATATTTTTCCGACATGGGTTGGGACCTTTTCTATCGCCTTGCACTATTAGCAAAAAACGGCTTGACCTTATATGTGTTTCATAGTTTTGAGCTCGTGATTTTACATCCCTGCTTCTGAATCCTGCTGTTATCAAATTGATACTACCCAGCCTCAAGTTGTTTCTCAAGTAATCGAAGTTCCCGAATTAAAAACCTCACCTGGTGCCGCTATGGAGTACCACAGACAACATTTTCGAAAAATGTGGCATAAGGTCGAGGACCCAAAAATGTAAGTGGTATATGTTTTACCCTTAGACCGTAGATGTATTTTCAGAAGAACATACTGTCTGTGGTAACTACTTCATTAGACAACGTGATGCGCGAATCCGCACACAACAAACGCCAATAAGCATACAGTGGTGACTGTCTATAATGTCTGTCCCCCAAAGTGGATCCGTGAGACATTATAAACGACCACTTTTCTTGGAGACTTTTTGGGGAAAGACATTATAAACGACCACTTGTCCCATTAGACAGACATTATAAACGACCACTTTTCCCGTTTGACAGACATTATAAACGACCGTTCGTGAGACATTTTAGACAGCCACCACTGTACATGCTGAGTAGCCAATCAGCGGCGCGCGAATCAGTTTTGAAATCACCACTGATTGGCTACTGAGTCTAAGCGTCTCTCGCGTATCACCGATGTCTAATAAGGTCGTTAACACAGACAGTTAGACCTTATAACCACCTGAACAAAAATAATGTTTTGTATTTTTTGAAGGCAACCACCGTGTCAGAAGCAACCCGTAAAAGATGTGAGATGGAAAGACCCGGTTGAAATATCGCCCAACTCTACGTCAAAAATGCGCAACGAAAACAAGTTAATTATAAAAGAACTCGAGCTAAATTCGCGTTTGGTGCCACAATCAACGCATTTCCGCCAAATTATGGAGCATCACGGCTGCACTAGTGGCCTTGAGCACTTGGTGGTGCAGAGTGATGAAAGTAGTCCACCAGAATGTAGGATAGTCGATCACGACTTGGCCGAACGTTTACTGGAGGAAGCTAGTAAGTGAATTTGAATCGCACTAAAGAAATTATTACCAATTACAAGTTCTGTGCCGCTACAGGGCCCTGCGGGGGTTATAAGGTCTTGCGTAGAAAGAACGTAAGACCTGTTCATTGGTGAGGCCTTAAAACCACCAGAAAAAAATTATAACTAATAACCATCAGAAAAAATAGGATTTTTTTTTTTGGAGTTCTACGGACAAAAGTTCAAAAAGATTTTTAACTCTTTGGGCCCAGAAACGTTGAAAAAGACATGATTTTAATTTCATATTTTCAGTGGTGGAAGAAGAAATAGAAGCAGCTCAAATGGCGGAAATGGAAGAAGTTATTGTTTGAAACAGATAACCAAAAAAAATTAACTCTATTCTTAAATACTAAATTTAATACAGTTTCTTGGCTAAAAATTGTCTCCTTCATAATTCTCAAGTCTTCAATACACTTGTTTTCATATACCACCTAATACAGTCCTTGACCATTTATCGGACGTTTTCGGTTCTCGAAAATAGCGTCCGATAAATTAGCATCGTCACAAATCAGGTCTTTTTTTATTAGAATGACCACATTTTGGCCAAAAAAGTGTCCGATAAATGGTGAAGGACTGTATAACGTTTTCAACGGGTTTTCATCCAGTGCGTAGGCGTAAACCTTGGAAAAAATTGTTGTCTCAAATGCAAATTGCTATTTCAAATGCAAACTGTTATTTCAAATAGTCATCATCCAAAAAAAAGTGTAAAAATACATGATTTTAAAGATTTTTTCCCAAAAAACATGCTTGTCAAAAAAGCTGACTGAACCTTATAACGGTAACACCTTGTGACCTTATAACCAGACCCCTGTAAGTTTTTTGCATCATGTCATTTTGAGCGAAATAATTCAGCGAGAAGACAACGACAAAATTACGACAATTTACATGTATTTCGGTTGTACGATAAGTGAACTTAATAGCGACATGTGTTGAAGTGAACTTAAAAAAANAAAAAAATATCGGATTTTTATAGCAGGCGTTGAATGACAGTTTCGTTGAGCAGTTTAGCGTCCTTTAACGTTTGCGAACTGGATAGGTCAATGGGTTTTGGCGGAAAACCCGCGCGCAGTTCGAAATTTGCACCACCGGCAAACGCCGCACAGAAATTACGCAAATCGGTAATGGAATGGCTTTGATTGAATTCTAGAAAAAAAAAAATCAAACTAATGTCAAAGTAGAAAAATATAGGCCCAACAGGTTCTTTTTAAACATTGGTCATAAAAGCAAAAAATTTCCTGTGCTCAAAAACTTGAAATGTTATATAACCCCACGAGGGGTCAAATTACAATATTTTCTAATCTGGCCAAGACACACTTCATTCGACAGCATTTTCAGAGGTGATCATTAATATGAGACTGAAAATGAAATTTGACCCCCGTGACATTTCAGAAGGGTTAATTGAAATTTGACTCTTTTATAACCATTTTCGAGCAAAAATAGTCATGACATTAGTTAAACGTAAGTTTTAAGCCAACTTTCCGGATAATTTTAAACGAATTACCTTGGACAAGCTGTTTGCCGTTACATAATCGGAATCGAAGTTTTGTCACTGGCTTTGTTTGGTCAACATTTATGTCCGGTTGGGCGTTTTGTGACGATTGAGACGAACTCGCTTTTGCCGAAACCGTGCCCGAAGTTGCCGAAACCGTACCCGAAGTCGACGGCGTATCACTACCCACTGTTCAAAATAAGACATAACAAGACTTAAAATATTTAAAATGTTCTGAAAAAACCTACAGGGGGGTCTGGTAACAAGGTCAAGCTAAAAAAAAGTGACTTCTTCATCCAAAAGATGCATTAAAAGACTTGACCTTATAAGTTATGTGACCGTTATAACAGGGCTCGGCATAGTTGGCTTTTTTTGGCTCGGCTCGCTGTTGCTCAAAATTTGTTGGCCTCGTATCGGAAAAATTTCCTTTCCGGCCCTTTTTTTCGATTTTTGACAAAAAAACATCATGAGATCTCTAGGTAGGGTGATGCATAATGACACAGGGGCGTAACTCATAGATACCCTATTGGTTTTATACTATCGATGTCTTATTTTAAACAGCGTGGACTGCCCAATCGATTTCCGCCACCGCCAAAAGACTTGAATGAAGTTTTTGGTTTATTTTCTTCATAATCGTCATTTCGACGGTCTTCCATTGACACATTGACTTCACGCCCCAAATGGCGCAGTTCTGTGGGCAATTCGCCTTTTGTGATTTGATCCAAAAATCTGAACAAAAAAATACGTTTAGACTTAATAAGGGACCAAATATCTGACCTTAGAACCATCTCCTCTAAATTATCATTAAAGACGCTCTTACTAGGGATGCGGTTTCCCATTTAAGTTTCCCACTTAAGTGGTATGGGGTGAATTACCCTAGTCATAATTATCATTTCAAGTCTTCATTAAAAAAAAACCGTAAAAAGACATGATTTTTACCCAAAAAGACATGATTCAAAAGTTTTTATCACAATAAATGCTTTTGATTTTGCCGTAGTCTTAAGAAAGACGATAAGACCTTAGAACGGACGAAATCTCAGACCTTATAACCAACCCCTTGTAGCATCTTTAAGATACTGACTTGACCTTATAACGGTCACAACTTGTGAGCTTATAACCAAACCCCTGTAGTTTACATTTTTCGGGCCATAACATTACTTAACGACTACGCATTAGACCATTACGCATCCACATTTATAAACATTTTTGAGGACGGTTAACTGCGCAGTGTGCACACTATGTATAATAAAACGGCTATAAAAACAAACGTTTTATTGGCGGGATCATCATATCGTCTAAGTGGCTCGTCGTCTAGGGTGAATCCCTGTTTCCATAAAACTAGTCGGATATCTTTGGGTGGTTGTCGGACTGCTTTCCCTTGAACCGTCGAACTCTCGATTCCGTCGCCGCCTAATTTATGACCACTTCCGATAAAACGCTCTTCCGCATCGCGTGGACGCTCTTCAGACGCACCGGAATCCTTCGCACGCTAAAATGTGTTTATTTTTATATTCTATCACTTGTAATCAATTTTTAATTTTATTTATAAGGATATTTTAGCGTCACCGCCTTAGTCATACAAGGGGTCTGGTTATAAGGTCAAACCCCCAAAAAATGACTTGACCTTAATGCACTTTGGAAAAAGGTCTACATCAAAAAAAAAGTGTGGAAAGACATGATTTCAAAGATTTTTCCCAAAAAAACATGATTACCAAAAGAATGATTTGACCTTAGTGCAAGAAAAAAACCTTACAACGGTCACACCTTGTGACCATATAACCAGACCCCCTGTAGCTTCATCACACGGTATCCTAACACAAAAAATATACCAAAAAGACCAAATTTAAAAATAACTTGGACTTCCAAGATGCTTGATAAAAGCATCAGAAATTTGGTCGTAAGACACCCCAATGAATTTGTTTACTTCTACACAGGGGATGGGTATAAGGTCGTGGGTAGTACCCACTGGGTACACAACAGACCTTTCAATTTATTTTTGAACACCTTATGGGCCATATGGTATGGCACTATAGGACCTTATAACATTATGATAAAAAAATCGAGGACCTTTTTAGCACTTCACATTAAAGACATGATTTTTTTAAAGCTCGTAAAAGACCTCGAGGTTCATAAATGGAAGACCATAATACCTTAGTGCAAAAATGACAATGATTCTCTAAAGCGGAGAAAATGGCAGACCTTATAACCACCTATATATGACATCTTCCATATATAACCTTATAACAGAGCTCTAGTTAAATGCTTGACCTAAAATAAAACTAAAATAAAAGATAAAGGGCATCTTTTATAATTGTAGAAGATGTAAAACCTTGAAAAGATCGTTGATGAAGTTGTCTTTTTTCTCCTTTGGATCTTGGGGGTCTTCTTTTTTAATGATTCCTAGACCGGACTGTTCTCCGCCTACGTAAAACTCGCGGTTACTATCTTTTGATCTACTCGGATTCACCGAAACTTGTCCCAAACGGGCCGCCGGTTGTTGCTGCTCTTGGGGAGGTACGGTCGGAGTTGACGGTTCTGGAATTGGAGCATCATTTCCACCAGCTTCGAAGAAACTATACAAAAAATTAAAAAAGGAACTACATGGGTGGTCATAAGGTCTTGTGTATAAAAAAACATACTATCCGAAATTTATTTTTGTAATACCAAACATATGAAATTCAAACGGAATGTCTCACATAAATAAAAGAGCAAATACCCGAGTTCGGGTATACGCGCTCAGGTCTGACCCCAGTTTACCCGTATCCGAGTGGACAGAGGTCGGCAGGAATTGACTTTTTTTGTACCCTACCATTCACTGAAAAAGGTAAGTACCCTTTTTTAGTTAAATTTGTACCCGGATTTATCCGAGCAAAAAAAAAATGAACCCTTCCATACCCTACCAGTGAAAATTACCCGACTTTACCCTTGACTTTACTAGAGTTGTCATTTATTGGTGGGCTTGGCAAACGGATGTAGTAATATTTCTAAAATTCTCTATCTTGGAAATTTTGACCCGACTTCTTTCTTTTGCTCGGACGAAACCCGAGTTTTAGACCCGAGTTTACCAGCGACATACGGCTAGGTAAAAATCAAATCTGGGGAAAGGTGAAATATTGGCCCCAAATATTACAAGACCTTATAACCATGAGAAAAACAAATGAAAAGGCGTCTCTTATATGGCCATCCCCTGAAGACTTTATTGACATCGCCTAAATGGGCATAAAATACTTGTTCATTCATAAACCTTACCCAGTTTGTACTTTATACTCAGTCAGACGGTGCAATTTTATTGCCAAATGTTCGACTTACGTCATCCTTAGATAAATTACAACTCTACTGTACTTTATACAGATTACAATTTGTAACTGAACAAATAAATTGTTTTCTAACAAACATCTTTTCTTTTATCTTTTTCATGTTCTAGAAATTTAATATAAAATTTCAAATATTTTTAGGCAAAAAAATTCATTAGGCAATTACCTGATGACTGCGGCGTTAACATCGCCCCCACTAGAATCAAGGAAGAAGGCTGCTCGATTGGCATCCGAACATCCTGAAAAGCGTTTTTATTGGTCGGCGAGGGTTAAACTAACAAGTTATTACTAATAATTTATTACTAATAGCTTTCAATTCATGCTAATTTTTTTTTTTGACTTTGTGTCTAATCAGACACATGTCATGACAACTTTTGGATTATCTTCTACCGTACGTTAACCCGAATATATAATAAGGGTAAATTACTCTTGGGTGACGCCGCAGTTTTCCATGGAAAAGATTTTGAAAAATTGTTGAAACAAATATGATATTTCTACCAAAAACCTTTTCTTCGAAAACATTTTTTTTTTGAAAATTACGAATGTAAATTCAGAAAATAATTTAGGTGAGAAACCATAAAATTTTTAAAACTTTCCAAAAAAATATAGTGACAAAAAAGTGTTCCATACCCTACCATTGAATGTTACCCGTGTTTACCCGTGAATGTTGTCCACGGACAAGGGTACACAATTTGCCGACGTTTGTAATACTATTACGGTAATAGTATTACCTAGCAGATAATGACATGAGTACAGTATGAGTACATACCTATTACATATTATATATATAGTTTTGAAAAGAAATCTTCGGTGCTCACGAGGTATTGTACTCATGCCATTCTCTGCTAGGTAATAGTATTACAGACGACGGCAAATTTTGTACCCTTGTCCGCGGACAAGGGTAAACACGGGTAACATTCAATGGTAGGGTATGGAAGGGTAAACTTTTTCGTCACTCGGTAACCCGTGGTTTCGCCCGTTACCCGCGGGTTATTATCATTGAGAAGGAATGAAAGAAGAAAAAAAAATTGCTCAAGTTTGCATCAATGAGTCATAACTTATGACTGATGACTAGTCGCCCTCTGGTTTATAATAATAATACCTAGTGAGTATTATATAATTTACCTGTTATTGTCATAAATTCGCTCAAATTTGAATCGGACATTTTACTCTCTGAAAAAAAAGAAATAAAATATCAAGATCAATTTAACATCAAGTTTAAATTTCTGCTATGATTTGCTGAATTTAAAAAATGCAACAAAACAAACGTCTTAAGACGTAAACAAGCGACGTCATCAAAATGTATCAGGGCAGTTTTGAAAGAAATTTTTTGCTAACAATTGCTTTCTAGAATGCTGCTTTGGTTTCCGGTGGTTTTTAAATCTTTCTAAGGGGGCGGTCATAAGGTCCTTTCGTCTCTCAGACTTGTGGCTGTTTATAAAACCAGAATCGCGCTCGGAAATCATCGGAACAGGAGAGAAAGGCGCTTTGCGTAGGCGAATGAGAAATCATACGCGCGATTGAATTGTGACCAAGAGCCAAAAGTTTGCCACGTTCGGCAGTACGAGAATTCCAGGCACACATTGAAACGTTCTTTTCACCTTAAATAGTACAATCGAGATTAATGAAATATCTACAGGAGGTCTGGTTATAAGACCAAGGCAAAACAATGACTTGACCTTAATGCATTCCAAAAAAAATGACTTGACCTTAATGCATTCCAAAAAAATGGCTTGACCTTAATGCCAAAAAAAGTCCAAAAATATATGATTTCTATCAAAAAAATTCCTGGTGATCGGGGGGAGGTTTTAACTTAAGACTCTTAAGTGAAGACTCCTCACCCAAAAAAAGTGTAAAAAGACATGATTTCTATAAAAAATATGAACCCTGTTTTTACCCGTGTTGTTCTAAACGTATATGTCTCGTTCTAAATTTACACCCGAAAAAATTGAAAAAAGACATGATTTCTCTCGAAAAAAAAAATGACTTGACCTTAGTGAAAAAAAGATGACTTGACCTTAGAACGGTCACACCTTGTGACCTTATAACTAAACACCTCATAACTAATTAGTTTAACAAGTTTTTAAGAAAACGAGTCGTTTAGGCGCATAGGGGTTCAAATGGGAAAAAGTTCCTTTTGGTACAAGGGGTAAAAAACCCCAGGGTATTTTTTTCAAATATTTTGTATACTATATATAGTTTCCATGCGTTTACCCTAACATGTACTATGTTTATTATTTTACGACTATAATTTAAAATTGTCATCTGACATTTTTATAAAATCTGTCACATAAAACAGCCCATGCCTGATAGACAGCTGTTTTTATAATTCATATGAAATTTTGATTACAATAAAAAATAAATAAAATACTGCCTGATAGTGTACTTACAGGGAAATAGAACGTGTTCTTCTGTATGATTAAAGCATGCATTTGATCGATGCATTTGTCGCCCAGAGAGCTCAGCCCCTGTATATGTCAAAATTGGACGACCGGTAGATATTTCCCAGAGACGACAAATCGAGTCCTTCNAAAAAAATTAATTTGCACTTGCAAATTAATTCGTAATTTGCACTTTCGAATTTTTTTTATTTTCGATTTGAGTTCGAAAAAACATAAATTTGCACTTGGAAATTCCGGATCGATTATTATGTGAACTTCAATATGGTCACTTTCACAATATTAAAAAGTTGTCGTAATGCAACAATAACGGTATTTATGTGAAATGAATTTTTAGCGTAAATCTAACCACACAAGAACCAATTCGTAACACAATTCTTTCTATTTCATTTGTGGTCTATCAAAGTTGATTTATAAAAACAAAATTAATTCCATAAATGATACCGGAAAGTGTGCGAACTAACTTAGTGTTTTAAAAGCCGAGTCTTTAAATTTGTCGGGTATTATTTACGATATGAAAATAATCTCCAAAATAATAATCATTTTTCTGGGATCAGAGCTTGGCACAATTGGGTTTCTTTGGCTTTCGAAATTCCCAAATTTCAATTTTTTTAATTGACGTGGTTTATATTGCAAGCTAAGCCAAAAAGATTGATATGGGTGATTTGTTTTCCAAAAAACACAATATAAATTAAGAAATACCAGGGTTGCAAAATAAGGGGCTAAATTTACTGTGCTTTGTAATTTTACAAAGACCCTTACACTGCGCATGGCCCATACGGTATGGCCATACGGTATGGCCCATACGGTATGGGCCATACCGCATGGGATGTAAATTATATGTAAGAACTACTAAGATCACCATATCTAGATAAAAAACTGCCCTTATTAAGCGTTTTTAACCAAAGAGCTCTCTTTGGCAACCCTTTGTACACCGTTAAACTAATCGTCCGTCCAACCCTTTTCATAATTTGAACGAGACGCACACATTTCCAGAGTTTGCTATAAAAAGGGCATTTGAAATCATTGTCTAAAACGTCCCTTATAAGAAGTTATATCTTATAACCTAACAGTGTCGTTAACTCACTTTGCTGATTCTATGCACCATCTGGCCGTTATTTGTCCAATATTTTCGCCGAAAAAACATTTTGTTACCTTTTAAATGGCCAAATAACGGTGCAGTCTTTAATCCTTAAAACAAGGGTAGGGTTTTCTCGAATTACGGCAGATAACGACGCAGGAGGTGAACAATTAAAATTGACCCTGGTGTAAAAACAACTTAAAACTTAACCACAGTCAAAGAAAAAAGTCAAAGTATACCGAACTCTGATTTTGGAAAAACAAATATTGAGAAAAAAAGTTGCTGTGCTTCTACTTTCTAGCAAAAGAGGACCTCGAAATTTTTATTCATTCGTCTATTTTATTCAACGTTACTAAGTACTGTTTCCGATTTTATTCTCAAATTAATGTGTCCCGTCAAGACAACATTAAAATGCTGAAAAAGTGTCGCGTTAAAGCAGCAGGTCGTTCCGTCCAAATTATTCCGGGAAACTTTCTAACAATGGCAAACTGTCCCGTAATTGGACTACCTCCTGTGTCAATCTCTATTTGTACCCAAAAGTGCATCTAGGTGATTTAATAAGATTATGGGGAGAGGTTAAGTGTTGGTAAGATAACTGGTTCGGCGGTCATATAACAATGCGTCAGGGACTGAATTGTTATCATGTCTAAAGGGTCAAAAGGAGAATCATTTATCTATATGTGGCCACATAAGTATACATAATTAGCATCAAGTCCATTTTCACTTATAAATATCAATTTTGATCTAGCAGTACTAGAATACTGACAAATCAAGCTTTAAAAATAAGATTTAGTATTGTTTCAAGCTTATATGTCTCGTTCAAGTGTCGCGTTAAGGTCACTTCCTAANAAAATTAGACTTGCATCACTCTGACACTCAAGGCACAACAAAAAGTAATGTACAATTTTACGGCTTAAAACGTAGAATAGTAACTAGTATGGTCCATTATTAAGCCTAAATAGCAATCGTGGTTCAAATGGACTCGGATTATATGAATGACATCGAAGAAGAGGACGAGCTTGATTCTTTATCAATTTGTGGCATCATTACTGATCACGGTGATATACGAAGTTGGGGTTGCACGATCGGGCATCGAAAAGTTGAAATAATAAAGGTTGAGCTATTTTTTAAACAAGCTCTACTGAAACTCCTGGCTAGTTATCTTAACAACATTGAGTTATCTTATCCCTTTTTTGAACAAAACGTTTTGCGATTTCCATTTATTTTACCAAATGCGCTACCCAATTACCTTAACAAAATACAATTATCTACTAGTTGTTAAGATAACAGGTAAGGCCGTGTTTATAAATAAAACTTCACTTCGAGAATTATTTTCCAAAATATCGGTTTTCTCATTTCTACCGATTATATTTGACTTCTATAGTCTATATATCACATAATGTACGATTTTCTTTTAATTTCCATAATTTTCGTTACTAAATAATACGCATAATGTGTAGTTTTTGTTATTAATTCCGTAATGTAAAGTTATACATTAATCTGCGGAATGTGGGGTTAATTTTCGTGTCATATTCCGTAACAAAATGTATACAACCACATTACGCAATGTTATGTTAACGCAACATTTCATTGCGTAATGTTTAGTTAAGTTTATCACAACATATTTAACGTAATTTGTAGTTTCATAAGTACACATTTCATTGCATAATTTATAGTTTTTTTTTCACTAGATTATTTTGCGTAATGCTATCTTATGCCCTCCACACATTATTATGCATAATTTAATTTCATTTCATATTTTAACTACACCCCCTATAGGATTATCAGCCGCCTTTATACAACCACTTTGCTCAATTGTTTGTTTATCCGGCCGTTTTTCCCCAAAAAATTGCGGTTGTACTGCGGTTTTAACCGGCCACCTGCTTGTTTATGCCATTTTGAAGTATGGAATCAATTTCAAATTTGTGTACAATCTAAGAATTGCTCAAATGAATAGTGATACGGAAATTGTTTCATTATTTACTGTAAGATATGATATTAGAGCGTATTTGTAAGTTTTTGTTAATTAAATTAAATTAAACAATGAGTAATATTATCGGATCTTAAGATTACCAGGCCGGTTTTTAATGTTAAAACTCATGAAAGAAGTGCAAAACTCGAGCAAGGTCCATGGTACGTAAAAGGAAAACGCCTTTTTCTACCAAACCATCGTCCGTAAAAATCCGATAAAACAGTGTCTTAAAAAGAGGGCTGTAAAAATGATTTCGATTAGCGGTTTTGCCACTTTGTCCGCAAAATCGCTAAAGTCGAAATTTTATTTCATACGCTTTCTTCGAATAAGGTTTACTTCAGAAACTGTTTTATTTGAAAGACCACGGAACCGAGTTTTTAAAAGGTCCAGCAAAAAATATTCTTCCTTTAAACCTAGCTCTTCACCAGTGAGAATCGTTAATGCCGGGTTGACTCTACCTCGTCGAGGCCAGTGGCCCAAAGGTTAGATGCATCCGTTAATGCCCGTTCTGGGCACATGTAAGATTTATACTGTATCTCGGGAGTTGAATATCTACTACGAATATGAAAACAGCAATAGGGGCTAATTCAACAAAACCAAACGTTAATTAGGGACTCCCATAATGAGCACCTTGATGAATTTACACCGGGTGCGCCGTGATCGGGTAAGTCTCGCGAAAAAAACCCCACCTAGTAACTGCGTAGGCTGACCAATAACTGCGCAGGGCGTAAGCGGAATAGGGAAAAAGATGCAAAAAAATACGATAATAGTACGAGCGGGAAATTCCGCATAACCAAATGTTATTATAAACCGGCGGGGAATTTCTCAAATTTCGTATTTTACGAAACTTCGCATTACACCGGGTGCGCAGTTATCGGGCGTCCAGTTATCGGGCGGGTTTGTGCTGTTATCGGGCACCCTTTGCTGTTATCGGGCGGTTTTTCCCCATATTTTTGGATATATATGACCAAATTTCCCGCTCGTGCTGTTATCGGGCACCCTTGTGCTGTTATCGGGCGGTTTTTTGGTATATTTTTACCTTATTCCGCTTCCGCCCTGAGCAGTTATCGGGCGCCCGATTAAGGTTTTTTTGTCNCCCACCTAGTAACTGCGTAGGGTGCCCAATAACTGCGCAGGGCGTAAGCGGAATAGGGAAAAAGATGCAAAAAAAAATATGATAATAGTACGAGCGGGGAATTCCGCATAACCAAAATGTTATTATAAACCGGCGGGGAATTTTTCAAATTTCGTATTTTACGAAACTTCGTATTGTATGAAATTATTAGTATAAACCGGCTGGGAATTTTAAGATCTGGTTATATTACTTATTGTTTAATTAAACTAACAGAATTCTGTAAGATTCTCGATAACTGAGCTGGGTCCTTAATAACTGCGCAGGAGGTAGGCGAAAAGTGAAAAAAAACCCGCCTGATAACAGCACCAGCGGGTCCCAAGGCAGCTCCCTCGAGCGGGTCTTGATAACTGGATGCCTAATAACTGCACAGGTGGTATGAATGAAATTATTTGAATGTATCATGATAATATAATATATGTTTGGTGTAAGTATCAATAGTATACCATTACTCCATGAAATCAACGTAATTATCAATAAAACGTCTTCTAGCAATCTAAATTCTTCCAGGGGCCCTGCTAAATAAATGTATTACTTTACATTACTCCATTATTAAAAAAACAACACATTATGCGTAAATGTTATGTTTTACATTTTGTTACAAAATGTAAAACATAACATTTACGTACAGAATGTAGCGAACTATATATCTCGCAGAATGTAGCATACTACATAAGTATACATAATGTAAGGAGGGCTCGAAACTCAAAATCATTTTTTTTTTTTTTTNAACCGATATTCCGCGTTTCAGAAATTTTAGATTTACGTAGGAAAAGTTATAACACTAAAGGTCACTTTTTTCCATTGCGGATATCCGGTGTGTACGGATATATCTGGGCACAATTTGAGCTTTCATGGACCAGAAAATTGTTTGAATTTAATTATGCAAAAAAAAATTAATTGATAGTGTTAGCCATTCAAATTTTATGATAGATTTTCGTCGACATTTTTTGTCGAGAATTTGAGCAACATTTACCCCCTTAAGACAAGGTTTCGCGCCCATTTTTTCCACCTAAAAATAGTGATCGCTAAACCTAACCCAAAAGTTTTGGGCCAAAAGGTAATTTCTCGAAACCAAATTCTGAACAACAACTTGCGACTAAACCATACATTATGTATATTTATGTAGTATACACATTCTGCGAAATATATAGTTCGCTACATTCTGCGAAATATATAGTTCGCTACATTCTGCGAAATATGTGGGCCGCCGCCATTTGGTGCATAATGTGTAGTTTTTGTTATTAATTCCGTAATGTAAAGTAATACATTAA
>SCLG01000267.1:15707-49124 GCA_004367875.1 Oikopleura albicans
TTATAGCACTTCCTTTGATGCATCAATTACGTCATTTCAGCGATTTTTTTGACAAAAATCAGCTAAAAATCAACAAAAATCGCCAAATTCAATAAAAGATTTAAGTTTGAAAAATTTTAGACCAGCTTGATTGATAGAACTAACTAGGCGCCTTCGGATGACAAAAACAGAAAATTGACTACATGCCTTACATATCTTTTGGAGCTTTTCTTAATTTATTTTTTGGCCAACTTTAGAGGTCCGTGGGGGGTATGTATGTTGACCAATAATTTTAATTACTTCCAAAATCAGTCCGTCAAACCTTTCCGAATATATTTGAAAAAAGTTCAAATTAATAAGGGTTATATTTGAAAAGAAAACGACTTCATTTCGGAGACTTGATTTTTCAGCCAATAGGGTATGGCGCATCCTTAAAATGTCAAACCGAAATTTCAAAAGAATTTGAAAAAAAAAATTCAAATTTTTTTTAATTAAATTTCGTTTGGGTCGATTTTCGTCAATAAAACTAGAAACCGGCACCGCGGCCCTTCGAAGAAAACAGTATTTTAATAAAACGTTGGCGAAAAGAACCCCCGTTTGAAAAATTAATTTAAATTTCCCCGAAAAACATTTTCTTTGATAAACCTTATCTCCTAAAAACATTTCGATAAACCTTTTCTATGAAAAACGTAAAATTAAACGCAAAACGGATTCAACATCTAATAATTATGGGCGCGTTATTTTTTATATGAATTATCCTTTTAATTTGAAAAATTAGAAATTACATATTTTGATGAAACGGGAAACGAAATTGGAACATCATCCAAAAGCTTCATCAAAAACACACATTCACAGACGAAACTACCGCTCCAGTCCGTATTGGTTAAAAGTGAACAATCCAATGGCGCTATCCAGTTTCGAAAGCGGCAAATTGCACCGGCCAGTCGCAGTCAACAAATTCAAATTGTGAATTCGGATGGCCAGGTTATTCAACTTCAGCCAGCTCCGACTCAAACTGGCCAGGTGATTCAAAATGGCCAGGTGATTCAACTTCCAGCCCAGACTCAAAGTTCGAACAAATCAAACCAAGTCATGTTTTATCAAACAATTATCGTACCTCAACAAAACGGTGAGTTATCATGAAAAAACTATTTTTCAAACAGGGGGTGATACTGAAAATTTTTGACGATTTTGATTTTCGAAAATATCGTCCGTATTGGGGTCAACCGAACCGTGTGCTCAACAATTTTATATGATATAAAGTTAGGCGTTCTTGGGGTGAAGGGTAGCGACAAATGGTCGCGAAAGTACCCCACTCCGTTCTTGGGAATATTTGCGAACAAAAAAGACCGCCCGATAGGAACACTAAGGGTTAAATCGACTCGCTTTAAGCTAACTAATAGTGCTTGTTCTCACGTAAATGTCATTTTGGAAGCCATTTTCAAAAAGTTCGAAAATTTCCAAAAAATATATTTCATATTTTTAGTTCAAAATTCGAATATACGGCGCCTACATGTACAAGGAAAGGATCGCCGTGGCAATCAAATTCTAGTTTTGGCGCCAAATTCATCTTCCGGAAACACACTGAAAATTGCGAATGCCGAGACCGGCGGCATTAAACTTGTTAAAGGTTTTTTTCAAATATTTTTAGGTCCTTTTTTAAACTTAGGGTTTAGTGGACTCGCCGAAAACGCCGTCTTTGGTGGATATTGCGGCGTCGTCGGCCGGCATTGATTTGAAATCAGAAGCTGGTCAAGTTCAAAGCTCCCAAGGAAATGCATATCAGCAGCGTGTTGATAAAAATACGGTACAATCTCATCATGCTTATCCCAGTCCCTTTTCACAGGCAAGTATAAACCGATTTAAGAATCGGTTGTATTGTGGGCGCATCAACTGTAAATCATAAAATAAAAAATTTAAAACTTGTTTTTCCAGATTTTAATTGAAGATTAACTTCCAGCGGTACATTCGTGAAAAGCGCTATAAAATAGCCCACTTCGAGGAAAAAAGTGATGTATCAAAAATCGCTGGTAGAGCAGTATAATCAAATAAAAAAAAAAGTTTAGGAACAAAATCAAAAGTAGCAAAATTTGCTTATAAAACGGTAATAAACTAGTTTCGTGGAAATGTGCATTAATGTACGCCTACGGGTTAGTATCCGGTCGGGATCCTTGGGGGTTAAACCATGGTCCATGGATAATTTTATACACCAGGTGCGCCGTTATGTTTCACCCCGTTATGTTATAATTTGTACACAAAAAAAAACACGTATTGCGCAATATTTTCGCCGTTCGTCCCGTTATGTTACAATTTTTAATTTTTTTGGAGTTTTCCAGCGAAATCGCCAACGCACTGCGCCGTTATGTTACAATTTTCCGTTATGTTACACTTTTTTTGATTTGGTTTTGTAACATAACCACGCACCTGGTGTGGTGCAAATAATAAATGCAAATAATCCAAATTTGTGTTTTCTAGATTCCGATTCACGATCGTGTCCATCAATGTAAATATTGTCATAAGCGTTTTGCCCGCGCTGATGAATGTAAAAGACATGAACGAATACACACTGATACGCGCCCTTTTTGTAAGTATTTTGAACATGTACGCTTTCTAGTGGACAGCCTATCCATCCAGGATAAACTATTCAAGATAGCCATTTATTACATGTCTATGATCGGTTTATATTGAGGAAAAATATTGATGCCATTTAGAGGTTTCTAAATCAGCGTCATTGTCAAAATTTTATCCTCAACTTGGAAAATTTCAAGGAAATGACGATTTTTCTCCGACCTACCAAAAATATGGAGGCTAGATACAACCCTTAATCCCATGACTCATGGGCCATGACTCAATCCCTAGTATTGCATCACTCATGGCCCATGAGTGATGCAATACTAGGGATTGCAAAATTTTGAAATCTACAGGAATATAGGAAATTCTCCATTAATCATTGCTGTTTGTCAAAAAATTGAAATGTGAAAATTTCTCAAACAAAATAAAATGCGTCAGTTATGTCATGAGTTTTAAAATCGAAAAAAAAAACGCGTCACTCATGAGACCGGCGTCACTGAAGGGACTGGGGACTGTACATATATACATACGTATATACGGTACATGTAAATTCAAATAAGTTAATAATTATTGCTAGGTTGTACTTATTGTCCGCGTCGATTCACGCGAAAAGATCATCTTCGAACGCACACTAGGTGTCACACGAAAGAAAAACCGTACACCTGTCCGTTATGTCAGCGCGGATTTGCGCGCTCCGATGAACGCATTAGACACATTAAAACACATGTCAAAAAGGGCGAAACTACACTGGTATGTTAAATATTGAAAGCTCATTTCCGTCTTTTAAGGGATCGTCCGGCATATGAGTTTTTAATAAGGGGGTTTTTAATGAGTTAGTTAATAAGGGTCATTTTTGGATATGGGACCGTTATTAAAAGGGTTGATGATTTAGGTATTTGATTGTTGTTGATACATGTAATATTTTTTTTTGCGAAATACTGGTGTGGGTCGTCAGTTTGTCACCGAGATCGACGCGGGTCCTAGAATAGATACGAGCAAGTACTGCTTTAAACCTACAAACGAAATTTGCTCGGTGACACTTTTTACACACGCCAGTAGGTCGGATTTTATCAATTTACAGATTTTATTTGACGTTCATAAAATTTAAACTACTAAGTACACCACTTGCTCAGTTATCGTACGAGAAATCATCTTGTCGTAATGTAAATTACAATTATATAATTAAACTACGTAATGTAAATTACATTTATATCATTTATACATATTACATGTCTCCGTAATATTTCATCTATATTTTGCCTACGCAGTTATTTTACACCCTGTTATTGCGAAAATTTGCCAGATTTTACAATTTTGCCGCGTGCGCCCTGAGCAGTTATCTTGCCATATTTAAAAATAATGAAGGAAACAATGAAAATATCAGAGCCCTTATTTGGAGCATGAATATGACCCTTAGTTCGCTATCCCCTATACCTGAATGAACGGTTCATCAAAATTTTTGTTTAGGAGGAAGCCCGTGCTAAATTAGGAAACAATCAAGTGGGCCGAAGACCCACAAAGCAAGGCCAAAATTTGCCCCAAAAAGTCACAATCGGAAGTTCACTATCTCGTCAAGAGCCGATGCTTATAACTCAGGATCAGACTTCTATTCCGACTTCTATTTCGACCAATTCGTTAACCATTCCGCTCAACATTAGTGCAAAACAGATCAACACATTCTACACCCAGAAAAAGGGAAATATCATTCTTCAGTCACGGGTTCAAAATTGCTTATTTTCAGCTACATGTATTATTTCATAAAATCGACTGTTTCGCGAAACCGAGAATATTGTTTTTGTTCTCTATGCAGATGTATAGATAATTTTTTTTTTGGTCGCGTCATTTTTTGCTTTGAGTTTTAATTCGTTAACTTGCGTCGCGAAGTTCGCGTATTGTTTATATTTTTATATTTGCGATCTAGGTTGAAAAACCCGTTTATGAATACTTTCGCGACCACACCATTTGTTCGCGAATTGTTCTTCAAAATATGGTTTCGCGACCACATGGTCGCGAAATGGTGTTTTAAACAAGGTTTTGCGACCAATTGTTTTTTTTACTGAAAAACAGTGGCCTCAAAACCTCACCCAAAACACCATTTTTTGAACAACAACGCGCGACCAAATGGTGTGGTCGCGAAAGTACTCATAAACGGGTTTTTTTCGCGACCACAAATTACCCCACTCCCGGTCTAAATCGTTTGGCCATCGAGATATTGAACCCTTTCTAAGCCATCGAACATGTCGGATAATATGTCTCAAGTGGCGACAATTGTACAGGTCGACACCCACGAACAAACTCAACTCAACATTGATTCCAAATGAAATGGCGTCTTTTGATTAATTGCTAAATATTCAGTATATTTAACTCCCAGGGGGAAGTGCGTGTATATAGACACGCAACTTGTTTTTTCGTCGATTTAAGAAATATGGAGGCCCCGTAGGGCAAAACAGGTATTGCTGACCCCCTCAACTTTTCGAGAAAATTCGATTAACGGTGTTTTTTGCGTAGGTTGGAGATTTCAAACAGCTCTGTAGGGGGCCCTGGTGGCCCAGATCAATTTCTGAATAATCAGATCGACGTAGTTTGACGAGCTCTACAACTTGGCTTCACCAGTTTTTTTTTTTGAATTATTGCGAATTATTGTGAAATTTTAAGTGCGTGTTTATTAAAACGCATTTTCCCCCTACGGGTTCCCAAAAACTCCTTCCCCCTGAGAGTTAAGATAGTTACACGCTCTCCTTACTCCCAAATAGCAACGTGTTTTGCGAAAATGACATATTCTTTATACTAATCATGTCTGAACCAGTCCTGTTTTATCAGTTCCTAGGGCGATTGTTTCCTGCAATCAAACCACTCAATGATCTAAATTTTGACTTGTAAAATGTAAAATTTCAAACATTCGAGAACCGTTTTAAATTTTAATATTTTAGATGAAGTTTGTCGTATTCGTTCTGATTTTTGATTTGTCGATATCAGTTTCAGATTCGTTCTCAAACGGTAAGAAGACCTTAACTTGCAGGGGGACATTCGTGTAAATTTATCCCAATCACTCTACAATGCTATTTAATTGGAGGAAAACTTGGTGATGAACGAAATTACTCAAATTTCCATAAAGTTTTGGGTGTAAAATCAATAGTTGCGTGAAAAGACAATAAAACGGTTTCAAATTGACTCCAACGTCTCCTACTAAACGTTTTTTTTTCTCTTGGAACGAACGTTTTTTTCTCTTTGAAAGAACTTTTTTTCTCTTTGAAAGAACGTTTTTCGTAAAACGTTCTCTATTAAAGAACGCGGTGCGTAAAATAATTTTTGTCCATGCCCTACTATTGGTATCATCAATAAATGAAAACATTTTAGAACAAAAACTTGCGCCCATTTCAGCCGATTCGAACAATTTTGAAGATGCCCACAATTCTGCTAAGAAAAAGAACGTTTGGAAAAAGACGGTCGGGAAAAATGTGACGCAAAAGAATATGTTCAACACATACAAAGATAAAATTATCACATTCGCGAAAAGACATTACAATTCATATATGAAGGATATGTCGATCGAAAAAATAATTGCTACACAAATTGCTGCTGTAGGTAATGGTTTGATATTGCGAATGCTCTCACATTTTCCCCCACTTCAATTAGTATAACAAGTGGCAGCACCGTTTTTAACGTGGTTCAAATTTTTGATTTCTGCGTGTACCAGTTTCTACTTTTTGTTTAGTTACTTTTTGGTTGTTACGGGGAAAGTAACGATCGTAAAAGAAATCGTGCAAATATTCGCCAGTTCGTTGTAAAATTCGCGAACTCGTTTAAATGTTAGTGAATTTGTTCGAATTTATACATTATTTTTTAAATATTCGCGAATTCTGTTCAAATATTCGCGAATTTTGTTCAAATATTCGCGAATTTTGTTCAAATATTCGCGAATTTTGTTCAAATATTCGCGAATTTGTTCAAACATTGGCAAAATTGTTTGAAAACTCGCGAATTTGTAAAAAAATATAAATGGACTTTTAAAGGATTTGTAAAAATACCAGAGTAAGGGTCACGGATTATAAATAAATATTAAAACCATTAAAAGTGATCTTCACATTGTTTTCTTCACTGACAAAAGCGTTGTTTGGAAAGAAGAAACAAAAAGTTGAAACGTCAGAAGATGTCGACGAAGACATCGTCGAGGAAAAAACTGTCGACGAAGATACTGCTGATGAGTCCGAAACAGAACCAGTAGCCGACATTACGGACGAGATCGAGGAAACGCCTGACGCCGAAAGTGAAATATCAAATAACGATAAATCTGAAGAAAATGATGATAACAATGAAGAGTCATGATTGATCATGATTAATCCTAGCTAAATCAGAAAAAAAATCTAGCAGTATTTAGAATATTACGACTTTAGAAAAAATGTGCAATTCGATAGTGTTACAGCGATAGCCGAAAAGTACAAGCAAGCTTATATTCCTGTATATAATACTTAACTCTGCACCGCACAGTCGCTTCAATATGAACAGTAGAAAAAATTGATTGAAGCCTGAAAATAACACATTTGGCTCAATTTTTAAGTAAATCTTTTTTTTACTCTTCATATTTAGTACGACCCAACGAAATTTGCAACAACCTTATAAAAATAATATTCCCAGGGAAAGAGACTGAAATTACGGTATTCTCTCAAGCAATACTATGCCGTAGGCGCGGAGCGTCTGTAACTGAATTGACAAGCGCGCCTTTTGGCTCATGCTTTTTTAGAGGCGCCTCCTATTGGCTAGCGTCCTTTAGCCACGCAAACAACTCCCCGCGCAGCTTGAAATGACAATTACAAACAGCCTTAGTTATTCATTTCGGAAAATTATGCTGTCTTGGGTTAAGGTAGTTTTTCAGCTTTGCTCAAAATTGAAGAGTAGAGATTTTTTATTCTCGTACCCTTTGCGGTGTTCAAATGTTCTGTACATTTTTACCATATAACGGAGATTATATACCCTACCTAACCAGTTATCTTATTACCACTTGTATTACCAAAATTGGGTTATTAATAACTTTTAGAGGTAAGATAATTGATTAGGTATAAAATAAAAGTAGATACGATTAATAAAATCAAGGTATTTTTCAATTTTGATCAAAGTTAAAAAATCTACGCAATGAAAAAAAAACTCATCAAAAAAGTGATTGCTTCTCCGTAATTTTTTTCCTTTAAATTGAACCTGAGTGGCCAATCAGCGTAATCGAACAGCGACAGATGATATTTTGCATTCGATTACTCAATACATTTCTCATCACTGTTTTGATGAGCTTTTTTTTCATTGCGTAGGCGAGACCGCTTTTAGAGTTTAAAAATCTTATTTCGTTTATATTGCTAGACTTGGAAGAAAACAGAACATCGGAAATTATTGTTGTCAAAGGATCTGACTCAAATCAACCTAGTGTGACGAGCTCTTCACCTCAACTACATATTTATCAGTTTTTTGGCTATAATTTTATGTTTTGCCAATTTCTCCCAAATCTACGATTATCGAAGTCCATTTAAAGCCGGTTTCCTTTAATTTTCGCCAATATGCAATTGTAGTTTTAAATTGGCTGTGATTTGTGTTATGTGAAACTTTTACTGATTCATAACCTTAAAAATTGTAATAAATGTACAAATAGTGTTTTTGCTCTAAAAATACTTCAAAAGCGAGTTTTGTGTTTCAGATTACTCTATACTATAACTATTTATTTTGCAGGTCTTGCATGCGTACGGTTAAGATTATGAAATAGGGAGCGTGCGGCTCCGGCGCGTTTGGCGAATGCGGGTTGCGGGTAGCTCAAGGGTTGAGCTAATAAAACAAGTTTTATTATTATTATTAGTATTTCTTTTATTGTCAAGGGACACTTTGATGATCAGTTCGAGTTGTTGGGCAGGTTATATACGGTTTAGGTTTGGCAGTAAGGAGTCTAGGATGGCGACTCGGGATTAGTTCTGGGAAGGGTTGGTAAGCCGGGGCTTAACAATAGAATCGGATTAAAAATCCTATTTTAATTTCACGCGTCGCAAGGCGACGCGGATTAAAATTTGTATCTAAAAGTTTAAGTTCTTGGTTTCGACTTTCGACAGCTGGATGCTCTTTTGACGCGGCGAGATGAGGTCATGGATGCCTGGTTGCAATTTAGAATCATTCCATATGCAAATGGGGTCGTCGTTAAGCAATTGGAAACCATTGTCGCCAAAATTGAGACATCTGTGTCTCCGCCTCCTCTCGCTATTGAACCTGAATGCACGGTGGAGTTGGAAAATGATTTTGCGCCTATAGATGCAGATGAGCGAGCTCGCTTTGAAACTGTTCGTCTCGGCCCGAGTGTGGTTCCTTCACCACCAAATGTGCCTTCTTTCAGAAATCGTAAACGGAAGGCAGCTGAGGGTGATCCGAAATCCAAAAACACCAAAAGGGTGAAGCAACCCGAACAGCTGGAAATGCTGAAAGGGAAGAAAATGCTGATTGAGCATTTCAATGGTCACAATATGTTTGCCGTAGAAGGAACGACGCGTGAAGGGACTCCTATGCAGCGTATGGAACGGAGATTTCGAGAACTCAAGGCGTCCCACAAGCGGCTCGATCAAAAACGTCTCGAAACAATAAAAAAAACAATAAAAGTTAACATACATACCTTGGTCCTAATTCGGATGTTTTTTATTTGGGAAAATAGTCTCCGGTAGTTACCTTGCAACATTATATTAAAAAATTCAAGATAACTGAAAGTAACGATCGTTATATAAATCTTGCAAATGTTCGCGGGTTCTTTGGAAT
Source organism: Oikopleura albicans (assembly GCA_004367875.1). Taxonomy (NCBI): domain Eukaryota; kingdom Metazoa; phylum Chordata; class Appendicularia; order Copelata; family Oikopleuridae; genus Oikopleura; species Oikopleura albicans. The sequence continues at coordinate 25,032 of SCLG01000267.1, forward strand.
ATTCGCGAACTCTTTTATATATTTGTGAACGTATTTGGGTGACGTTTTTATAAATACTCGCGTTTGAATATTCGCGAACTTGTTCAAATATTTGTGAATTTGTTTAAATATTCGCGAATTCGTTTTAATATTCGCGAATGTGTTCAAATATTCGCAAATTTGTTCGCCACTGCTTATCTCATTTTGCAAAAGTATTGACGCAAAACTGCAAACTCAATTCAAGATATACTTTTTGTTGTATTCACCGTTTCTTTCAAGAATGTTTCCCAATAAAATCGTTAGCAGATTCTAAACGATAATACCGAACTGTCAAATTAAAGACAAATAATTAAAGGTAATTTTCAGTAAACTGCATCGAGGCTCTGAATGTCTCCAACTCCGATAAGTTTGACTTCTTTGACAACTTTGACTTCAATTGCGTCCATTTATATGTCTGATTTTGAAAATAAATTGTCATAATGCATAATTGGTGGTTAGTGCCGTGTGGTTACCATTTGCCTTCGCATTGATCATAGTCGATCGGATTTTTATTTCTAAAATGGACAAATGTACAAAATTGGTAAAAGAAGAACGCTGACAAATAAATAATGATCTCAGCTTGAACTTTTTGTTAGATTACTTGGAGCTCCCCTTATAAACCATATTTTTGTGGATTTGAGTATACTAAACAATAGCTTATGGCGTCTCTTGTGTCCGGATCCGCGTGTACTGTTTGTTTCCCAAATAGTTCGTTATCTATACCGAAGTTTTTCAAAGTAAAGATTCTAAGCAAAAAACGTTCAAATGAGGTTTTCTTGAGCAAAATTTTGGCCTTAAACTTTAAGGACGGGTATGACCTGTTGTTAACAAACTTGATGTGTCAGAACATTCCAATAACCGCGGTTAACCGGCGTTTTATACAACTTACTTAAATGACGTTTTTTTGTTAAATACTTTCGAGTGGGAACTTTCGAAATGGGACGAAAAGATTTTTTACAAATGTCGTTTTCCCCCAAAAATGTTTTCAAAAAACCGTTTTACAAAGTTCTCCAGAACATATTTCTTCAAAATGTCACGAAAAACGTTTTCTATGAAAGACCGCGGTGCCATTTTGACCGTGTGTTACGTGATGATGACTGACCTGGTGAAAAAATAAATGATTCAGTTCGTTTTTTGCGTGTCACTAACTTCCACAGCTCTATCCTCATTTGTGGTTTCAGGAAAGCGTACAGAATTGGATTAAGACACGAGTTTAATGATGCCAAGATTACCGTTGCTCCATTAATGATGGTAGAAACTGGCGTTTGGCTCGGTTCCTTCGATAAAAGCGAAACTAAAATAATAAACTTTAAGTTGTACCTTATACTTTAAAATGCCGTGTACCTTAAAAAAGGCCTTCATGGGATAATCACTTTTTTGACAAAAAACGCCCGTAATGGGATAAATGGCCGTGATGGGAGCGCCCGAAATGGGAGTAAGGACTGTATAAAACACAATTTTTAAAGAAAATTGAACCTACCTACTTACTTGGCGCCCACCTACCCCTAACTAGCTCCCACCTACCCATAACTAGCTCCCACCTACCCTTAACTAGCTCCCACCCTCGCATTACTTGTCGCTTGTACGGTACAAGTTGTACCCTTACCAACTTGGCGCTCCGTTGTACTGTAAAAGTTTTTTGAAGAACAAAAAAATGTTTGCTTGAAAACCCCACGATGCCTTGTTAAAATAATTATACAAACCAAAATTAAAAACATGATTTGGAAGCCACGTACAGAAAAAGACCGAAATGACAACAACAATGACGCGTTCGGTCCTTAGTGATAGGCCGCTGGGTTTGCCGGACCCTTTGACTGCTTTTTCCGATCTTCGCACGGCGCGTACAATAGCCAGATAACAGCATATGATCACAATGAGGGGACAGAAAAAGCCCAGAAATATTTTTGATGCAAGAAAGTAGCGCGATTCTTGAACATTGGCAAAACTCCACATGCAGAACTTCAAGGAATATTAATCAAGTCATAAACTGGGATAAATTCTACATACAAATGTAGAACTTCTGCTTTAAGTCAGTTTTCCCGCCTACGCACTACCTACTTAAAGTAAACCCAAGAATGGAACAATAAATGTGTTCCGTTACTACCGGGCGACATAAGTAAGAGACACCCTGACAAATCAATCCAATAAATTTAGAAACAATCTAGAAACGCTCAGCGGATTTTCATGAGACTAAACCGGTATAACTGTAACTGTTACTTCAACCAGGTAGCGCGTAGGCGGAAAATAAAGAGGCAATCTATTTTTATGCAAAAAAGGCCCTTCGGGGGCAAACTATCATGATGGCAGCGCCGTAATGGGCGTATGAAATGTAGTGCGTTTCCCTCAAGCTTCCAAAAACGCGCCACCCAATAGCCTGGCAGTATTTCGGGCGTGCGTAGTATTGATACAACACCATACGGTTTTACCACAGTCTGGAAATAATTGTAATTACTACGGTCTGGTCCAACAATTAATCAGACAGAGCAAATTTTTACACGCACTTTTTTATGCTGAAACAATATAAAAGTGCGTGCAGAAATTTGCTCTTGTTGATTCATTGTTGAACCACATAGTATTGTCTTTACTCTAAATAGGAAGGCACTCAAAACGAACGCTTTTTGTGGAGAAATGTCCCTAAAAATTTTAGGCAAAAACAGTCGAAAAATGGACACTTTCTGACAATTCACTGCATAACGGACGCTATTTTCGAGAATCAAAAACGTCCGTATTGAAAGTATGGACTCTAGTTGTTACATTACTTTTTTTGTCCATGGTACATTTTATTGAGCTATTTTTAGGTCACTAATGTGATGACCACGCTACGATAATTATTTCAACACAGATCAATTACCCTAAAAAAGCCCCCGAAAGAAAATTAAAATTTAATATTCCGTTCGTAATCGATGGACATTTCTTCCGCATGAATTTCATTAGCCGCCGCCGCTGTATGACACAGTATTCGATACTTGAAGGCCGAAGATGAAAAAATTGATGCAACCAGCCAGGTCACACTCGCCAGAATCGCAACGTAACGTTTAGTGCGCACTTTTTTACTTTGTGTCGGATAACACACCGGTATGTAGGGTCGCTCACGTGGACACAATTTTCACAAAATAGAAGTCTTAGGGTCCTGAAACTTTTAGAAGTGGTAGAATATATCATATATTATATATGCGATAATAAAAATTTAAAATAAAAAAATTGAAGCAATCCGACCGAACCGGTTCGAGTAATACCGGTTCGTCGATTTTTCCTTTTTGTCTCGATATTATTTTTGTATTAACCATACGATATCAATGAAATTTTCAAATAAATATTGTAGCTCGACACTATTCATCATAATATTTGAAAAAAAAATAAAAAATGATAAATTTACCGGTTACGAGGTGAAAATTGCGCTCGTGTAAGAGAGCGAAAAAACATGATTTGTATGGCTGATTTCCAGTTAACTTCTTACCGGTTACTGATAAGCACTTCTAAGATTCACCAGGGGGCGCGTCGTGGTCGATTACCCCTTATATCCAAAAACCAGTAAATGTGAGGTACTTTTAAACTCGGGCAAACGTTCACCTGAGCGATCCTACCGATATGTAACGGTCAATTGACAGAGCTGTCAAGAAATATACAGAAGCGAATAAATTAAGCAGGAATGTGAAACTATAATTATGTTCAATAATACGTCTACACGGTGCGCAGTTAACCGTCCGGTCACGAGCCGTCTAGATTGCACTTAACCGCGCACTGTCGGGCCACAAATCAGTGCCCAACCCTACGCTAGCGCAATTAGCGTGGGGGCGCCCAACCCAATCCAACGCAAAATTTTCAACCCAACGCCAAGGAAAATTTTTTACGCGCCCCTACGCCTACGCAAATTTTCCAAAATTAACAACCCTGGAAGTTCTTAGACCGATTACAGCAGACTAATTTGACTGATTTAACTGGACTTATGTCATTAGACCAATCGGGACATTTTTCACCAGACAAGTTTCACTAGACTAGTTTAAAGTTTTTAATTTTCGCAAGACTAATCTTTCTAGACTAATTTAACTGGACTTATCCGTGCTCAATTTTATCTGCTATAATACACCATCTGCGCCGTTATCGGGTCAACATTTTGAGGAAGAATTTTGACCCGATAACGGGTTTTGATCCGATAACGGCGCAGTGCGTAGGTGGGGTGGCTGGAAAATTTTTAGTCAAAAATTTGACAAAATAACGGGTTTTGACCCGATAAAGGGTGACCCGATAACGGCGCAGGTGGTGTACTGATGAAATTTTCAGAATATCTGAACATATTGCCTAACAAATTTGCACATAAAGGGGCCGAATTTCCAGACGCCACCCAGAAACCGTTCGATTGCCCAAAATGGCAGTCCTCCAGTAAACACTTTTAGCCTGATAAAACGATATAATTAAAATGATGTATTGTGTAATAAATCGTACTCTTTCCCACAGATTGCATAAACTTGACCTTATGCCAAGGGTCATGCACATTCAGAATTGTCTTCTGATCGACGAGGATTCAAAAATAAGGCAATTTATAATCCCATATTGCGGTTATATTATCTTGGCGAGAATTAATCTATTGGATTGCTTTTTGGGCTTGAGGATGTTGTTAATACGGTAACCTAGAAACTTTCGTATTACAAGGGGTTCGCCAAATAAGGGCCCTATTTGCGAGAAAAATATTATTGCATTTATCCAATATTTCAAAAAAAAACTAAATCATTCATTGATTATCGGTTCTTTCGTTAACTCACAGGGGGAAGTGCGTGTTAATAGACAGGCAATTGGGTTTTTTCGTCGATTTAAGGCATATGGAGGCCCCGTAGGCGGTTTTAATATTTACAATTAACCATTATATGAATAAATTGTGTTCGATATGGAAGTTATCGTATGAGACAGCCTCAAAAGGTAGAATACAGAAAAGGTCGAAACCCTGACAAGGTCGCGAACCTCGAATGGTCTAAATCTGAACATGTTGGGGTCAGTTTTCGACATTTGCAGTCAAAACTTTAAGTATGCCAAAAAAACAACCGTTGGTAGATTAAATTATTTAATTTAAAATTATGTACTTTAAACATACTGGGACAAATTTGCAGACAACTATAATTCGATTGAAAATAAAGTGAAAAAATTGTTCTAAAGATGTCTTATTACTGAGAGTTTAAATCAGCCAACCGTTGAAAAAAAGTCAAGACCCCAAATTTTAACATATTCAAACCAACAATTATTAGTGAAAATACCCGTCAAAAATTGGTCAAATAAAATCGCTATCACCGTGGTATCTCGCAGGAAAAAGTTTTTTTGCCCAGAAAGAAAGAAAACGTTTTTCGCCGAGAAAAAAGTTCCTTGCCAAAATATTACAGTTACAAATATAAGTTCGAGGGCTGCATACCGTTTATTTTTGTGATTCGCCATAAAAATTTTTTTCGCCAAAAACATAAATCGTAGAACGGGTTTTTTTTTGCCGAAAACGTATCTTACAGAGAAACGCGGTTATTCTTTTTCTGCGAGATGTCGCCCTTTGCCTAAAAACATATAAAATTAATAAAACCGATAGTCCAAAAATAAAATAGCGGTTATCCTGTACTCTAATTTTTCCGGTCAAGCGATTCGTTTAGATGAATCTATGGGAACTGATAACACCCTTAGTTCGAATCTTTCCCGCATCTGGTATGAAAGATACCGAAAATTCCAATTTTCTGAATTTACCTAATATACCCGCAATTTTATTTTTTTAAGCTGGCCGGGAAAATATGCAACACATTGTTGACACCCTAGTTACACCATGGTTTAAAAAATCGCGCATACGTGTTAAGTTTTTTTTTGGCGCATTTTTTCAGACGCCTTTATAAATCAGCAATAGCAAGATTTAAAACCAATATATCTGTTATTGATTTGGCCTTGAGATTTGCCAGTACAATAATAACCATAAAATTACCCACCACACCAACCGAAGAAATAAAAATATACAAACTGGGCAGTACAACGTTCATAAATCGTAAGGCGTCCATTTCTCCAGGAGGTCTTAAGCGGAAAGTTGTGGATAAAAGGTCAAGTTTTGATATAAGGTCAAGTTTTGGATACGAATAGTAGAGTAAGGGGTTAAACATAACGTGCTTCTCGCTTTTTCTAGTTTTTAAGTTTACAAAATTTATCAAAGCGAGAAGCACGTTATTTTACCCCTTACTTATATCTTGCAGGTCAACTTTTTCATAATCCAGAACTTATGTCTCAAAGAACATAATATATACCGGGTGCGCAGTTATCGGGCAGATTGGCCAGTTGGGCCGTTATCGGGCAGGTTTTTCCACAAAAAACTTTTCAGTTTTCCGCCTACGCCTGGGGCAATTAACGGGCACCCTGCGCAGTTATCAGACACCCTACGTAGTTATCGGGCAATTTTGTTCTGCCGCGAAACCCGCCCGATAACTGCGCACCCGGTGTAGTAATATTTTTTCAAGATTCAAACTGGTACCTACATATCATTTACTGCTGTAAAAAAATCTTTTGTGAAAATGGTGAATTCAGCGTCAAAATTGTATTATTATATCATTATCACCACTGCATGAATAAATAATTGTTCAAAAAAATGGTAAACAAGAAAAAAAGTAAAAACAAAATATAAGAACCCATTTGTACGGTAACTAAGTATGATAACTTTTTCTGTCACGCACTTCAATTTTACTCCGATTATGGCTGAGTGAACACTTGCCACTTTTTGGAGTCGCATACTGTATAATTTATTCTCAATAGACCACATATGTGCTAAGTTAGCAATGCTAACACTTACATAGTGATGTAGATGTTCAGTACACCTCATACCTTATTTTTTTCCATTAATTTAGTCATCAAAATTAACTTTATAATAAAACTCAATCTATGATTCTTTATCACCTACCTTCCTTACTTAACACTAGGTAACTCAACAAAATTTATTTAACTTAACATAATTTACGTAACTTAACAAAATTCACGTAATTTAACGTAACACCTTTTTAATATTTTATATGTTTTGGTACGCTACATGGGTAGGTGGTAGTAAGTTTAGTAAGTAACAGATAATTTTTTCTATGATTTTCTATGATTTTCTACGATTTTCTATGATTTGCTATGATTTTCTATGATTTTCTACGTTTTCTATGTTTTTCTATGACTTGCTATGATTTTTTATGATTTTCTATGATTTTCTATGATTTTCTATGATTTTCTATGATTTTCTATGATTTTCTATGATTTTCTATGATTTTCTATGATTTTCTATGATTTTCTATGATTTTCTATGATTTTCTATGATTTTCTATGATTTTCTATGATTTTCTATGATTTTCTATGATTTTCTATGATTTTCTATGATTTTCTATGATTTTCTATGATTTTCTATGATTTTCTATGATTTTCTATGATTTTCTATGATTTTCTATGATTTTCTATGATTTTCTATGATTTTNGCACCGACCAAATTGGTATCATGTATTTTTGGTCGAAAGTATAATAGGCTGAAAGGTCAAAATGGATAAAAGAGAATTCGACGCAAATTTGCGTCGAATTCTGAGTTATTCCGTTTACACTTTCGACCAGCCAAATATTAACGTGTGTATATATGACAATATTTGGTAAAAATTTGCGTCGAATTCGGTTTTATTCCGTTTACACTTTCGACATTTTATACTTTCGACCTCTTATACGTTCGACCAAAACTTAATGATACCAATTTAGTCGGTGCCGTTGTTAATACGGTAACCTAGAAACTTTCGTATTACAAGGGGTTCGCCAAATAAGGGCCGTATTTGCGAGAAAAATATTATAAAAGGTCGCAACCCTTGAAAGGTCTAAATCTGAAAATGTTGGGGTCAGTTTTCGACCTTTTCAGGGTTTCCACTTTTTCAGCCAGGCCCTTATGCGTCACAGCATACGCCAAAACGACCTTAAGATTTTTTCTAACCAAATTTTTCAATAAATTACGATTATTTAGATCTAATTGAACACGAATGTTTAGCAAAAAGAAATGTTACAGCAACTGGATTAAAATTCCACATGACGATTAAATTCGAAATAAGTAAGTTAGACCTGATACAATATGCTAAAAATATGTTAAATGTCCTTAAGTATGCCAAAAAAATAACAACCGTTGGTAGATTAAATATCCTGAGACAAATTTGCAGACAACTATAATTCGAAACATGATTGAAAATAAATGTAAAAGTGAAAAAATTATTCTAAAGATGTCTTATTACGGAGAGTTAATTTTTAACAAAAACTAATACAGTTTAATCCGCCTGAACCCTATTAACTCTGCCAACCATTGAAAAGGTCAAGACCCCAACTTTTAACATGTTGAAACCGGTAATAATTAGTGAAAATACCCATCAAAAATCGGTCAAATAGAATCGCTATCACCGCGGTATCTCGTAGAAAAAAAGTTTTTTTGCCCAGAGAAAAAGAAAACGAGAAAAAGTTCCTTGCCGTAATATTATATTAGTTCGAGGGATGTATATTGTTTTTTGTGATTTGTCATAAAAAAGTTTTCGCCAAAAACATAATTCTGCGAGATGCCGCCCTTTGCCTGAAAAACGCATAAAATTAATAAAACCGATAGTCAAAAAATAAAATAGCGGTTATCCTGTACTCTAATTTTTCCGGTTGTTGACACCCTAGTTACACCATGGTTGACTGTTCAACCGATTTTAGAAAATCGCGCATACGTGTTAAGTTTTTTTTGGCGCATTTTTTCAGACGCCTTTATAAATCAGCAATAGCAAGATTTAAGACCAATATATCTGTTATTGATTTGGCCTTGAGATTTGCCAGTACAATAATAACCATAAAATTACCCACCACACCAACCGAAGAAATAAAAATATACAAACTGGGCAGTACAACGTTCATAAATCGTAAGGCGTCCATTTCTCCAGGAGGTCTTAAGCGGAAAGTTTTGGATATAAGGTCAAGTTTTGGATATAAGATCAACTTTTGATATAGGGTCAAGTTTTGGATATGAATAGTAGAGTAAGGGGTTAAACATAACGTGATTCTCGCTTTTTCTAGTTTTTAAGCCTACTAGATTACAAAATTTGACAAAGCGAGAAGCACGTTATTTTACCTCATACTTATATCTTGCAGGTCTTTTGAGCCTATAGAAACTCCTTAAAACATTCTAAAACGGTTACAAAAAACGTTACGCTCCAATAAGAAATATTACTGTAACTTTTTCCATAATCCAGAACCTATGTCTCAAAGAACATACTATATACCGGGTGCGCAGTTATCGGGCAGATTGACCCGCTTGGGCCGTTATCGGGCAGGTTTTTCCCCAAAAAACTTTTCACCATTCCGCCTACGCCTGGCACAATTAACTAGCACCCTGCGCAGTTATCAGACACCCTACGCAGTTATCGGGCAATTGTTTTTGTCGCGAAACCCGCCCGATAACGGCGCATCCGGTGTAGTATTATTTTTTCAGGATTCAAACTGGTACCTACATATCATTTACTGCTGTAAAAAAATCTTTTGTGAAAATGGTGAATTCAGCGTCAAAAATTGTATTATTATATCATTATCACCACTGCATGAATAAATAATTGTTCAAAAAAATGGTAAACAAGAAAAAAAGTAAAAACAAAATATAAGAACCCATTTGTACGGTAACTAAGTATGATAACTTTTTCTGTCACGCACTTCAATTTTACTCCGATTATGGCTGAATGAACACTTGCCACTTTTTGGAGTCGCATACTGTACGTAATTTATTCTCAATAGACCACATGTGTGCTAAGTTAGCAATGCTAGCACTTACATAGTGATGTAAATTTCCAGTACACCTCATACCTTATTTTATTTCCATTAATTAAGTCATCAAAATTCAATTTGTAATAAAACTCAATCTATGATTCTTACTTAACACTACCGACCTTAACAAAATTTACTTAACTTTAAGTTAATAACATAATTTACGTAACGTAACAAAATTCACGTAATTTAACACCTTTTTAATGTTTTATATGTTTTGGTACGCTACATGGGTAGGTGGTGTAGTTAAGTAAGTAACAGATAATTTTTAACCGTCCATTGATAGTAAAAGGTGAGCTGATTGTAAGGGCATTACTAGCAATTTGGGGCCTTTTAGCAATTTTACATGTTGACGGTATTTTTTACGTATTTTTTTTTCGGAATTTTCGTAATGATTTGTATTTGTATGTATTTTCTATGATTTTTTATGATTTTCTATGATTTGCTATGATTTTCAATGATTTTCTATGATTTACTATGATTTTCTATGATTTTCTATGATTTGCTATGATTTTCAATGATTTTCTATGATTTACTATGATTTTCCATGATTTTCTATGATTTTCTATGATTTGCTATGATTTTCTATGATTTTCTATGATTTTCTATGATTTTCGATAATTTTGTATGATTTTGTATGATAGTATAGATTTCCTGAAATATCCAAAACTTTCCTTTCGATTTGGCTTTGCTTTGGTGTTGAGTAAACGCGATAGTCGAGCGCAAACTCAAAATCTAAAAAGTCTAACTCTGTTGTTCCATCTGCTAATTTGAGTATTTTACTAGTTTCTGTGTGATTTTGTTTTCTTATTTTTGTTTCTAGTCGGCAACGATTGAATATTATTTGCAAATGTATGTTGAGCGAGCGCCTCGTAGTAGATTGGAATTACCGCTTGAAAGTAAGAGGGATAAAAACGTCTGGAAGGTCCGAATGACAGGTCGGAACTTTTTTTAACAAATTAAATGACTTGCAAACCAGCTTAGTCCAGGAAAGTGAAACATTTTATAGTTTTTTTCTTTCGTGGACTAAAAATCTTTTAACTAGATCCATTAAAATTCTTGACACACTCAAATGTATAGTAGCATTGTGTGACTCGTTGACTAAGCTGTCTGTAGTCCAAAAAAAATCTTGTTTTCAAAGTTCGTTTTCGCGCACTCCTAGGGGCAATTGAGGCCGAGGATCCCGAATCTGAAATTAATTTTTGAAAATACCAGCAAATTGTCAGGTGATTTCTGTTTTTTTTTTGATTGAAAACACCCAAAATTACCGCCTTCACAAAAGTCGTCCGAAATTAACGGACAGACGTTATCGTTTTTCGTCTTTACTGTTGAAAGACGTAAAATGGATCTCTTATAATATGAGACTCTTATAAAAACTGGGGTCCTCATGAAGAGTTCTTAACTTTTCAATGTGGACAACCTAGCGGCTTATGTGTCCACAGTGAAAACTTAAGAGTCTAGCCTTACCCGTCGTAAAACTTCGTGAACCTGCAAGATAAGCAGTTTTCTCTGAAACTTTTCTCTTTGAAATTCTAGAATTTATTCAGTTTGATGAACTTTAACTCGTAAACACACTCTCCCTGAATACCTCCTTCTATCGCGTTGCGAACTTTCCGAATCACTATTATCTGAGTTGTTTCTTCAATAGGGTCTGTTTCACAAATTAAATTATTCAGCAGCTATATGTATAAAAATTACTTAATGGTTGCGTGGGTACATCCGAGTAAGAACATTATCGATAAACACCAAATTAAAAAAAAATACTAATATGTTTTTTTATTTTGTCTTTTTCTTTTGCAATCAGGCTGGGTGGTTTATTTTGAGACTTTTTTTTGTGACCCACTGCATAAATTACTTTTTGTTTTGTTTCAGTTTTGCCTTGATTATTAAAATTAAAAGTGGCAATTAATTATTGATCCACTGTTACATTTTTTGTTATTTTTTGTACGTATTACATGTAGTAAAGCCCATTTGGTGACTTGTGTAATAAATACAAAGTTTATTTATGTCTAACCGCGGTTAACCGCGGAGCGAAGAAACATACATTATTTACTTTGCTGGTGGTCGAAAAAGTAATTAAGTTAAAAAGGTCCGAGTAGTTCATGTCGCCACAGCATACACTAGCCCGGAGAATTTTTAATGTAAAGCATATGCCAACGGTCAAAAGGAGTTTTTTTGAGGAACTTCCGAAATGAACTCAGATGACGTTTCACTTGAACTTAGAGTTAAAACTGGTAATAATTATTAGGATGTTTTTTTCAAACTTGATATATTTTTTGTAAACTTGAAACAAAAATTATTGAAATCACTGGTGTGACGTACTGTATGGTCCAACAACGAATCAACTAGAGCAAAAAACAAAAATTTCACGCACGTTTTATGNTGTTTCTTCAATAGGGTCTGTTTCACAAATTAAATTATTCAGCAGCTATATGTATAAAAATTACTTAATGGTTGCGTGGGTACATCCGAGTAAGAACATTATCGATAAACACCAAATTAAAAAAAATACTAATATGTTTTTTTTTTATTTTGTCTTTTTCTTTTGCAATCAGGCGCCTGGGTGGTTTATTTTCAGACTTTTTTTGTGACCCACTGCATAAATTACTTTTTGTTTTGTTTCATTTTTGCTTTGATTATTAAAATTAAAAGTGGCAATTAATTATTGATTTGCTGTTCCATTTTTTGTTATTTTTGTGTAAGTATTACATGTAGTAAAGCCCGTTTGGTGACTTGTGTAATAAATACAAAGTTTATTTATGTCTAACCGCGGTTAACCGCCGGGCGTAGAAACATACATTATTTACTCTGCTGGTGGTCGAAAAAAAAATAATTTAGTTAAAAAGGTCCGAGTAGTTCACATCGCCACAGCATACACTACTGGTCCCGAGAATTTTTAATGCAAAACATATGCCAACGGTCAAATGGAGTTTTTTTTTGAGGAACATCCGAAATGAACCCAGATGACGTTTCACTTGAACTTAGAGTTAAAACTAGTAATAAAATTTGGATGTGTTTTTTTCTCAAACTTGAAATATTTTTTGTAAAGTTGAAACTAAAATTATCGAAATCACTGGTTTGGCGCACTGTGTGGTCAACAATGAATCAACCAGAGCACGTTTAAAATTACACACAGGTTTTATGCTGAAAATATACCCTGACCGATTCATCGTTGGACCACACAGTATATTGGGTAAAAAAAAAATCCGCCAGAAAAAATCCGTCAAAATCTAAGATAGTATTTGTTAAACACCGGACCCTGCGCCCAAATAGTCCATTCATATTCATTTGCATCAAACATCCGGCTTATAAATGGGTTACTGTTATATATTTGTTAAAAATGATGGATACGTGTCACATAACGTTTGTGGATATAAGCACAAATTGTAGCACACAAAATTTGAATTATTAATTTAAGAGTGGGAACCGCCTTAGGAATAACATAATCTTAATTTACAAAGTGGGTGGTTCCCACTCTTAAAAAATGCAGACTGTAGACACTATCGGCCAAGTATTTAAGGCATATGGAGACCCCGTAGGGCAAAACGGCTATTGGTGACCCCCCCCCCTCAACTTTTCGAGAAAATTCGATTGACGGTGTTATTTTTGCGTAGGTTGGAGATTTCAAACAGCTCTCTAGAGGGCCCTGGTGGCCCAACTCAATTTCTGAATAGTCAGATCGACGTAGTTTGACGAGCTCTACAATTTGGTTTTACCAGTTTTTTTGAATTATTGGGAATTAATGTGATTTTTTTAAGTGCGTGTTTATTCACACGCATTTTCCCCCTACGGGTTCCCAAAAACTCCTTCCCCCTGAGAGTTAACCAAATTCAACATTCGTTAACTGATGGTAAAAAATAAAGTTCAACTATTCAAGGCATTTTCATGTTTAATCTTTGAACACATATTATTAAAAGACACCGAACCCGGATGGTTTTCCAATCAAAATTTGTTACGTTTTTTTTTTGTACAAATATGATACAAACCGTAACCAGTTAACTTAACAACAGTTATCTTAACAATTATAAAACCGAAACGTATTGCGATGTCCAGTTATCTTACCAAACGCTCTACGCAATTATTTTAACAAAATTCAATTGTATTCACACTTTTGATTTTTTTATTGTTGTTAAGATAACTGGTGAGGTGGTTATTTCTTTTCGGAATAAACAAAAATGCAGGTTCCCAGTGGCCTGATAACTGTTGTGATAAAAGGTCGAATCGCTCTCTCCAACATTCGCAACTAACAGTCTGAGAAATGCTCAAGAAATATTATTTTATGCATAAAATAAATATAAATGCATTACATTGAGATATACATTAAAATAATACATTAAAATAATGTAATTGTTGAACATATCGATTATTTAATTAAAAGCCTTCGCGTAATACATTTTTAACGAAAATTTCTTTAACCAAAGAAAGCGTTTGTCAGCTTTGACTTTTTGGATGTCTCTTATCTTTTTGGAAGATAAATTATTTTAAAAGAGCCAGTTGGCAGATCATAATGGCTTTTTAGTACGAACCTAAAACGCAGAAAGGGCAAGAAAAATGATGCTACAGTCTGTGCGCTCTAAATGTTCTTCTACATTTGCATGTCTCTCTAGGACACTACTAGAAAACGGAGAAACTGGAAAACGGAGAAAATATTTTCCGTGAACATTTTTCTTCGTTTTTTTTTTTTAATTTTTCTCCGTTTTCCACTTTCTCCGTTTTCCGACTAGAAACTGGAAAACGGAGAAAAATAAAAAAGAAAACGAAAAAAAAATGTTAACGGAAAATATTTTCTCCGTTTTCCTGTTTCTCCGTTTTCCAGTTTCTCCGTTTTCCAGTTTCTCCTTTTTCCAGTTTCTCCTTTTTCCGGTTTCTCCGTTTTCTCTTACTTCTCCACTGGGAAAACGGATTAAATTTTATCCGTTTTCCAGTTTCTCCGTTTACCAGTAGTGCCCTCTTTAGATGTGCACTTTTTTGTTTTTCAAGATGTGCATATCTTTATATCAGTGCATATCTCTCTCGTTTTTCAGAAATCCCTAATGCACATTTAGAGACATCTGGTTGTACTCATGGGTTCTACATTGTATATATGAGATAACCTCATTCGAACGAAGACAGAAAAATGGCCTAAAATGACAAAAACCTAAAAATGACAAAAAATTGTCATGTTTAAGATTTCGTCTGTTTCCATTTTCGCCGTTTTAAAAATAACATTTTTTTGCCATTTTCGATTTTTTCGGTATTTGCACAAATCCGGTTGGGCCTTCAAAAATATCCTTAAATAAACCACGGTTGAAGTATTTTTGAGCATTTCTGGTAAGTTTCGTCGTAAAAGATTGACATATTTGGCGATATCTAAACGAAATAAAATTATTTTTGAGAAAAGTGTGACATAATAATAACTTTGAAAACAGATTAATAATTTAGACTTCCATTAAAAAAATCTAAAGTCATCTGGATGAAGACAAATCATACTTTTTCTTTAATTTGAGACTACTCTTGAAACATTTACCTGATATATTTGTCTTAATAAATGCCGTTTTCCTTTTAAAAAAATAATTCATGAAAACTTTTCAAAAAAATGTGTGTTTTGGAAAAAATCTGGACCAGAACTTCTGGTATTAAAAATGAAGTTAAAAAAGCCATACCATCAAACTTTTTGTACCACAATATAATTTAGTTGGTAATCTAATTGACAGTTGGCTGTCAATTTTGCAAAATGTATTTACAGTAAGGTCTTCAAATAAACCATTTCTTGGACGTTTAAGGAACAGATAAATAGTTGTGACCTAAGGGTAATATATTTTCAAAATAAAATCATGTTTATGCACTTTTACGGTTTGTTCCAGAAAAGCATTTTGGATTTTTTTTGCCAAATAAACGCTATAAACGGACCAAAGGCTAGTAAAAAAACACCTCAGGGAACAATGTTAAAATCAGCGACCCTTATTTGGAGCACTAATTTTTTTTATCGAAAAAGGACCTTTATTGAGCACTACCGACCATTATGTAGCACAAACCACCCTTATTCAGCAGGCCCTTTTTCAGAACCCCCTCTGTAATAACTTTACCATTGCACAATTGTTGAGCGACTTTTCAATTTACTATAGTAATATTTTTTTTTCTCTTTAGAGCAAAATATTTCTTTGAAATCACAAATTGTCGTCCGCAAAATTCATTAGTGTATTTTTTGATATCGTCACAAATCCTTAAATTATGGTTTTCAGGTATAAACATTAATTATCCACATCAGACATTTCAAGGCCTTCTCGAATGAAATAAGATTCTTTCAATGAAGCCGTGATGTGCAAAACTGACATTAATTATAGTTTATCGGTTATAACAGTCGTTAGGACAGAAATATCAATTTTTATCTAAAAACGATAAGTTTTACCAGAAAAAATGATATATTAGAGGAAAAATCAAATTTTAGAGCGATATAGTTTAGCTGTCTGAGATTCATCATGCTGAACCATTCGAGTTCACACGGGATTTTTCTAAAATTTTTGAAATTTTTAAATAAATATTTTTCTGGGAATATAATATTTGCATATACTTTGGGTCTTATTGCAAGTTTTTCAAATTAATAGTGCTAGGCTGGAAAACTCGGTCAATTTTAGCATATCCTTTTTCAGCTAAAAGTGGACGTTTAACGCCTCTATCACATTTCCTCACATTTAGCGATGAACGTTCACTATTTAGCGACCACTATTTAGCGACTAGGGTTGCCTAGTACTTCGACTACCCCAAGGTTGTTTTTTGTTTATTAAATTACGGTAGGTTTTTAGCCTTTATGGAGTCAAGATATTGACGTTCTTTTACTGGCGCCCAGTACGTTTTGGTCCAATAATTAAAAAGACAGATTAAATTTTTACACGCACTTTTTATGCTGAAACAATGAAAAACTGCGTGTAGAAATTTGCCCTAGATATTTCATCGTTGGACCACACAGTATATCATAAAGTACTAGACGCCAAGTAAAAGTATGTCAAGATCTTAAGTCCAGAAAGGCTAGAAAAGTACCCTACATAGCCCCTATACGCAATTGGTCGCTTTCTCATTTAATGGAAACTAAATAAAAACATGCCTCTACTTTCAGGGGTATCCTCACCAGCTATATAGTATTGTCTAATAAAGGCTAAATCTCTGAGATAATATTATAAAGTTAATTAGTGTCCAAGACTGGAAGTGTGAAATCTGCAACTCATTGATCATCATTAGATTCAAAACCAACGGCAAAAGAGAAAACAAAAATTAAACAACTGAATATTTATGAACTTCGTTTTGGACTGGTAATCTGCTGTTTAACGAAAATAAACGCAATTAACCGTCTTCACTTTCACACGAAAAAAAAATGCAACTTATGATTATGAAATCTGACGTCAACATATTATCATATTATTAATTATCTATATAGATAATATAATTTATAAAGGGTTAAATTAGTTCAATATTTTGCAATTTGATTATGCTCGAGTTGTAAAGCGCGTAGACGTTAAAAGCGAACTGAAAACCTACGTAGATGCATAATGTCTCTTTGAGGTATCTCTTTGGTTGATTCGAGTGATCCGTAAACAGCGCTGATAATGACGCAGTCTGAATTTCAGACTACGGTCAATAAGGTGTCGCGACATGTCGTAATGTTAAACCGAAAATGAGCTTGTGTTTTTTTAACAATGCCTACAGTCTTTTTCGGTTCGATTTTAACGTCTTCGCGCTTTATGAGCTAGGTTATCGTAGACTTAGCAGAACCACCTAACCATTTGAAGTGAAGCCATTTGAAATAACAGTTTGCATTAGTGATACCACTTTTTGGGCAATTTTTACGCCTACGCACTAATTCAAAACCCTTTGATAACCCGTATTGTCAATACAACCCGTCGAAATGATATCCATATTCGGATTCTATGCACGAAAATAGACAAGACCGCTAATTTTGAAAAAATTCGCTCGTGTACATGGAAGTTGTTACTTTGAAAATGGTCTACGTGGACAGCCTACGCACGTGCACTACCCATTTGAAGTAACAATATTCATTTGAAATAACAATTTGCATTTGAGATAACGCTTTTTCCAAATTTCTAGAACTTCAAGTTTTAGAATTTTCACAATAATAAATTGATTTTAATTGTAAAACGAACTTTGAATAAATGCGCACAAATGTGTTGTCTCATTTTTTTTTAAATTTTGGTATTAAAAATAAGGGTCCTGAGACACCAATAGCACCTAATACGGACACTTTCTCCTAATAACGACGCTTTCTATGAAAAAATGTACCCAAAATTGTTAAAAATGAGCATTTTATGACAATTCATTCCATTACGGACGCTATTTTCGAGAATAAAAAACGTCCGTATTGAAAGTAACGACTGTAATTTTAATTTTTTTTCCTGGCAAAATGCGTCCGTATTGAGACTATTCATGGTCCAAATTCAAAAAAAGGGCAGCGTCCGTATTGGAAAAAAAGTTTTTTTTTTTGCCGAAAAAGCGTCCGTATTGGAAGCATCGTCCATATTGAGTGCGTCCGTATTGGAAGTAAGGACTGTATTCTCTTTGTTCATCTGGTTTGAAGAATTAGAATTAGCGTGTGAGAAATGGAATCATTTCATACCAGATTTCGAGAACAGTTTACGTGTTCGATTTTTGATCAAAATAATATAACATACTTGGTTGTGTTCCATGTTATCGTTGCCGTTTTAAGGAGTCTATGTTATTCAGAAAATTAAGGTCCTCGTTTTGAAAATATATTAATTCCAAGTTGTCCTTTTAAAATGAGCCTCTCACCATAATTGTAGAAAGAAAATAAAATTCAGTTCAGACAACCTAGCCGCTAGATACTTCAAGTTTGATAAATTAACTGGTTATAAAAAGTATTTTGTTTTTTCTATTCATCTATTCAAAACGATTAAAAAAGCTTTGAGGGATAAATTTACCCAATAACTAGGACATTGGACGATGTTGTTGAACTTGAAATATAATTTATTTTCAAGCTATTGTAAATGCAATTATCACGGGACCGTTTTTATTTCTTCGAAAATTCTAGCTACATCTATACCAAGCATTGCGCACTTTTTGACCTGTTTCCACGTCAAAATTGGCGCGGTAACTGCGCAGGGGTAAATTGCTCGGACCAAGACCTACAGGGTGAGGTTATATAGATGCTAAGGTGTTTTTTGGTGACTTATACCGCTCAGCGCACTCGCGAACCGGAAAAACGGCTTAGCATCTATATTACCTCACCCAGTATGTACCGGTAAAACGAAGTATCGTTAAACGATTCGATACAGTAAAAAAAAAATATTTTTTGCGTCAGATCGGTCACCTATTAAAATTTACCTTCCGGTTCGCGTTGATCCCCTTTTTCAGGAGTTAAAAACAAAAAATATGTTCATATAATTATACCGGTTGAGTTTCATGAAAATGGGCCGAGCTTTTCTAGATTGTTTGTAAATTTCTTCGATTGATTTTTCAGGGTGTCTCTTACTTGTGTCGCCCGTAAATGGTTTAGTATCGAAAAGTAAAGTGGTCAAACAGGTTTAAAACTTGGAAGACTTTATTTATGAACGTTTTTTCGACAGTTCGAAATTCATTTTTGTAAAACAAAAGTTACTTAACCGTCATGCGTACCGAGTTTACTATAACAGTCATGCGCATCTGGGGTAGCTAGATACCCAATTTGCTCTAGCGCGCCAAAGAATGAACGGATTTTTTGATTATTATTTTATTTTGAAGCCCTGTTCTTCTTCTCTTACTGGAGTCATTTTCAACCTTAACCCTCGTCCTCCACGGACCCAAACGTAAAAACAATTTTCTAAAAAAAAATATTTTTCTTCCATATAAAAACGTAAAATTTTTTTTTTGATTTTAAATCCGTTGTCCGTTTTTTATTATCACAAACCAATATGCGCACGACTGTTAAATATTACAGCCGTATAACGCATGACTTTTCATGCTACTCTAAATCATTCTGAATGTAAACTACCAAATCAACCAAGTTTATGTCATCAGCGGGCCCAATTTGGGCACAAAGTAGGATCCCGCTGCCAAACGAATGACATAACCATTTCATGCATTTAACTTTTTATGTACCAATAGGGACTAACAATCAAAAAATGAAAATTTAAAGTGCAAATTTTAAATATGAGTCATATTAAATAAGTAAAATATGCGTCATTTATAACATTAACTCACTCGGAAATTGGTAACCCGTCGAGGGATTTTTTTTTCTAAAAATCATCCTGTTCAACGTAGTTTTTGGTCCTGAATCCAACCGTGTCAAATATCTAGAAAGTCTACAAAAGCTTGCATTCATAGATTATGCACTTTTAGCACATTTTTGCTCTCTAGCGCCAAAACTAGCAGTTTTTTGCCACGGTTTGATTCAGGAAGAAAAAACTACGTCGAATAAAATGGTTTTTATAAAACAAAATTTCTCGGTACTACGCGTCAATAGTTACTAAATACGAAATGGTTTAACTCTTAGGGAAAAGGAGTTTTTGAGAACCCGTAGGGAGAAAATGCGTGTAAATAAACACGCACTTAAAAAAATCACATTAATTCGCAATAATTCAAAAAAAAAACTGGTAAAGCCNGAAAAAAAAAATGCAACTTATGATTATGAAATCTGACGTCAACATATTATCATATTATTAATAACTATATAGATAATATAATTTATAAAGGGTTAAATTAGTTCAATATTTTGCAATTTGATTATGCTAGAGTTGTAAAGTGCGTAGACGTTAAAAGCGAACTGAAAACCTACGTAAGATGCATAATGTCTTTTTGAGGTGTCTCTTTGGCTGATTCGAGTGATGCCGTAAACAACGCTGATGGTAACTCAGTCTGAATTTCAGACTACGGCCAATTAGGTGTCGCGACATCTCGTAATGTGAAACCGAAAATGAGCTTGTGTTTTTTTAACATAGCCTTCAGTCATTTTCGGTTCGCTTTTAACGTCTACGCGCTTTATGAGCGGGCTTATCGTAGACTTAGAATACACCACCTAACCATTTGAAGTCAAGCTATTTGAAATAACAGTTTGCATTTGAGATACCACTTTTTGGGCAATATTTTACGCCTACGCACTAATTCAAAACCCTTTGATAACCCCTATTTCAAATACAACCCGTCAAAATTAAACCCATATTCGGATTCTACGAACGAAAATAGACAAGGCCGCTAATTTTGAGACAATATTTTTAAAATTGTCTACGCGGAGAGCCTACGCACTACCCATTTGAAGTAACAATATTCATTTGAAATAACAATTTGCATTTGATATAATGCTAACTCGAAATTTCTTGAACTTCATATTATCAGAACTTTAATGAACAGAAATAGAGCTGGTTTCAGAATTTTCACAATAATAAATTGATTTTAATTGTGAAACGAACTTTGAATAAATGAGCACAAATGTGTTGTCTCATTTTTATTTTAATGTTAACTGTCATGCGCATCTAGCTACCCAATTTGCTCTAGCGCGCCATATAATGAACGGATTTTTTTAATTATTATTTTATTTTAAGCCCTGTTCTTCTTTTACTAGGGTGATTTTCAACCTTAACCCTCGTCCTCCACGGACCCAAAAGTAAAAACAATTTTCTAAAAAAAAATATTTTTCTCCCATATGAAAACGTAAAATTTTTTTGATTTCAAATCCGTTGTCGGTTTTTTATTATCACAAGCCGTTCTCTTTTTATTTAGAAATAAAGTGAAAATGGATGGCTAGCTACCCAATTTGCGCATGACTGTTAAAAATAAGGGACCTGAGACACCAACTTGTCAAATCATTTCATACCAGATTTCGAGAACAGTTTACGTGTTCGATTTTTTTTATCAAAATAATAATAATAATAATAATACATGTATAACATACTTGGTTGTCTTCCATGTTATCGTTGCCGTTTCAAGGAGTCTATGTTATTCAGAAAAGTAAGGTCCTCGTTTTGAAAATATATTAATTCCAAGTTGTCCTTTTAAAATGAGCCTCTCACCGTAATTGTAGAAAGAAAATAAAATTCAGTTCAGACAACCTAGCCGTTAGATACTTCAAGTTTGATAAATTAACTGGTTATAAAAAGTATTTTGTTTTTTTCTATTCATCTATTCAAAACGATTAAAAAAGCTTTGAGGGATAAATTTACCCAATAACTAGGACATTGGACGATGTTGTTGAACTTGAAATATAATTTATTTTCAAGCTATTGTAAATGCAATTATCACGGGACCGTTTTTATTTCTTCGAAATTTTCAAGCTACGTCTATATCAAGCATTACGCACTTTTTGACCTGTTTTCACGTCAAAAATGGCGCGGTAACTTTGCAGGGGTAAATTTCTCGGACCAAGACCTATGTACCCGCGTGCGCCGTTACGTTTCCCAAAAAAAAAAAAATTCCAAAAATTAAATTAATAGTCATGCGCATCGAGTTTACTATAACAGTCATGCGCATCTGGGGTAGCTAGCTACCCAATTTGCTCTAGCGCGCCAAATAATGAACGGATTTTTTTCATTATTATTTTATTTTGAAGCCCTGTTCTTCTTCTCTTACTGGGGTGATTTACAAACTTAACCCTTGTCCTCCACGGACCCAAACATTAAAACAATTTTCTAAAAAAAATATTTCTATCCAATATAAAACATAATTTTTTTGATTTAAAATCCGTTGTCCGTTTTTCATTTTCACAAGCCATTCTTTGTTTATTTAGAAATAAAGTGAAAATGAGTAGCTAGCTACCCAATATACGCATGACTATTAAATAGAAAAAAAACAATGGTGACTGAAAAAGAATTTGGCATTTTCTGTACTTGTCGTATTACCTTGGTTTGCAACGAACCATTTGTATTACGAATACTGTCCATCGCAATACTTTTGACTGTAGAAAATTCATTACTCAGCATATGGCCTCCGTACGATGTTGGTAAAGTATCAAAAAGAAAAATAAAGGTTGTTTGTGTGATGGTAAACTGAAAAAAGGTTTTCTTAAAAAAACTAACACTGGTACTCTAGGCGCTTGTCTATAAATTCATTGCTCTTAATTATTTATAACCGATGATAAAAGCAGTCTTATAGATTAGGAGATAGAGTTCTCCGGTTGAATGCTCGTACGAAATAATCACCTGGCTCAAGTTCATAGTCAGATGAGTATGCATAAGTTTTGATAAAAATGGTTCGGTAATGAANGACAAAAATTCTCGCGACAAAAATTCTCGCAACAAAAATTCTCGCCACAAAAATTCTCGCGACAAAAATTCTCGCGACAAAAATTCTCGCGACAAAAATTCTCGCGACAAAAATTCTCGCGAAAAAAATTCTCGCGATAAAAATTCTCGCGACAAAAAATCTCGCGACTCGTATTTCAGTTCTGAAACTAAACTCTCTGTATTCAGTTTGCGTCAATTTTTTTCATTTTAACGTACGTTTTCGGTGCTTGACTTCACGTTCAGAATCCAAAAGGCCAGAAAAACTAGTTTTGAATGCAAACTTGGAAAAAATATCATTGAAATTATTGTTTGCTCCAAAAACGTGTGAAATACTCGCTTGTAAAATATTAACCGAAAAAGTATGTTGCCGAACTGACCCAACGAATGCGTATGTACCGGTACACTGATATTGCTAGTTAATTTTGCGGTTTAACTCGGCCCTTATGTTCGATTTTTTTTTGTTTATTCTTGCAGGATTATTAAGCGGACCGCAAAAAACAAATGTAGTCTTCAAGTATTTGGCCCCTCAAATAGTCTGGTACATAAATTAAACAAAACTACAGCAGTACTCCTTGACTAGAGACAAAGAAAGTTATATGTTAGGACAAATATATTTGTATTCCACGTCATCAGACGGACATATTAACTCATGTTGACCTCGGTTTGCCAAGAAGCAAAGCAATATATTTGCAAAGTACTTAATAAGGTTAATATTTGAGAGTGATGCAAAAACAAACTTGGTAATTTTCGAGGGCGGTGAATTACATAATACTGGTCGGAAGGGTTTCCCATCATCTGTGGGTATTTTTGATATTTATTCATGTTTATTCTCCTGACAAAATAATATAAATCGTTTTTTGTGAAAGTCCTATATCTCCCAAACAAGGGCCATTTTTGTTGAAAACGTCATTTGTATGCCAAAAATGTATGTCTCATGCCGGGACCGTTTTTTGTGATAAATTGAGCTGAAAAACCAAATTCCGGGACAAACCGGAACTTTGACTCAAAAATTCTGTTGAAGTGATGCCAAAATACAGGGTGAGGTAATATAGATGCTAAGCCGTTTTTGGTTCGCGAGTGCGCT
>SCLG01000267.1:54253-73846 GCA_004367875.1 Oikopleura albicans
TAAGAAATTGATTTGGGCCACCAGGGCCCCTAGAGAGCTGTTTGAAATATCCAACCTACGCAAAAAATAGCGCTAATAGAATTTTTTCGAAAAGTTGAGGGGGTCAGCAATACCAATTCTGCCCCACGGGGCCTTCTTATCATAAGAATCTTATGCCTTAAATCGACGAAAAACCAAGTCGTGTGCATATACTTCCCCCTGCGAGTTAAGAGTTAAAGCCCTGAATGATTAACCAAGTGATAAACATAAGGACTAACTTTGAGAAAAAAGTATTCTGTTATCCAGGACTTAACAATTATAAGTGGTTTGTTATAAAAACGAAAATCCAGATACTACTGGATTTTTTTTAATTTTTCAGAAAATTTTCGTAACGCCCAAAAATTGCAAAAAAATTATTTGATTACCGTCCAAGAAAAATCTTTATAGACAAGGGGTTTCGACATCCTGTGGTGTCATGCAATAATAAACTTATGGCCAGCTTTGCCACTCATTATAAATTAAAATAATAATTCGCTTTGTCCTTTTCATTTGTATTGTTTAAACGGTTATTAGCCACTTTTGAATTTTTGTAGAAAAGTGTTAGACGTATCTAAGATCCATTCAACCATCAAACCTGATGGGCCACCAAAAAATTTGTGAATAAATTCTGGTTCTAAAAAATAATTCAATTTAGCAGGAAAAAAATTTCAAGCTAATAATTTCGCAGACATATATGTGGCCCAGTGGCTGTAGAACCGTCAATTTGCGAGTTTAAATAATAATTGGCGAAAAGTTTTTAGTAAATTTTAGATTATTAGAAATCGACCCAGTGACAACCATTCAAAAACGTTTTCAAGTTTAATTGTTGAACACCACAATTAAATTTTTCATATAATAATAATAATCGCCAAAGCATGATTTTTAGCAAGGCACGTGTCGGACACCGAGAGCAATCTAATTTACCTGCTAAAAGCCCAAAAACTTCAAAATTCCACTTTATCGTATTTATCATGTTTATATAAAATATATTGTTTGGGCGAGATCGAAGATATAATTTTGATAAAATAAAAATTTGCCGATGTAATAGTATTATTGGGTAGCGATTATGTCAAAAAANTGATTTATTTTCCAATAACCAAACATAAATTTGAAGATGGCTCAGGCAGAGATGCTAAAGTTCTGTTTTTTCGCAGAACTTGAAAATTTCAGAACAGAACACCAATAGAACAAAAGAACGCAAGAACACCGTTCTGGGCCATTTTTCCATCACGAGACAGAACAGAACGGTCCTTTAGAACGGTTTTTCGTTCTATTTAAAAACGTTCAAAAATGCGTTCTGGGCATTTTCCCATCACAAGAATGATCCAGAACGCGTTCGAACGGTGAAGAACGTCAGAAAAAAAAATAAAATTTTTAATTGAACGTTTTTTGCGTGCAAAAAATCCTATCACATGAACTGAACGTTCTATTGCCATCACACGAAAATTGGAGAACCATCACAAAATAGAANCCGCAGGGCGTAGGCGGAAAACTAAAAAGATTTTTGGGGAAAAAACCCGCCTGATAACTCAACGAGCGGGCAAACCTGCCTGATAACTCTGCGCCTAATAACTCCGCACCCGGTGTATATTGTTTGGGCGAGATCGAAGATTTTTTGATTAAATAAAAAATTGCCGATGTAATAGTATTATTGGGTAGCGATTATGTCAAAAAAGTGATTTATTTTCCAATAACCAAACATAAATTTGGAGATGGCTCAGGGTTGTTGCATTTTTTGAATTTTGTTAAGTTTTTCATATGACCTACAATGTATGTACAGACAGATTAAAAACCAGAGCTTACTGGCCAATCAAAAAAGGCCAAAACAGGGCAACCAGAAATGGCCAATCAGAAAACACCAATCAGAAAAAGGCAAAATTTAGGGGGAAATCTGAAAAAGTTTCTTTTTTTTTTTGTAAACAAACTTTATTTTTGGCCATTTTTGCAACATTTGCCAAACAAAAAAGCCAACAAAAATTTAACTACAAATGAAACCCTTTTCAATTTGAGAATTTTGCCGTTTACATGTTTCGCTGTTTTATTTTCGACATTTTCTGTAGTGGTATAAAACGGTGCCGAGGACAGTACATTTTCAGTTTGTTTTCATTTTTTCCTTATCGAAGTAGATAGAATTGTTAGGGTTGTAATAATGAACTCACGAGAGTGCATAAAATAATAACGTCGGAAAAAATTTCGTCTAACGAAAAGTTCACTAATTGCGTAGCGAAATTATTAATTAACCAATCGTTCGTGGTCCAGAAACAAAGAAAAACGGTTAAAATGAGTGTGACGTGGCCTGGATCATTAACCAAGTAATGCCCCCTTATTTTAATTAGCACGTGCGATGTTTAAAGGTGCCTGATGAAGTTGTTCAATTAATAAATTTGAAAATATTACATATAAATTGCTCGTAATGGTCGACGTGGAAAATCATTTGACGTGCGCTAATCCCATATAGTCTGAAACGAACTGATTAAAGGTGGTATCAGCAAAAATATTGTGGTGAAAATTGGGTGTTAAAATGTGTGTTTTGAATCTGAGAGAACTCGGTTATTATGAAAATATAAAAAGATTTATGCAAGATAACTGATGTTAGGCTGTAATGGTTGCATTTGGCTTAATATGCTTTAAAGTATTATACTTTATAGACCCTTACCGTAAGGGCCTTACGCATTTATTCGAGGCCAGCTGAGGTCAGCTCACTTATATCTTTAATTTTGAAAGGTCAGCCGTGGACAACAAATGTTTTTTCTGACTTTTTCCGACCCTGCAGTAATTTTATTTTAATATTTTACAGGAAATAAATTAGCCTAAAAACTGATTGAATAATCGGAATTATAAAAAACTACGCTGGTGCGGTTAATAAGAGGCAGTTCGTTTTTATAACATTTTATTTATTATAATTTTATTTTTGTAACTGTCATAATAAACTCCGCCCGGCGGGGCATATATATAGGTAACGAATATCCCCCGCCGGACGTATACATAGGAAACACGGGAAACTAAGATAATGCAAGAATAAGGGAGGAAGTCAATTCAATTACGGCAGGAAACAGTGAAAGCGAAGGGAAATAGACATAATTTGGAAACAACGGAAATTTAGGAATCTATACACTAATTACTGTAATCTTTGCATAGATTACAGTATTTACTGTGTTCACAACACTATCCCCTCTCCAAGAAAAATCTCCCTCGATTAGGACTTTACCCTACCATATTCTAAGGGTGTGGTTATAAGGCATAAGCAAAAACAATTTTATATAGTGGTTACTACATACTAGACTGCCCAGTGGGCAGTGCCCACAAACTTTTTAGGTGAAAAAAATATGTCTCCAAATGAAATAAAAAAAGTATCCTAAATGATAAATTTTGATCCGTTGAACAAAAAATCTCATTGAGTGAAATTTGAATTCAAACCCCTAGGTGGCGCAAATTGCCATTTTTGTCACAGGAAATAGATTATTTCCGGTTCGCGGTCTACTACATACTCCAACTAATAAAGCGACGATTAACGAAAGCCGCCCGGTAAAGTAGTACGATTTGGTGATGACGGAACACCCTACTGACGTCACTCGTCATACCCGGATTTAATTGACTTAATTCAAGATAGGCCTTATGCAAAAATTGAAAAGAGCAGAAATGTGAGAGAATGTGTAAGGAATCTTGTTGTGGGAAGTTTGGGATAATTGGGCCTTGAAGGGTCGGGCTCGTAACGTTTTTATTTCCTCCACCGTTTTTTGTTTTTGTTTTTTAGTCCATGTTGAAACCTCGAGCTGCATATAGCTTGTACTCGGCGAAAATAAATTAATAACGAACCCGAAGTAAGGCTTGTTGAATTAGCCGGTGAACCCGGCGGGTTGGTGCGAGTGCACCGGCATTTACCAAGCGAAGGGATCCAGACCTAAACTTGATTTAAAAAAACCGGGCACTGAAACCCAAATTGGTGGCCCTGACGTGTTTCACGCCATAAATACCCTCGATTTCGTCGGGTAGCGTTTGGTCAAGGAGCCCCTCCGATGGCGTGGGCGATACTGGGGCGGTGACGGATCGCTAATTGGTGAGTACATTGGGATCGGCGGAATCCCGTTACCTCCCACATTCCTTTGCTCCTGGCCCTCTCCTTGGTTAAGATTTGAATTATTCTCATTTATCGCTTAGACCTCGCGGTCGTTATTATCCTCAGCCTGATTTTGGAGTGTAACGATACGCTGGTCGCCGTCTCGTAGGACGGTGAGCTCCCTTTTCAGCGCTGGGCTGTCGAGTGGTACCAGTTCGATGTCCATCATTTGGTCAATTCGACAGTGTCTTGGCCAAAAAAGATCATTTTTTTTCAAATCACGCTTGATGTACCTATTTAATTTCAAAAAATATGCTTCCCTTCGGTGGTTATAACTCCAATAAGGCATGTTCTATAGCTCTTGTTTCTTCTGACACCATTTGGTGCGGTTAATCAGAGGCAGTTCGTTTTATAGGTACTGGCGGGCGTATTTATAGGTAACGAATATCCCCCGCCGGACGGAAACATGGGAAACACGGGAAACTAGGATAATGCAAGAATAAGGGAGGAAGTCAATTCAATTACGGGAGGAAACAGTGAAGGCGAAGAGAAATAGAAAAAATTAGGAGACAACGGAAATTTAGGAATCTATACACTAATTACTGTAATCTTGGAATAGATTACAGTATTTACTGTGTTCACAACAACGCCTTAAAATTCATACTTCACAAGTAGTGAAATCGATTTAACGGAAACAGTTTGCAAGTGACTTAGACCACCACAACGTTAAATCAAGTGTAAACCATCTTTGCTCTGATTAATTGATTTACCTTTTAGTTTTTTTCTTAATTGGGTCATAGTTTGTGGCTCTAAATCAATTTTTACCTAATCCATTTTTCAACGAATAATGTTGTAGTAAGAATTTACGGTCCATTTGATAAATCTTTGGTATATATAATGCAGTTTCAAAATTCGTATAGTGACGTGAAAATTATTTTGTTATACATGCATCATTTGCGCCCCTGCGCCGCGCCGTTATGTTTGAACCCGTTAGATTTCACCCCATTTTTGCATTTTTTTTTTTGAAAATTAGTTTTGATAAAAATTATAATCAAAATCCTAAAACAAAAACGTGAATGTATTCGGCCAGCTAAAAAAAACGCTGCGACAAATAAGCATGCCTGGAATCGGATCTTTTTAGTGGGCTCAATGCTAACACGTTTTGCGTAGGTAAACGACGGTGGGTCAATAGCGAACACGGGCTTCGCAATGAATTAAAGCAAAACTCATACTCGTTTCACATGAATTTTCGCCGTTTTTGCGTATTTTCTAGATAGCCAAACTCGAGTTTTTTCCGTCAGAAACTCGAATAACGCCATCTAGAAATTGCGGGTGAAAAGATGGCGGATATTCATGTAAAACGCCGAGTTGTAAATAATCTTCAGTAGTTTAAAATCTTCATTAGTGGAGTTCAACACATAAAACAAAAAAAAACACATATTTTTAGTACAACCATGTACTTTTAATTTGTGATATCAAATGGGTGGTCAATTAAATTTTCGATTTCTAAAACGCAAATTTTTTTTGGAAACATTTGAAAAATTTAACATTTTTTATTTGCCATTATTGCATGAAACATTAATCGATGGTGAGAATATTATGTAAATTTATTTCATCGTAAAACTTGAACATATAAAACATCATCTAGCAATTGTTAACTTCCGAATGCAAAAAATCGAATATTACCGTTATCGAAAGACGACCGGCTGGCTACGTGTATCAAAAAGTTAGGTCCAAAAGCAATTTAAACACCAATTTGTTTTGTTTGAACGGCGCCAAATCGCTGTAAAATCGCTTTTGTACACGTTTAAATCTCCTTCCTGTTAACGATTAATGAGTCAGTTAGGTTAACAATAACAGCAAAAAAAGTAACCACAACTTCCTGTGGAACCCTCCAATTCTACGATTCTATCAATTTGTGGCCACTTTTGTTTTATGATTTCTAGAAATAATTGCTGTTAACATTATCAGTTATGGGCTATAGCAAGAAACATAGGTTCTTTTTTCTACATTTGTCGAATTGAATCATAATGTGATTAGAGAAAAGGCTTTTTTTGAAAGCGCCGTTCTGGTTTCGGACAATCCGTTATACATTCATTTGACAAATTCGGTTTCGAAATCAATTACCGAATATGTGTTGCGCTCAGAGTTGCCACGCCTCGTTACCGCCAGTTACCGCGACTGTTGCACCATCTATCCGCCAATTTTTGTCCAGTTTTTTTTTCTTTTCGGTGGCAATTTAAAGCGCGCGATTTTGAAGCAGCAATTCATCTTGGAAGTGAACTCAAATGAATGTTAACATTATTGTAGCGTTGTTGCCGTTGGCTTCGGAGGCATTGTCGGGGGGCGAGGGGATACAGCGCGGTGGAAAATTACGTGGTATAACAGGTGAGATATTAATGAGATATATACCATGTGTCGACGCTGAAACTGACGCGGTGAGGCCAAAATAGCGCTATGAAAGTTACGAATATAGTCTCAAGCGCGTTAGTTTCAGCACCGACACACGTGATTTCGGCGTGATTTCCCTCAAGAGAGACTATGTCAAACGGACAGTAAAACAAGAAGAAAAAAAACGCTCCGATAGAAATAAAAGAAAATTATAAAAAAAAAATATTCAGATGAAAATTTGGATTCGAATTACGAGTTTGATNNNAGCCAACAAAACCGGAACACTGTGGGACGGAAACAAGAAATGCGAATGGAACGGCGGGCCTAGTCAGGACAAATGCTCCTTATATGGCAAATTTGCAGTGTTCTTGGAAAATTGAGTCAAACTGCAATGAGATGCAGTTAGGCTATTCAAACTGAAATTAATTTTTTTTGGCTCTCGTTCCTCTAAAATCGGAATCTAACCTGAATTCTAATGAAATGACCTCGTTTGTGACGATGCTCATTTATCGGACGCTATTTTCCAGAAACGAAAACGTCGGATAAATGGTTAAGGAGTGTATTTGATATTTTTTGTCAATTTTGCATTCGATGTTTGTTTGCTTGGACTTTTGAATACCCCCCAAAACCCCAAATCGTTTTATATTTTTTCTCATGAAATTATTTTTGGTCAATTTAGGGCGTTTTGTGCAAGTTTGCACATTTGTCCCCCTAGGAGTTAAGCCGAAGAGGGTTTTAATTCTTACTTTTAGAAACTTTTTTGAGGAGGTCTTTTTAGACTCAGTAAGAATAGCCTCGATGTAGTGGCGTTTTGTAAATTTTAGTGTAGAGGATGCAAGCGACAGTTACGATAACGAATATTACTATCAGGATTATTACGGGGAGGATCATCGGCCAAAGTGGTGGATTTGCTCTTTTGATCATGTACAGGTATTTTACGGTTCTAAAACTAGCGGGAAAAACACAGGACGATTATGCCAATGGGATACGGATCGAAAAGACGGACATCCTGGACTCAACTATATGACCGGAGACCACGAATATTATATATATGAAGAACAAGGTTCGAAGTGACTTAAGAATATGCGGCATACTAAAAATCGGGTGCGCCGTCATCTTTCAATTTTTTTTTGGCGTTTTATGCCCACGCACTACGCCGTTATCTTTCATTTTTTTCACTATTTGATTTTGAAAGGCGAGAAACTAAGAGTAGACGAAAGGTTAACCCTTAGTGGGAAATATGTACACGCATCTCAATTTTTGTCCATACATTATATCTATTTGGGCTCCCTCCCGAACTGATTTGAGTTTTCGCTGAGCTAACGTAATAAATATTTNGAGAGGATCATCGACCAAAGTGGTGGATTTGCTCTTTTGATCATGTACAGGTATTTTACGGTTCTAAAACTAGCGGGAAAAACACAGGACGATTATGCCAATGGGATACGGATCGAAAAGACGGACATCCTGGACTCAACTATATGACCGGAGACCACGAATATTATATATATGAAGAACAAGGTTCGAAGTGACTTAAGAATATGCGGCATACTATAAATCGGGTGAGCCGTTATCTTTCAATTTTTTTTTTGGCGTTTATTATTTTTTCGAAGATAAAAACAAATGTACCTTCGAAAAATGCTAGAGTTCACCACAGACATTTTATGAATTTTTTTTTACAATTTTTTTTAGTAACTTTTTGAGCTCTACAATATGGGCCGGACAGTGTTTTGATAAATAGACCTTATCGGCCCAAATAATTAAATTCAGTAAGCTCAGCGACAAAAAATTCGGGAGGGAGCCCGAATAGATAAGGTGAACGTGGCTTGCCAACAAATTTCATAACCCCCATCAACCGTTAACAAAATAATATTACCAGTATTTTCCGTAATTTTCGCTAAAATATAAATCAAAATATCCCTTTTCTGAGATTCTGCTGGATTTTGGCACAGATGGGTTTTGGCCACCGCTTACCATTATTTAAATGTGTGGACGGACTTAAATTTAAAAATTTAAATCAAAAAAAATGTTTAACTAATATTCTTCGAACCCTAACTAAGATAACGATCCACACAATACAAATCCGCAATCACTTGGCTATATGATTTGGACTAAAATACCGGATAACAAACTAGAAGTTAATTTTGAGACCGATCAGCAGATTCATTCATCGGGTTTCACACTTGAATGGAAGTGCTCCGAGGAGTTGAAAGATCGCTGTGAAAATTCAGAGTTCAATTCAAATGTGATAGAAGCAATTTTTACTGCGTTTGAGAACGATAAAAATCGCTATACTCGCAAAGGACGTAACGAAGGATTGGATTAAGTATACAAAATTTTGTAAAATTACCAACATAAAAACACTCCTAACCAGTTATCTTAACAAAGTTGGGTTATCTTTTTGAACCGAAATACATCGCGATTTCCAAGTGTTTACCAAACGCCCTACCTAACTATCTTAAAAAATTCCATTAACTTAACACCTTTTGAGCAAAACCGTTGTGAAGATAACTGATTAGGTGGTGTAATTTACATGTCCGAGGCATTTTTGGCAATTTTTTTGATTTATATTGTCTCAGTTATGTACAGCAAATATTGTACACAATAAAAGGGTACAATCTTCAGTCCCTTGAGTGCCGGATTTCGCCGGGTGTCGTATTTTTTTTTTGTAGTCTGGGTTTAAATTTGCGCCTGCATGGCTAAATTCTGACAAATAATTAGTTCGACCGATTTTTATTGTAAGCGTAACACGTTAATTGTTCCGCGCTACCAATTTTGATTGGCCGCGTTACCATAACAACGCAAAAAAAAAAAAATAAGGATTTCTTCCTTTTTTGTTACGCTTACAATTATTGTGAAATAAGCTAAGAGCTCATATCGTCTCGTTTTTAAGTTTTTTTTATATTTTTTTACAAAAGGCGCAAATTGGATTTTAAAAATAACAACACTTTGAACGAGCCCAGAGACCTAAAAGGGGCTAACCGGAAAGACCTTAGGCCTGTAATATATATATATATATATATTTGGCTGGAGATAAAGGCATGAATAGCACCATGACACATTGGGCAACAAATTTAATTTTGGTCAGTTTATATAAAAATATACGATTTGCCAAAAATGCGTGTCAATGACATAATTGCGGGCGATAGAAACCCAACAGATAATTAATAAAACTGGATTAAACTGAAAAAGGATAAACTGTATGGCTTTCACACCGTTCGTTTTTGCCCCTTTCAACCCGTGAGAGTAAGATTTAGGAGTTTGTAGTAATGTAATTTTTGCTCAGTGGAAGATACTGAATCAGTTGCGCAAGCTTTTTATCATTTTGTCTCTTATTTGTGTTTCTCGTTTTTAGGTGTACTTGTATTTTTTTCTAAAGAATAGCAACTGATCCGATTAACAGTAAGACATGCCCGAAACGCGCAAAAACGGCTTCGAAAATGGAGTGTTCGAATCAAAGCAATTTTCATCTCTCATGTCAACAGAGTTCATCAGATGGACAAATCGTGCCTCCAAAATCACGACCATCCAATGCAGGTTTACTTTAGTTTGAATTCCTTCAGTGTGAATCGTTTAAACTGTTTGCATTTTTAAAGCGTTGCTAATAACGCACATGACTATTCTTAACCTATCAACTCTTTACTCCAGTGGGTCACATGTGTTCGTATAACCCGTAGGGGACACTGTGTGACGATCAGCCTGTTATGGCCGCTTTGAAAGGATAACATTTTTTTGAAAAAATTGTTTTGCGGGGTACTCAAGCATTACAAATCCATCTAGACCAATAAAAAAATCGCCAGATGTCTTCAAAGTCATCTCTAGAAAATTTTTGAGAAAATAAATATTTTCCGATTTTGGTTCCAAACTTTTCTCCATGAAATTTGGTTTGACCCGTCTTTCAGCGATTTTTGATTTGAGGCCGTTTTTATGAGATATGAGGGCAAATAGGCCGTTGTGTGACAATCCTCACATAGTGTCCCACAAGAGTTAAAATTCAGTTTATAAAGAAAATTGCTGTTGATTGGTTGTTTACACCTATGATCCAAAAATATCTCTAGTGTGGGTCTAATTCGAATTTTTTTTTTGAAATTCCCGGTATTTATTGACAAATTTATGTATTTATTAGGACCTGGTTGGTAAAAATTGTGATTTGGATATTGTAGATATTAATTCTCTTTGTAAAAATCTTGGCGGCTATTTATCAAATGTTTGGAAAAACTGCAAGCGGAATGTTAAGCCACGACGGTTGGAAAACAAATGTGTTCAAATTAAACAGAAGATAGCCGAATTTAAAAATGGAATTTCTGAATTTTAATTCAAACTGCGACTATCGTGTCGATTTTCTACTTGTATTTGACTTATGTATTTAATGTAAAGCTAACACTGTGTAAATAAAATGTAACCTAATTTCGTATCCAAGAGATCTGAATTCGAATTCGCCGTAATCGAGTTGGTGTTAGTGACAATTTTGCCGATCAAAGGAGCATTGGCGGCTCACCCTGGCAATTTTTTTGATAAAAAACTGTTTTGGCCAAATAGTAGAGCTCAAAACGTTAGTAAAAAAATGCGGAAACATGAAGTTCCGGAAATATCCGTAGTTGTAGAATTTTTTGATAGGGCCAAAATGGCCTTTTAACCCCCAAGCACGACCCCCGGGTGGCAAAACGCAATTTTCGACTTGTTCGGCTTTGTTAAAAGACTCAAAATTGAAAACTAACATAGAATAATCGATTACAAAGTTGGAGAGCAAATAAAAATAAAAATTTTATATACATAATAAAAAGTCATTAGTCATTGATTGGATCCAGGAAACCTCAAAAAAGAAGTTAATTGCAATTAATAGTTATCACGCGCATTTTTTTTCTGTCATATTTTATCAAAACTGTGAAGATCAACGGTGCACTGGCCTGCAAAAAATGAACCGCGTACGTTGCCCGGTTAACTGTTTGTGACTTTGTGGTTTTGTGGTCAAATCGACCAAAAAGTGTCCAAGGGTGGTCGGGAAGCTTTCGAGAGTATGCTCATTGGATTCAGGACCATCGATGTGCTTATAAAGATTTGCTTATAGAGCTATTACGTACGACTAGAGAGGAGCAGAAGAAGGGCCGGACAAACCTCCGACCCCGTGCTCAGGGATGTGCTAAATAATCGTGCTTGGAGGTTAAGGGCTAAAACGGGAATTGGACGCGAATAAGAACAAAAAAATAAACATTGCTTTAAACGCTAATCCAGTGTAGAATCAAACGCTGCGTGTGGTGAGTTTTGTCGATTTTTCAAAATAAGTTTGAAAATGAGATACAGTCCTTAACCATTTGGGTTCTCAAAATGACGTTTTTTTAAACCGAAATTTCGACCTTTTTTGTCCAAATTTTTCAAAACACATTAATTTAAGAAAAAACTGTTTTTGCCATATTGTAGACTCTACAATGTAGACCTAAAAAAATTAGTCATGAAATGGAATTGTCTGTAGCGAGTTCTAGAATTTTTGCCAGGGTGAGACGTCTACGAGCCGCCATTAACTGTCCCGCGCCACCCATAAGTATACCCGTCCCGCGCCACCGTACCCACATCTGGGTACGGTTCATTCCATTATTGCAGCCAAACTTCTGGGCCGATTTCCAAATTAAAAAAAAAATATTGAAGACTAATTCTTCTACTTCAAAATAAATCTATGCAGTTATAATTTTATTATTAGGAACAATATTATTAATTTAAATAAAAAAAGTGGATATAACGTTACAAGATAGCGGATTAACATATAGCATTAACAAAAAATAAAAGTAATACAGTCAGGTGCTTCTAGATGTGCGCCCTTTAGATGTGCATGTCCCTCTAGATGTGCGTTTTTTTTACGAAAATTTATAAATACCTCTAGGTGTGCGCCTTTTNAATTATTGTGGCCTGTTTGGGTACTTTTGGTCCAATTTGAGGCCAAGGGGTTAATCAAAAAAAGAATGTTTGATATGGGAAAAACGCCCATTTGGTAGCTAACTATCATTCCTTTTTCCGTTTGGTTGTAACGTTAGCGGTTAAGAAATGAATAGCGATAAACCATTCTCGTACCCACATGTGGGTACGGTGGCGCGGGACAGTTAAGCAATAAAAACCGTAACCAGATGTCAATTTCCTGTTAACCAGAAATTATATAGAAATGTATGACACACAAAAATAGTTATGATAATAATCATTAATGATCTCGAGAAGTTTATTTTAATTGAATTTCCTGTGACCTTGTAATTATTCTTTATACTAATATATAACTTACTGTTTCAAATTTTCAAAGTAAAAGAGTTTAGGTAAAAATTACAAATTATAAATTACAATTATAAAATTACAAATTATAAGCCGTTGATCAACAGTATTTTGACACTCATAGTGACAACCAACAGGAATCATTTAGTACCAGGTGGTGTATTTAAACATAACATTTTGAAGCCAAATTTTACTGACAGTCGTTAGCAGAGGTCGGCACTTGGATTCCAACCCAAATTTTACCCGCGGGTTGGACAGAGGTTGGACAACGATTTGCAGGTTAACAAAGTCGGGTAAAAACACGGCTTGGAATATGATTCCGGGTAGAACTCGAGTCAAAAGTGAAATTCGAGTAAACTTTGGGGTTAGACAACGATATTTCGACTGAGTGTAACCGGAAACGGGTGGGTTACCCGAGTTTTACCCAAAACGCATACTCCCGGGTAAGTTACCCGAGTTTTCACCAGCGGAATCGGGTTGGACAAGAAAGAAATCAAGCGTGAAAACCATTTTATGGCTCTACAGACAAAAACTTCATTTAACATAATTCATGTAACTAAATGTTAAATGATACGGACGCATTAAAATGGGGCTAGGCCCTTGCCGCTTGGGTGATCAAATTCGACAAAACAACAAAATTCTCTGCCGATTGAGTAACAAATCTATTCGGCCTTCCCTCACGGACTGCCATATATTTTGGGCATACCTTATCGCGTAATGCGCGTAAAAATGTGCCCAATCCGGTTTTGCCCAATTTTGCCAACGCCCAGTATGATGTCTTATTGAAGCGTTTTGGCCATCAAACTGCACTAGCAAAGTACTTTGTTCTATCACATTTAACACTCCAGTTCAGAAATGGCTGTCACCAAAAGTCGTATCGGCTTCATTGGGATGGGAATTATGGGCACACAAATGGCCATGAATCTTGTACGATCTGGGCACAATGTTTCAGTATGGAATCGATCTTCTGACAAAACAAAACCCCTCTCTGATATCGGAGCCGCAGTTTGCAGCTCAAAAGAAGAATTAGTCTCAATTTGTGATGTTATATTTTCTTGTGTTTCTAATCCTGACGCTGTTCGAGATATAGTTTTCGGGTCTGATGGCTTGGGTTCGAAATCAGGAATGCTCAAACTATTTTTTTTTTGGAATTTGATAGTCAAACTTGTTTTACATTGGAATATATAGTAGAGATTCTGAACCCTTCGACTAGAATTATCAAACACATGTGTCCTGGAAAATCATATGTTGATATGTCTACTATGGACGCAAACACCGCTATAGGTATCCGATTCATTTTAGAGAATACACAATTTGAAATGCAGCATAATTTACATTTTTAAATCAACCAGTTTACGTATTACTTTATACACCACCTAACCAGTTATGTTACCAAAGTTCGGGAGCTTGCCACATTTTGAACAGTCGGCGTAAGATAACTGACTATGTGGTGTATTACGTACCTCATTATCAAACAAACATCGATCTTTTTAGATATTGGAAATGCAATTAACGAAAAAGGAGGTCGTTTTCTCGAAGCTCCTGTTTCCGGTACGAAAAAACCGGCCGAAGACGGCACATTGATTATAATGGGGGCCGGTGATGAGGGGTTATACGATGATTGCGCAAGTTGTTTTAATGCAATGGGTAAACAGTCATTTTTCCTGGGTAAAGTGGGAAACGCTGCAAAAATGAAACTAGTTATCAATGCTATTATGGGTGCTCATTTGAGCGCATTATCAGAAGGTATGGTTCTTGCGGAAAGAAATTCCCTCGATCAATCTACACTACTGCAGGAACGTTATAAACAACTATACGGTATAGTCCATACCTTAGAATCACTCTAGAAAAAATCTAAGTCATAATGATCCAAAATGTTTATAATTCTAGAAGATTCTCTCTATCGGTTCTTTATCGTCACCAATGGTTAATGAAAAAGGTGCTTTAATTTCGAGCTCAAACTTTGCGCCACATTGTGCACTCAAGCATATACAGGAAATAGTCACAGCATATTATTTCTAAAAAAAATTCCATAATAGTTTATAAAAAAATAATAACTCTCAGAGGGAAGTGCGTGTATATAGACACGCAACTTGTTTTTTCGTCGATTTAAGGCATATGGAGGCCTCGTAGGGCAAAACGGGTATTGCTGACCCCCCTCAACTTTTCGAGAAAATTCGATTGACGGTGTTTTTTGCGTAGGTTGAAGATTTCAAACAGCTCTCTAGGGGGCCCTGGTGGCCCAAATCAATTTCTGAATAATCAGATAGACGTAGTTTGATAAGCTCTACGAATTTGCTTTACCAGTTTTTTGAATTATTGCGAATTATTATGAATTTTTTGCGTGTTTATTTACACGGATTTCCCCCTATGGGTTCCCAAAATATCCTTCCCCCTGAGAGTTAATACATGAATAAAGGGAATAATAAAGAGATTAGACACTAACGAAGTTTTGCAGGACAATTCCACAGTGTAATTTTTCGAAAAACTTGATTAATACTTGAAATTAACCACTCAACACCTGAAACAATTTTAGCCCCGCATGACGTTTCTTAAAACTAAAAAATGAGATTTATTGTACAAAATCAAGAGATATATGTTTTGATTGAGATTTGAAGAAAGATCTACAATTGGCCCTAGAACTATCAAAATCAGTGGGTGCAAGTTTGCAAACAATAAAAACCTCAAATGAAGTTTTCAAACAAGCGATATCCGACGGGTGTGGGGATGAGGACATGTGCGCCGTTTATAAAACAGTTCATAAGAAATCACTACGTTTAAGGGTTAAGAAAATCCTTCGGAAGTTAGTTAAATTAAAAACAAAACATTCACACGGTCAACCGAATATTTGAATAATAAAAATTATTACAATACATAACAAACAAAATTAAAACAAAAACGATTGAGTTTTTCTCGAAAAGGTTTGCTAAATAAGGCGTAAAAATGTTCAATTTTTGATAAAAAAAAAGTTTGATACAAACATAAGGGGGAAAATACTAGGTATTGTAAGTTACAATTTGTAACTAGGTATATTTGTAACTAGGTATAAGTGAAAAAACTATATACACCAACGTATGACAGCGCTCAAACTGCAACGATGTCGTCATAATAGCGTTACAAATCATAGGAAAATTTGTCAAAGCCTTGCAGTCTGAGCGCTGTCATACGGTATTTATGACATTTTTGGTCAGACGTACGGTATTGATTGTTACTCTCGGAAAAATGACATAAAAATCTTATTTCAGGGAATTCAAATTTTGATAAAACCCGAATTTATTAAATGACTATACAGATTATGCTTCAAAAATCAAGTTGTTTCGTTTTGCGTTTCATTCATCGTTTTCTGTTCCAAGCGTGCTATAAATGACTCAACAAAATCCGGGGAATATCCAAAATAAACAAAGTCGAAATAGAATCGGCGGTAAATGTCTATAACGAGTTTCACTGGAATGTCGACATAGTGTTCGCTTTCAGTGTCGGCAATTTCCATCTCTGATCGTCGACGTCGATATTTTCCGCCAATTTCGACAAGATCGCTTAGACCAAGAATTTCGAGAATAAAGGGCCATTCTTGATCGGATTCTTCCAGGTGGCTGATGTAATTGTATTCAATTGAACACTAAATCCCGAAAAATTAAGTTATTTTTTGTAAAAAACGATTTTGATAATACAGTCCTTACTCTTTTTTGGGACGATATCGGTTTTGGAAATTAGCGTCCGAAACAGGAGCATCGTCACAAAAAGGATCATTTTTCTATTAGAATGGCCCCATTTTGACTTAAAAGCGTACCAAATTGAAGTAAGGACTGTAATTACGAAAATAAAGATTTTGAAGAGTTGCAGGTACTTACATGTAGACAAATACTTGATTGATCTTGAAAGTGAGGATTCACTTTTTTTGTATTTACGATGTATCTGGCGAATGATTCAAATGAGACTTTGAAGCCTTTTGGTGGTTTCGACCCCGGAAATTTATTTGCTCTTTTTGCCGCTTTATCAAATATATTTAAGATGACCAGCAGGAAATCAGGTACACACAATAGTAGTTTGGCCAATTTTTTGCCGAAACATGGGCCATATAATATGGCCCATATTATACGGCCGAACGATTTTTTTTGTATCTTGATTATTTGCCGAAAGTTGCACGATTGCATGCAGTGAAAAGTTAAGTTTTAGGCTTATGTGTTCTAAGCTAAGCCAAACCATTTTTTGTCTTAGGTAAGGTAAGATTAGCCTAGTCAAAGTATTTTCAGAATGATATCACCGGTCCTTAACTGGCAAATTAGAGAAACTAGAAAATAGTGCTAAAATCCGTGCTGGCGACCCTAAATATATGGTATCGAATACCTTGAATACTCAACTCCCCATTTGGCAGTCGATAGTCTTGAAGTTTATGATGCCATCCCGAATAAAGTCGGGAAAACGGATTTCGGACAATGGAAACATTTTGGAAGGATGTGGGCTTAGTATACGGGTTGGTCGCATTTTCACAAACACAGCGATTTTAGTACCGGTTTTGATAATAAATTTAACGACCAGTCCTCACGCCCTTGAGGGAGATTTTTTCATTTGATCAACTGCTTCATGAGTGGTACTTCATTGGAATGTTTAACTACAAAGAAAAAACATTTGGCTAACCTACGCGTTTTAAATAAATACTAAATTTGATCTTACAATTTTTCTTGCTCCCACCAAAAAAACTTCCACGTTTCACACGCTGCTCAAGGGACTAAGGACTGAATATAAAAAAAAATGGCAACTACACCACCTACCTGCTTAAATTCACCGTCAGTTTTTCTCCCACGCACTACCTATTTAAAGTAAGAGTTACAGTAGTACCAGTTATTGGTTCCATTTTTGACTTTACTTCAAAAAGGTTGGCGGAAGTGTTACTTTAATCAGTTAGTTCGTTGGCAAAAAAACTACAGCGAGCTGGTGTAATTAAAATTTACTTCAAACCCTTCTTTGACATGTATCTCGTCGTTCTAACTTTGTTTTCATAAAGTCTGGGCACAATATGAAATAATTCGTCGTCCTTTAAATGAGATGTCCCCGGCTCGTCTTCATCATAGTCTTTTAATTTGCTACGTGTTTCAACAAAAAACTGTGCCATTGCGTATTGCCAGTTTGAGCAGCCTGATTTTGGCGGCAAACAAATTACAAAATCGTTGGGTATAATGGGCGGTAATTTTTTCGACAAAACAAATATATGGCTATGTTCCTCTTCAATATGATCAAAACGGATTAATTTTTCATTTTTCTGACCATCTTTTTGGTCTCTCTCTGGAAATAATTTCATATATATTTGATCATCGTATCTAGTTTTTTTGGTAAATTCTTTGAAAAGGCTTGGAAAATTAAAAACTTATTCGAAGAAAAGTGTGTACTAGTAACTTACAAGTTGTAAGTTTGATACGAAAAATATTTTTCAAAGAAACCTCTTTTGGGAGAAGCCAAATAGGTATTGTACAAACTATAAAAAGTAGATATTATTGATGTGAATTTTATGCTTTACGAAGAAAATAAAGTTAATGTTTAATAATTAAATTTAATATTGGTAAATTTTATTTACTGATTTATTTATCATGGTACCACAGACTTGAAGAAAGGGTTTTTCAAAGCCTTAACCATTGTGTGTCGTTTATCCCTAATTTATAATTATAAATATATTTGTGGAATTTGAGTAGCTCCTCGTACGACCCATCCTTCTGAAGTGCACTTAATTGTTTTGTATGGGCACACGCGAACATAAGTTTTAAAATTAAATTCGTTAAACGATATTTTATAAGTGAATTATGTCATTTTGAGAAGCCACATTTGGTCCCTACGAGTTACAGGTTTATGCAAAATTGA
Source organism: Oikopleura albicans (assembly GCA_004367875.1). Classification (NCBI taxonomy): domain Eukaryota; kingdom Metazoa; phylum Chordata; class Appendicularia; order Copelata; family Oikopleuridae; genus Oikopleura; species Oikopleura albicans. The sequence continues at coordinate 72,825 of SCLG01000267.1, forward strand.
AAAAAAAAATAACGTAAAATTATTTGCAAAAAATTTTAATACCAAAATATTTTATGCCTTCATACCAATGGGCCTCTCGAGAGTCAAATATGGTGAAAATAATTTTGAAACTTATCTATGTGCAAAATTTCCCGTCTTCTTTTGAACCTATCCCTTAACTCTTCGCCGACATCCGGTGGAAACTTGTAGTTTATTACTAACTCCGTCTTTTGTAAAGTAAAAAATTCTGGAATCCAGTACTCAGATATTTTCGTATCGCAATCTTGTCCAATATAATCATTTCAAATTTTTTTTTTTGGAAAAAAATGACAAAAAATGCGATTTGGAATAAGGATTTTAGAAACAAAAATCCGATGTTTTCTGAGATGTAAACTTTCTGTTTTGAACGGTTTTTTTAAATCCAATTTCTGCAAAAATAGGGTAGTTCCACTTCTCAATTTAATTTTGTGCATCTAAGTGACACAACGAATTTCGTTTTACTTTTCAAATCAAGATTATACTTTTCTTTTGAATAATACAGTAAGCCAAATATCAATATGAAACCACATAATACCGTACTTTTTCCGCATGCCGGTTCCTTCTCTTCATTTAACATAGAACTATAATATAATGGATAATGTCTATCTGAAAAAGGAATTGGGACAAAAATATAATCACAACTGTACCAATCACCAATAACACTGTAAAATTACCACAAACTGTAAAACACCATAACTGTAAAATCACCACAAAGAATTTCGACTTGAAAAAATGGTGACACGGACAGACATAACCGTAATAAAATATCTAGAGAAAGTCGTTTCGGATTTAAAAATTTCGAACAAATTGTCGCCCGTATCATAGAAAATAAAATGAAATTATTAGTTGGTCAGATTGTTCTCACATTCACTTGAAAATCAAATTAAACAAAACATAAATGTACTGTATTTATTTTTGGGCAAACAAAAATGCATAAAAACGAAAATTTAAAAGATTAATTACACCACCTGTCTACGGAACTTAACAAAACTTTTCGAAAAAAA
>SCLG01000267.1:78558-102062 GCA_004367875.1 Oikopleura albicans
GTAAATTAACAAAACAATTTGAAAAAAGGTGTTAAGTTCCGTGATTTTTGTTAAGTTCCGTGGTGTTAACTTCCGTAGACAGGCGGTGTATATTAACTCACTCTGATATTTTTGACATTCTCATCGGATGTAGTGAATCTTGTACATTTAACTAATAAACAAAAACTAAATATATTTCTGTTTTTTATAACAATGAAAAACACTCGCTGGAAACAATTAGTACTTTAATTCTGATTTCACGCGGATTTGCACGTGAACTAACTACTTACGATAAAAACAATTTATGATTAAAGTATTTTAATTTTGGGCTTGAGCGTGCTTTAACCCTCAACCAAAATAAAGGTACATTTGTCCCTCCCATCAATTAGACGTATTTTTTGTTGTTGTTTGGCTTATGAATTGACAGTGAAAGCCAACATAGAGAAAGTAATTGTGAGTCCGTAGAACACAAAGAAATAAATGTTATTTTTTTAATCACCGGTCATTTATGATTAATTGAACTTAGTAAACGGCCAAAACAGGTTTTTTCGCAATTAATGCATAAAAAACTGATTTTTTTTGTAACATGTTTTTCTAAATGTGCTATATAGCAAACTTTTGACAAAATTAAAAAAAAACCCGTACCTCGTCCAATCAACCGTTCGTGAAACCGGTCAGCCCTTGTGTTTTTGTGGTCAAATCGACCAAAAAGTGTCCAAGGGTGGTCGAGCTTCCGAAAGTATGCCCATTCGATTCAGGACCATCGATTTGCTTATATTGCAAATTACGGCCGATCAGATGAGAGAAAAAAAACAGGGACAAACGGCCCTGTTTTTGGTTGGGTACTGCTGGTTATTTTTGGTTGGGGGTTAAAACGAGATATTGAACACGTGGTATTAAATCCCGGATTAATAGCTTGATAGAGCTGAAATAGAACGTTGAATTTTACGGTAAAAGTACACCCCCTGCGCTGTTATCTTGCAACTATCGCATGAAAAAAATCTGCAAGATAACGGAGCGAACCGGGACATCTGCAAGATAACAGCGCAGGGCTTAACACATAAAGATAGGGATTCCTGGAAAATTGGCCGAAAAAAATCTGCAAGATAACGGAGCCAACGGGAAAATCTGCAAGATAACGGGTGACAAGATAACAGCGCAGGGGGTGTAAATATCCCTTCAGGAAAACACCTGTCCTATTCAACGTTTTTTGATTGATAAGGATGCGTTGTAAATTAGGACACTAACATTTTTCTGACAAATTCTGATAACGTTGGGTGAAATCGGGTGAAGTTGGGTGAAGGTGGGTGTAGGTCGGTTTTGGGTTTGACAGTTTATTTTCTCATTGTCCGGTTGTTCTCCTATTCATATTAGTTTCATGTCTGATGACGCAAAGTCTGACTGAGTTGCTGACAGCAAAACAATAATCGTACGAAATTGATTTCCTCTACAGTCCTAACTCTCATTATGGACGCATTCAATAAGGTCTAATACGGACGCTGTTTGTGTAAAAAGGTCCCAAAACAGTCAAAAAAGCTACGTTATGACAATTAACCTCAGTACGGACACCATGGTAGGCCAATTCCGGAACGCTTTTCGATTTTGAGCCAAAGTCTCNGAACTTAACAAAATTGACGGAACTTAACACCTTTTTTTTCGAAAAGTTTTGTTAAGTTCCGTAGACAGGTGGTGTAATATAAAATAATACACAGCATATGCCCTTAACCGTCCAGCCCTTAACCGCCCGGAATCGGGTTAACCGTCCAGTTTTGAAAAAAAAATAGTGGCCCTTTAAAGGCATAACCTGTGTATAAATTAAAAATATGTTTAACCTTTGGTCCACTACGAAGTAATTTAGGGTACAGTCTTTACTTCCAATAAAGACGATTTTGATTCTCGAAAATGGCGTCCGTATTGGGGTGAATTGACATAAAGTGCGCATTTTTGACTGTTTTTGGGACATGTTTTCACAAAAAAAACCGTCCGTATTGAAAGCAATCGTCCGTATTGGGGGAAGCGGGTCAGTTTGCGGTAGTACCGCCAACCACCTTGCTAAGAGTCCGTTTGCGGTAGTGCACCAAATTTTGTTTCGCGGTAGTACTACCGCGAACTGACTCATAGGAGTATTTTTCGCGGTAGTACTCAAGTGTATTTGATTTGAGTATTTGATGAGAAAAAGTAGAAAAATGACGTCACTCACATTATTATTTTACATTAGACATTCTGATTGATATTTCAAACAAAGTCTATTATTTTGAACCGAGTGCCTTTTGACCAAAGGAAAGTTCACAGGCGTTAACAATAAATCCGGCAATATTCGTGATTGTCGAAACCGACCAGTCCACAGATACAAACACATTGGAGCCGACAAAAAGATTATCAAAAGTGACCGGCGTCTGGAATAAGTTATCGGTGTAAAGTGTGATACTAAATCCATCATCCAATGACCCGAAGTTTAAGGAAGTGTCCGAAGCGGTTTGTGATGTCCGGACGGTCAGTGGTTTGCTGGTCACTTTAACTTCCTGTTTGTAACCACACTCAAGAGTAAGCTTGGCGTAGGGTGTTTAACCTGAATGTGAAATGGCCGTAAAAAGTGCAAACTACGATCAGAAAATTTCACGGTTTTTGTACATTTGTATAAACGGAATTCCCCGTGATAAAAATTTCGAGGAGTTTTGAGTTTTAATGGTTTTGACCGGAAATTGCGTCAGTTTTTCTCGTTATTAGGCTAATTTGAGACCAGTCTAATTTTAACGGTCCAAATAAATGGTTTCTTACTGGTAAATATTCAGGTTTTGTATCAAATGTCGAAAAATACCGGTTTAGTCGTAAACAAAGCACAATAAAATCAGTTTCAATTTTTTATTATCAGTTAAAAATTTTAACTTAAAATGCTTGCTTTGCAGAAAATTAGTTTTAATGGCCACTTCAAAAACGTCTATAAACACCCTAGCTTGGCGCTAGTCGGATTGGTATAAATATCCATTCCATTTAGGTTCATATTAGCTCTTCCTGAACTACCGTGAACGAGGGTAATAGCAAAGAACAGATGATTTTCCCCATTATACATTCTAGAAGTTGTGGTCATGCCACACTCACCAAGCTTACATGAAAGGAACCAATGCTTTCCTGGTATATAACGGGGTACAGCTTAGTAAGAAGTTATCAGTTGAGTAATAAAACTGGTTTAACCCTGGTCGGCCTGCCCAATCATGTTATTTAGTAAGAATTCATTTTTTGAACATTAAGTACACTTCCCCACATGTGTATTTCAATTTCGTTCGAACGCCTTTTGGAGCGCTTTTATGATGGAAAATGCCCAGAACACATTTATGAACGTTTTTTATAGAACGACAAAACGTTCTAAAAGGTCGTTCGGTACTGTCTCGTGATTGAAAAACTGCCGAGAACCGTGTTCTAGCGTACCTTTGTTCTATTGGCGTTAAGTTCTCAAGATCTGTGAAAAAACAGAACTTTTGAAACATATTGAGTAACTCTTCCTTGATTACCCTGGAACGGATTTGGATATTGTCCGTCTGAAATGCCAAATAGAACAGATGGGAAAGCCAGATTGATGGAATCCGCACCACACGCCAGAGAATAACATGATGAGTTTTTCTTAACTTGACATTTTCCAGTAATTCGGTTCAACTCCCAACAATCAGAGGGGCACGAATCAGAATTGTCAATGGGTTAACTCGTTACATTCATAACTTCCGTGTGAGTTTCGACACGTTTGACCCGCCGGGCAGGGCGTACCGAGGCACTCGTTGATATCGGAACAAGTAGTAAATTGACACTGGAAGCCAGACAGTGCTTGACATTTATAACTGCCTGATGTATTGACGCAATAAGACATGGTGCCGTTATAAAACAGAAATGTGTGTTTTGAGAAAAAAGTTATTTTGCTATACTTTTATTTTTAAAAATAAAAGTATAGCAAAATGACCATTTCGCATTCTCGCAATATATCACACTGCCGGTTTTTCAAGTGCACGATATATAAATTTGACCGTTTCTTATAATAGTAATTTATGTTATTGTTCGTTTCGATATTGTTAATAGTTGTTTATGACAATTTTTCATACTTATAATTTTTGATGTTGTCTGTTAGCCAGATTATGATTAGGTACAAATCCAATTACAACAAAAAGATTTTTTATCTTAATAATTTTCAGTCAAATTTTGTTAAAACTTAATGATCGATTTTGCTTAATACACAGGGTGCGCCGTCATGTTTCACAAAAAATTCGTAAAATATTGAAACATAATGGCCCGAGCGGGAAAAAATGAAACATAACAGCGTAGGGCTTAACGTATAAAGGTATGTATTTGGGGAAAACATTTTCTCAAAAAAGTGAAACATAATAGCACGGGCGGGAAAAAAGCGTTAACATAACGGGGTGAAACATAACGGCGCACCCTGTGTAGTCCATTTTTCAAACCCTGGTTTGAACTTCCTGCAAACGGAAAACGGTTTTAGAACCTGTACTGAAATATGCGTATTAACACAATAATATCAAAATACATGTGCACTCCCTACGCCGTTATGTTAACTCATTTTCACGTTTAATCTATGAGAATCTATATTTAAAATATCAAGAGAACGGTTTGAGCTTAAATTAATGCATTATGCAAACGAACAACGGTTTTAGAGCCTGCGTATTAACACAATGATATCGATTCACGTGTGCACCCCCTACGCCGTTATGTTTCACCAATGTACACTTAAATCTAAACACCAAGAGAACGGTTAGAATTAAATTCAAACGGATAACGCGTTATAACGGATTTAGAGCCTGTATTGAAATTTGCGTATTAACAAAAGGATCTCGACTCACGTGTGCAGTGCACACTTTGCACCCCTACGCCATGGCGCCATTAGGTTTCACCCATGTACACTTAAATCTAATCTGTTGTCCCTGGGGATAGTTAGGGGTATAGTTTCACGATACCAAGCTAACGGTTTTAGATAAATGCAAATAAACATTGGTCTTAGAATCGGTAATGAAATCTGCGTATTAACACAAAAATATTGACACACATATTCACCCCATAGGCCGTTATGTTTCACCTCATTTTTTTTTATTTCTGGGTTAAGTTCAAATAAATGAAGAGCCTTTGGTTATAAATTTTGACGATCAAAATAGTTTGAAATAATAACTTATAAATACAAAGCCCCTACGCCGTTATGTTTTGGTCCGTTAACCTGTAATTTCAGCTCTTAATCTAAATGAACGAAGAGTCTTTTTGAACAAATACAAACAAACCACGAACTAAGCATCTATAAATGATACTACCCCGTACACACCCTGCGCCGTTATGTTTTACCACCTTATTTTTGATTTTTTTGCTTTAAATCTTAATAAATAGAGAACGCTTTGAGATACGGAACTGAAATGAACTCAATTCTCACATGACTCATAAGTTATGAGTCACAACTTATGCGGCAATCACTTTTTCGACTAAAAAAGCGTCCGTCATGGGAGAAACGTCCGTTATGGGAACGTTTCTCTAATGAGATTAGGGACTGTATTGGGTGCGTCAAATTTGGACAAAACATATTATATACAGTCCTTACTCTCAATGCGGACGCGCTCAATAAGGACACTTTTTGTAGACAAATATCCCCAACACAGTCGAAAAATGGACACTTCATCCCAAATTGTAATTTATACGGACGTCATTTTCGAGAATCAAAAACGTATTGGAAGTAAGGGCTGTATCTGAGTTCGTCAAATTTTTGAATTAAAAACGTCCAGTTTTTAAGTTAAAAAGGTCCAACTTCTGACTAAAACACGTCCAACTTTTGATCAAAAAACGTCAAACGCAAATTTTTGACCAAAAAAAACGGCAAATTTTTCACCAAAATATTTTTGCCGATAATTTTCTGACGAAAATGTTTTTGACGATAATTTTTTTTTTCACGAAGTCTGTAAAAACCGACTTTTATCTGTCTTGATATTTTTTACAGCAAAATTATAAAAAAAAACTTTCAAGAAAAACTAAAGGAAAAAAATTGTGGTCCTTAGAAGAAAACGTTTTTCAGATCAAAACGAAATATTTTCGTTCTTAAACGATTTTATATGATTCAAAACGGCATATGGGATACGATAATTCAAATGAAAAATGGTTTTAATTTAAACCTAAAATTAAAAAAAAAATGAAACATAACGTCTTCAGGGGTGTACACCCAGCTGGGCTCAGGTATACATGAGTCAACTATCTATATATATATATATTACAAACGCTATATCAATTTTAATGTCTAGCTTTTTAAGCTTAAAAGTTTATTAAAAAAACATTTATAAAAAAAAATTGGTGAAACATAATGGCGTAGGGCGTGTAGACAAGTAGTAGTAAACTTGCGTTAATACGAAACTTTCATTAGGGATTCTAAAATCGTTGTCCGTTCCCAATTGGGTCAAACCCTTCTCTTGATATTTAAATTTAAGTGAAAAATGTTTTAAACATNGTCCATATTCTGATAAAGTATACTTGGGAGACTACCCAGTATAATTTTTATCATTTAAAGTTAAACGGGTTAGAAATGACGAAGGGATGAAAGTGACCTACACACGGTGTGTAGGTACCGGCGAATGAACAATAGTCCATAAGCGGCGAATCGGAGTTAAGAGAACGTATATAAACATTTATACATTATATTTTACACATGGTGCGTCACTAACAAGAATGCCGTTAATAGGGGTAGGTAGCGACTGGTACGCGGTATCGACTGGTAAGATTGAGCGACTGGTAAGAATCTTATCAGTCGCTTCCGAGCATGGTTCATTCTCACTGCAATCGAGCTTGTCATCAGCTTTCTGACGTGTAATACCAGTCGCAACATCTTACCAGTCGCTAAATATTACCAGTCGCTAGACATTTGCTGTCGCGAATATCGACATCTTACCAGTTGCAAAACTTACTAGTCGTTACAACTGACCAGTTGCTAAAACTTAGGAGTCGCTAAAACTTACGAGTCGCTTTAAAAGCTTACCAGTCACTAAAGCTTACCAGTCGCTGACACTTCCGAGTCGCAAAAAGTTACCAGTCGCAAAAATTTACCAGTCGCAACAACTGACCAGTAGCAAAAACGGACCAGATGAAAAAAAACTCAAATTTACTAAAATATACACTACATGTGCACTAATTTGGAGACTCAGACAAAAAGGGTCCTAATAGAGATCGGCACAAGGAATCCCGCGCGGGGTAAGCCAGGTCTGACCCGGCTTACCCGCGGGAAAAGTATGGGTAGGGTAGCACCTTTTTTAGGCCGGGTCAGACCCGGCACACGTAAAAAAAGGTGTTACCCTACCCCTGCTCTACCCGCGGGAAAGCCGGGTCAGACCCGGATTCGACCCGGCTTTTTTTATATTTTTGATGAATTAGCAATTTGTATAACACTTCTATTAATTATTACTTTTCCTTGATTTTGTCATGCGGTACTTAATTCTCAGGGGGAAGGAGTTTTTTGGGAACCCGTAGGTGGGAAATGCGTGTAAATAAACACGCACTTAAAAATTCACAATAATTCGTGAATCGGGTCAGACCACGTTTTTGCTACTGGTCAGTTGTTGCGACTGGTAAATTTTTGCGACTGGTAACTTTTTGCGACTCATAAGTTTCAGCGACTGATAAGCTTTAGTGACTGGTATGCTTTTAAAGCGACTCGTAAGTTTTAGCGACTCGTAAGTTTTAGCGAATCGTAAGTTTTAGCGACTCGTAAGTTTAGCGAATCGTAAGTTTTAGCGACTCGTAAGTTTTAGCGACTCGTAAGTTTAGCGACTCGTAAGTTTTAGCGACTCGTAAGTTTAGCGACTAGTAAGTTTTAGCGACTCTCAAGTTTAGCGACTCGTAAGTTTTAGGGACTCGTAAGTTTTAGCAACTGGTCAGTTGTAGCGACTAGTAAGTTTTGCACCTGGTAAGATGTCGACTTTCGCGACAGCAAATGTCTAGCGACTGGTAATATTTAGCGACTGGTAAGTTTTGCGACTGGTAATACATGTCAGAAAGCTGATGACAAGCCCGATTGCAGTGAGAATGAACCATGCTCGGAAGCAACTGGTAAGATTGAGCGACTGGTCAGATTCTTACCAGTCGATACCGCGTACCAGTCGCTACCTACCCATCAGGCCCCCTTTGTCAGGCCACTTAACCCGCTCTTGCGCTTATCAAGCCAATTTTTCCCAATTTTTTTTTCGCCTATCCCGCCCAAGCATTGAGCTTTTATCAGGCCGGCTTTTGTGGTGTGTTTCGGGAAACTGCATATTATGTATAAAAATGTGTCAAGTTTTTAATATCAAAACCCAATGTTACCACAAAAATTCTATTGTGTCTGCTGATTCTGCAGTCTGCACACATTATTCTCGGGAGAACCTTGGCTTTGATCATAATTTTCAATTATTCTACGATATTTGAATAACATAAACGTGGTTATGAATACCTCTAAAAACACATAACAAAGGTTTGAATAACCACAGTGCTCTCGCCGCAATGCCATTGTGATATTGAAAAACATGTTTTAACTTAAACGGCGGTCGACCGAGGGTTAGGACCGCAGTCTTGAACTTACGATGACCCTGATGCTTGACGAATAAGTAAAAACCGCCATATAGCTAGATAAAACCGCCCTCTGTTATGAGCAGTGTCTAATAATATTATAAAAACGTCTAAGTTTACCCAATAAAATATCTGGAATCCTCAAAGTGACGGGAACTCACATATTGCCACCAAAAATCCCAAAAATTAGATGAGATGTTAAGTTGGGAATTTCTGATAAGATGATACTAAAGTGACCAATCAAAGGTGGGTGTGCATCACTTGGACAGATTACCCACTTGGACAATAGCTGACTAGGGTGTTCGCGCATTTACCCACTTGGACAAACGTTTACCCACTTGGACAAACTTTTTCCCACTTGGCCAAACGTTTACCCATTTGGACAAACGTTTTCCCACTTGGCCAAACTACAGAGGGGTTTTCGACATCAGAAAATACCATGATAACCTTGTTTTTGTCAATTTCTTTTCTCCAAAGTCCTGTAGGGCTTATAGGATTTTCAAAATAACGGTTTTTTGGTACCAAAAATTTTCGCAAAATGTTATTTAGAAGGTTTTCTGTCTTTGTATTCTAAATATACCTTTGGTACCTTTGTGATACCATGCCTAAAATCTTCTAAGTCCTGTATGCCTTAAAGGAAGATTTGAAAAAAAAACAGTTCTCTAAAATTTGATCTTCAGAAAAAGAGCTCCGTAGCATGTGACCTTGACCTCTTGAAGTGTGACCTTGACCTCTCTCATTATAGACGCACTTTAGAGTCCAAATCTTTCACTTTCACTTTCATTTGCACTGATTTTAGACTCACTTGAATGTGACACCTACGAGATTACTGCTTCAAAAAAAGTTTGAAAGTTCGTTTTTTTGTGTTAGTTGGAGATTTCAAACAGCTCTCTACGGGACCTCGGTGGTCAAAATCAAGTTCCGAACAATAAGATCGACGCAGTTTGATAAGCTTTACAATTTGGCTTTACCAACTTTTTGGAATTTTTTTTGATTTGTAAGTGTGTGCATATACACACAATTACCTCTACGGATTACCAGTTCACTCCTTTCCCCTGAGAGTTAAGAAACAAAAATTAGTTAGGGTTAGGGCTAGGGTTAGGGCTAGGGCTAGGGTTAGGGCTAGGGTTGTCCAAATGGGAAAACATTTGACCAAGTGGGAAAACCTTTGTCCAAATGGGTAAACGTTTGGCCATCTGGGTGAACGTTTTTCCATATGGGTAAACGTTTGTCCATATGGGTAAACGTTTGTCCAAGTGGGAAAAAGTTTGTCGAAGTGGGAAAAAGTTTGTCGAAGTGGGAAATTCTGTTTGGAAAAATTTCGTGGGAAAAGGTTTGGCCAAGTGGGAAATTTCGTTTGTCCAAGTGGGTAAATTGCGCGAACACCCTAGTCAGCTATTGTCCAAGTGGGAAATCTGTCCAAGTGATGCACACCCATCAAGGGTTCATGGAATGTATCTAGTTTTGTCGTCAGTAAAGGAAGCTCCGTTATCAAGTTTCATTTGTAGCGTGAAACACTCTTGAACGCCCTTGGGTTGTGGCCCGAAATAAGGACTCGCCCATAGATTACGCCGTGCCATAGTCTTTAGGCTATAGACATGTATCGTAAATTTGTTATCAAAACTATTTGGGGTAAATTTTATAACTCAAAAAGTTAATGAACAATAGAGTTTGTTGCGAGTTTTTTGCGAGTTTGTTGCGCGTTTGTTGCGAGTTTGTTGCGAGTTCTAGAATTCTTAGCTGGCAAAAGGGCCATATTGCACCCAATTTGGAGTCGACTTAGAAAAATAATTAATTATTGCACGATTACGTTGAGGACAATAAAAGAGAAAAATATAATTTCCCGCATGTTTATTACTTTTTATATGATTTTTCGAGAAATCGCTGTTAACGATTGCTTGCAAAGCAATCACACGTAACGGGCAATTGAGACCACTTCAAGTAGTTATGTATATTTGCGTTTTTAGTTTAGTAACCGGCAGGTAAAATATATTTGTCCTTATTTTCAGTCTAAAAATAATGTTTTGGGGCATTAATATTTTTGTTGTGATTTCCACTGCAGAGAATGTTGAAATCGACATTGACGAGAAGCGAGTTTTGAACACAATTGCAGTAGATCACCCATATATCTGTTTCAATTTCGATTGGTGGCCTGATGCTAAAGTGAGCAAGTATAATTAATATTTTGTCTATGGGCCATTGACTATGGCTTTCTATATACACCACTTTCGCCTTCCAGAACTAGCCAGAGAAATCCGTAGTCCCGCCCACGCACTACCGATTTATTGTACTGTCGTGAGCTGGCCTCTCGAGCTTGATAATAACAAAATGAGCTGTCATAAACAAGCCTGTACTATCCTGAGCTGGCCTCACGAGCTCAAAAATAACAATATGCTGTCCGACTGCCCAGCAAATTGTCAAACTGGGAAAGTCAGCTGACTTTTGTCCAGCCTTGGCCCTAATAAGTATAATCATAGTGCGATTATGGAAACTGTAGCTGGGTTGGAAATGGTTTAAATAATTTGGATTTTTACGACATCGTGCTCAACCAGGCTGCACGAGCGTTATCGACCAACGGTCAAAAAAATCCACAAAATTTTGGATTACTGCGTGTTGGCGGTTCCTTACAGGACCATATCATGTATAATTTTACACAAACCACAAACAAACATTGCGACCCTTATCCGATGCAGAAAAATGATTCACAGAGATGCGGTTTCGATGAGGGATGCTTTTCGTACAAAAGAAGGAGCGAACTTCAGGTAATGAATTAATTACACAGGGTGCGCTGTTAACCGACAATTATTAACAAATTTTCAAATTTTTTTTTTGATATTTTAGCTCTAATTTAATATAAAATTTCAACTGCAAACTGTTATCTCAAATGCAAACTGTTATCCCAAATGGTGTTATCTCACATGGTAAGATGGTTTAGTTAATACTTTTTTAGAAATTCGTCGAAAATACTGGACTGAAAGTGATTTTTGGTTTGAATGGTTTGGTCGGTCGAACACAAACTGGATACACAAATTGGACTGGCGAATGGAATTCCACTCAAGCCGAGCAACTTTTAACCGAATTCAACAAAACCGGGTTCATTTCGTCGTTATACGGCATTGAACTCGGTAACGAGATTTATGGGTATATTAACACAGTTGGCACCGTGTTTTTTCGCGGCCAACGTTACTCAACAAATCTAAGAAAACTTTTATTGAAAAACGTAGGAGACTGATATTATACAGTACAGCCAGACATTATACGGTACAGCCAGACCCAGCTCGAGAGAAAATTTGCAGATTTTTTTCTCCGTACAACATTTTTTTGTATTTTCACAAAAAAAAAACGTTTCCCCCGAAAAACGAATTCTCCAAAAAATGTTTTTTACGAAAAAAAGAATTCTCCAAAAAACGTTTTCTCCAAAAGACCATGGTCCCAACACAGTTGTATGGGAACAAACTAGTGAGTTATCAATTTAGGGAACACGGTATAGAAGCCAAACTGGCGCCGAATGTTGCTGCGAAAGACTTCGCCAAGCTGTATAATTTACTCAAAATGTTTCCCGAGGGGCAACGGCCAAAATTGTTTGGAACAGACAATGCACTTGATCTAAAGTGGATGGCGGAATTTATGCCACTACTGTATAGGAATCAAAATCAGATTTTGAAAACTGAGTGTTTTGATTGGCCCCAAGCAGCGCTGAGGGATGTGATCACATTAGGCCAATTGCATTGCTTGATACTTGATACCGAACATAAGATTTTTTATCTTGAAAAGGTGATGCATTATTTGAATATTTAATGAAATTTCAATACTATTACTGACCTGTTTATATTCCAGTCATTTATTTTTGTTAACCTACACGAAAGACAATTTCAACCAATCAAGTGATAGGCAATCGTCACCTAGCCGTCATCTTTAATGAAAAATTGATTAAATTATTTTTTAATTGCAGAACTTTTCAAACAGGAACAATAAAAAAAAGGAAATCGAGATACATTTTATATAAAATTGATTATGACACACAATTTAGAGGGCAATTTTAAGGCCATTTTCGAATTCTCCATTTTCTGTTTTTCAAGGTAATTTGGACGGCCAGAAAATTTGAGGAACTAAGGTCTAGTCGATCATAAATCAATTAAAGTTATTATGATTTTGAATACTGATGCAGTCATCCAACTCAGCGAAATTAGATGGCTTCAATTGGCACTCCTATCCACTAGGCGCCGGTAAAGATGAAATTGTTGACTCGGAAATCATGAATCCGGATTTTGGAAACAAAGTCGATAAAGTTGGTGCGGCTTTAGAAGAAGCCAGCTGGACTAAGGCAGGGATAGAAACTTTATATAATGCGGCACACTGGTTTTTCGCTGAAAACATTTTTCGAATAAAAAGTTTTGTTCCCAGAAATGATTTCTTGTACGCCGTACAATGGACGGTGTGTCAAACTTCAAAATTTGCCCATTTTGATTCTAGAAATAAATACGCATCGGCAGTGTTGGAAAAGTTGGCCAAATTTCCCGAACGCGTTGGTTGGGCGTTGGACGTTGGCCAACGCACCCCAACGCTTCCAACACTAAGCATCGGGGGGAAATTCCATCGTTAGAGCAGCTAATTTCTAGAATAAAAATGGGAAAACTTTGAGGTTTGACACACTGTTATAATGTGTTCTTCGAAAAAAACGTGTTTTTCGAAACACTTAATAATGCAATTTGCCGTCTAATTTTTCACTACCAAAAGCTCCCAAAGCATTTTCGCGTTAGATTAGACGTCGAGGCTTGTAGCCTTGTGATCAGAGTCTTTCAGACGGCGTTTGGATGGGAGAAACTGGAGGAGCATACAATTCGGGGCGGAACACGGTTACAAACAGATTTATGTCATGTTTTTGGTATTTGGATTGGCTTGGAATTCTCGCCAATCGCAGTCACAAAGCTGGTTGTTTTAAGTCAACTTTGTTTCGAAATTTAAACCTTTAATTTAATGGCATTAAAAAGACTTTTTCCTACAAAAATCATGTGCTAAATTATCCGTTGAACATTTATATTTTATGGTACTATTTTCAATCCAAAATTTTCCAATCAAGGTATCAAGCCAAGACAAATAATTCAATCACAGTATTCTTCCGTTTTTAAACTCACCTTATGAATATTTTTTTTTCTTAACCTCCAAACACATATTTAACAAAGTTCCGTGAACACAGATGCGGAAGATTGTCCGCATCATCACTCTTTGTGTTCTTACCTACGTTATTTTTTACTATAAGCAAATCGATGGTCCTGAATTGACTGAGCATACTCTCGAAACCTTTCCGACCACCCTTGGGCAGTTTTTGGTTGATTTGACCACAAAACCACAAATTCACAAATGGTTAACCGGGTGACCTAGGGGGTTCATTTTTGATAAGCTAGTGGGCCGTTGACTACTTAACAGTTTCGGAAAAATATGACGGCGAAAAATATGTGCGTGAAAGCTTTCAATCACAACTAACCTCTTTTTGGAGGTTACCTAGCTCTAATAAAGGTCTGAATAATATTCATTACGGAAATAAAATTTTTATTTTTATTTGATCTCCATTTTTGTAATCGATCAGTCTATGTTAGTTTTCACAGCCGTTAGATTTAATGAAATAAAAAATCTAAAAAACGCGTTTTATATGCCAATTCGGACAATCTTCCGCAATATATGTTTGAAGGTTAAAGATTCAAAAAGGAGATAGAGAGAAAATCTTGATTTAAAAAAATCAGCAAAAGTTTTTGTCGACAGACGCTCATTGGAGGAAATTATGGGTAAGCATTTCATATTTAGCAGTTATATTAAGACGAGTTAGCAAATTTAAATCATGCCACCTACCTAGGGAACTAAACAAATCAATGAGGAAAAACGTGTCAACTTCAATAAATTTTGTTTACTTTTAAAGTAATAGTAAGTAGTTAGTTACTAATAGTAAGTAGTGCGTATTGAGTAAACTGGGTCAGCGGTATTCCAGACTTAGCAGTTGTGTTGACAACAGGGCTCGGCATAAGAGATAAAGTCAGTATAATCAACAAGTGGCGCATTTTTTACAGTTATTTTATAATTTGCAAATTAAAAATAATTCAGGTTACTTCAAAATATAAATGGGACTATCAAGCCAAATCCGGATTTCTGGGGTGCATCGCTTTTTAACACATTAATGGCTGGTGATGTTATTGAAGCCACAAATTCATATGGCAGCGGTATTCATCAATATGCCACTTATTACGAGGAGAAAGTCACACTCTTGCTTTTGAATTACGAGAATAAGCGTTTTAAAATCACAACCAACAATAAAACATTAAAAACATTTTCTCAAAGATCTCGGGTTCGATATTTCTGGTGAAATTAGGGCTGGTAAAATTAGGGTCGGTTTGCGATCTTCACTCAAAGTCCGCTTTCGACCCGGAAAATGAGTAGGCGACCCGCAATTGGAGTTTTCGCATTTTCTGCCAATGAGATTGGAGTTTTTCGACCCGGAAATGGAGTTTTTTGGCATAAGCGAACCGAAATTATATTCTTACACTTTTAGCCTAGTTTTCCGACCCGGAATTGGAGTTGAAATCTTTTTTAAGAAAAAAAAACCGACCCAGAAATGGATCTTTTTGGCATAAGCTACCCGAAATTTGGGAAACCGACCCGGAATTGGGTAGCCCGGAGTTTGAGTACCTCCTGTAATTCCTTTTAGTAAATTTTCTAAAACAACTGTGATAATTCGAATCTAAATTAAGAACCGTTTACCATGTAACTTCAAATGATTTACAAAGTGAGAAAGTCTTTATTAACAATCACTTGGCAGAATTTCCGGCAAAAGAAACTGAAACCCCAAATGTCTTAAATTATGGTGTCGACGAGAAGAATGATTGGCCAATCGTATTAGAGCCACATTCATATGCATTTATACAATTCTACTATGTGGCTGAAAATGACACCGCTGACTTACCATTATAACCAAAATAAATATTGTAATTATTGAAAAAGTGTGTTGGTTTCTTACATCAGAGCTCAGAAGAATTGGCTAGTCCGTGAACGGGTTAACTGGCCTGGTTTCAGATTAGTTCGGCGATGCAACGTCATTGACTAGTTTCAATTATGGCTTTGTTTGTTTGTTTTAATACTGTTTTTCCTCTTAATATCCGCGTTAAAAAACAATCGTGTTAAAAACAAATCTCGTAAGAAGTTTTCCGTCTTAAAAAACAAACCTTGTAAGAGGTTTTCCGTGTTACAAAAATTCCGTGTTAACTCCCAGGGAAGTGCGTGTAAATAGACACGCAACTTGTTTTTTTGTCAATTTAACTCGTCCCCGTTCGCAAAAAGACGCACCCCGTCCCCGCCATTTGTCTGCCAAAAGGCAGACTCGTGCTTTAAAGGCGATTCGGAACAAACGGTTCAATATTTTTCTCTGATTATTTTTTTATTCGCAAGGTGGCAGTCGTGTGCGTTAACTAAGGCATCAAAAGTCCTAATAAAAATTAAAAACAGAGTCCAAACCNGTGGGGGGTACATGTGCTGATGAAGGATTTTGATTTGTGTTTTATATTGTTTGTCTAACGTGTCTTAATGGATTTGCCAAGTTTCAAATTAATTGGTTGCATATTCAAAAAGAAAATGACATAATCGTAATGTCTTAATTCTTCACCAAGTAGGGTCATGCCTATCCTTATAAAGTTACGTTAAATTTAGCTAGTCCGTGACCGGGTTAACTAACCTAGTTTCCGGTTAGTTCGGGGTTGCAAATCAAAAAAGACTGCAACGTTATTGACTTGTTTCAATTATGTTTTTGTTTGTTTGTTTTAATACTGTTTTTGCTCTTAACAGTCATGCGCATATTGGGTAGCTAGCTACCCATTTTCACTTTATTTCTAAATAAAAAGAGCACGACTTGTGATAATAAAAAAACGGAAAACGGATTTGAAATCAAAAAAAAAATTTTACGTTTTTATATGGGATCAAAATATTTTTTTTAGAAAATTGTTTTCACGTTTGGGTCCGTGGAGGACGAGGGTGAAGGTTGAAAATCACCCCAGTAAAAGAAGAAGAACAGGGCTTCAAAATAAAATAATAATCAAAAAAATCCCTTCATGATTTGGCGCGCTAGAGCAAATTGGGTAGCTAGCCCAGATGCGCATGACTGTTAATATCCGCGTTAAAAAAACAATCGTTTTAAAAACAAATCTCGTAGAGAAGTTTTCCGTGCTAAAAAATAAATCTTGTAAGAGGTTTTTCGTGTTACAAAAATTCCTTGTTAAAGTAAGCGTCGTAAAAAAATTCCGTTTTAAAAAATTCCGTATTAAAAAATTCGTATTAAAAAATCCGTATTAAAAAGTTGGTCCCTCTTCCGGATGCGCCAAAAATATTTCTTACGCCAAATATTCGTATCTGACCTTTATAATGGCCTTTACTTTGAGACAGCGCACCCTTACTTTGAGGCCCGTGTACTACTTTGAATACAATCTATTATGTAATCATGAAGATGATGATTACATAAACCGTACATTTTAGAGTCCTAAAACAATACTCATAAGGAGTCACTATGTCAAATTAAATTGTTAGACAGTCCATGCCAAACGTAAGCCTCATTTTCGAGAAAATAAGTTACGTTATTAGTGTTTAAACTTTAAATTTTAAAACTTTAAACTATAAGACTAAACTTTAATTATATGTTGAGTTTACTGGTACATTTAGGAATAAACTCAACATATAATCAAATATGACTTAAAATTGATTGAAAAAATGACTCATATGAAAATTTAAACTTTAAAGTAACTAATGGCCATTTAGAACTCATGTCACACATAATGCCACTTGGCGGTTTTCTCGTTTATAAATACAGACTAATTTGACTAGAATTAGCAAAATTTATCAATCAATTATTAAATTAAGGAATGAGTGAGTAAAAAGGAGAAAAAATGTCACGGATATCACACTTATATGGAAAAATGTTTTTCACCAACATCTTGTACGGACTTTACATACGATAAAGTACTGACTTTTAAAGCTCCATCCCGATGTGGGTTTTTAGGTGACCTTGCGTTAACGCAACGATTTTGCAGGAGGCAAAGATAGGGCTTTCTGGATTATTATTGCTCCAAATTCCGGTCTGATAAAGTAATAGCGGAAATTCCGGCCATATAACCGCGCAGGGGTGTACTTCAATGTTGATTAAAACTTTTTCTAAATTTCTATATCTAAAAACCTTATTTATTTTGTACGTAAACTTATTTTTTCTGAAAGGAAAAAAGATTCTAAACAATACACTCATGCGCCGTTATGTCACAACTTTTATGTGAAAAAATAGCAAGATTAGAAAGCGAACGGGGCATCTGCAAGATAACAGCATGAACATAGCCTATGTGACATAGGGGTTTCTGGAAAACTGTCCGAAAAAATCCGCAAGATAAGGAAACCTAAAAATCTGCAAAATAACGGAAACAAATAACCTGCAACATAACGGGTGACAACATAACATCGCAGCGGGTCTAATTCAAACATTTTATTCACCTAAAAGATTTGAAAAATGAACTTTTTCAAACAAATAATCGTGATTTCTTTATTGATCCAATTTATTTCGGCGGCCTGGTTCAGTGGCTCGCGATTGCGAGAAAAAGCATCCGAAGGCCGTCGACGTATTCTCAATCGTCGACTTTCTATTGGTCGACAACGAATCAAAAATCCAAGCCATCAACGAAGAGTCAATAATCGACCTGTTACCTTTAGTCAACTTGAAAATCTTATTGATAGGGCCATCGAAAATCAATCAAAACAGAAAGAAAAACTTGAAGAATTTACCCGAATGATGCAACTCGTAAAAACGTACAAAAATTGAAACCGTTAGTCGACAGTACTACGCTTAGAGGCTTTTAAGCTTCGGGCTTTCCTCTTATTCAACACAGAAAATCATATAAAATTCACTTCTACTACTGTTAAAACATGTATTTTCTTTTGATTTCTTTTTAAAACGAAGGAAACAAATTCAATAAATTCTATTCAATTCGAAACTATTAGGTCTGTGTCTGTTGTTTATCAAAGACAAGAACAACAATCGTTTTTTTTTTTTTTGTTTCTTTTTTTGGGAAAAATGGACCGCGTTTTTCAGTCATTGTTTTATACTCTCCAACAACTACTATTTTATTCGAAATTTTAACTCCCAGGAGCAACCTGGTGCCTTTTAGTGCCCATTGGCCAGTTTTACGACGATTTAAGGCATTAAGATTAGCATAATCCATTAGCATAAAACGGTTAAAAACTGGTTGAAATTTCCGGTTTCTCTAATTTTCATGTTTTATTACAGGGGGTCTCATATTAAGGGACACCAAATTAAGGGACAGAATTCAAATTAAGGGACACTTTCACCAAAAATATTCAAATTAAGGGACGGTTTTTTCAAAAAAAGTAAAAAAAAAGCTCAAATTAAGGAACAAAGTTCAAATAAAGGGACAAAATTCAAATAAAGGGAAAAAAGTGGACTTTGGTCAAAAATCACAAACCGTCCCTTTATGTGAGACTCCCCTGTATTTGACATAAATTGATTGACAATTATTAATATTGAGTCCGTGTAACGAAACGAGTCTCCTTCGAATGAGCTGCCAAAATGTTTGGACAAGTTATCATCAACTGACGGATACACATTTTCCAGCCTGAAACGGCATGAATAAATGATTTTTGTAAAAAAAAAGTAAACTAATATAACGATGTATAAAATGTATAGTGTATTGTAATACCGTATGACATAATTTGAGGATTATCAACATTGACAAAATGACCTCAGCTAAGTTTCGCCAAAAACACTAAAAAGTCATTTTTAATGTGTGCATATAACGTACCCAAGTGCACTTGAACGCTTTGCAGATCAGGATCGGAATTCGATTTTAAAGATTTTCTAATCCGTTTTAAGAGTTGCAACACTGAAACTTCAACTATTTGGCTCATTTGTTAAACAATTTTGAACTTAAGGGTTGTTCCCACTCTTAAGTAGTTAAATCCTGAGCGGGAAATCGTGTCTGATATGATTCACTGATATCCCATGAACTCCTTATGGTAATATGGATTAATCTGAAACTCATTTACTGTATATACCATATGAAATGACAGAACATGAATAATTCCGATTTGTTAATTCGGGACAACGTTATCCACAGAACATTTTCAGAATTCGAGGGAATTTTCCCGATGAAAAATTATGTCTCTTTTGTGATTTCTTTGTTTTAAATTCATGATCAAGGGGCTTAACTGCCCTCGATTGTCTTCGGTTTTGTATAACTCGGTAAATTGGCTTTCATAAAATTTATTTAAATAATACATTGAACTTATAATGCTGAGCGTACTGAAATATACATAAGAAATGATTAAAATCCGATCTAACCCTAGACCGCGCAGCGTAGGCATACCTGCCTACGGTGGGTTTCATATCTCGGCTGATTGAGGTTAATCTTATAAATCTTTATATTACAGCATTTTGTTAACACGTTTTGTTACCCAGAGTTATTCCATATTGAAATTCGGCGTGATGACTGCGCGGTCGAGGGGTAAAATCGTAAATGTTCTCTTTATATCCGCAGAAAAGTATGGTACATAATGCATAAACAGGAGAATTTAACATGGGCTTTGTAATGTTTTTCTTTTCAATGATTCCTTAAAATGAGTTGTTTTAATAACATTAAAGAGGGAGCGCCAAGTAAAAGTAGGAAGGCCAAGTAAGGGTAGATGGGCGCCAAGTAAGGGTCGGTTTCATTTCGCGAAAAATTTTCGCCGTCAAGTAAGGATACGCAAATTGAAGGTAGATATCTCCAAGTCAAACTGTTTTTGTTTTGTATGATTATTTGCGTAATTTATTAAATATATTTTAAGAGTGGGAAACACCCTTTCCCACTCTTAAATAAAATTATACAATTAAGTTGGCAGCCTTATGTCAAAAATAAAAGAAAAAGTGGTACTGGAGTGAGCAAAAAAGTGTCACCGAGCAAATTGCGCTTGTAGGTTAAACACGGTACTCAGTCTTACCTATTGTAAGACGCGCGTCGAGCTCGGTGACAAACTGGCGACCCGGACCAGTATAACCGACAACGCAAAGTAAGAGTAGGGAAGCCAGGTTAGTGTAGGTTTCCAAAAACACGAAACCTACCTTTACTTGGCGGTCCCACTGTAAGCGCGAAAATGAATAAAATTTAATTTAGTTAGAAACAACAAAAGTCATTTGATTTTCGGGGATCAAAAGGAGCAATTACTTGGTAATAAATAATAAATCATCGCATAGCCAAATTCTGGCTCGAGGTATTATTTCGATACCAATTCTGCTCTTTTGGCCTTTTGAGGGCTTTTGCATATTCTGATCGGCCTTCGTATGGAATGTGTCGTTGTGTAATGCCCCATTTAACCGTCACGTAACAAATTTCACAAATGGAAATGATAATGCTACATATAGCAAGAATGAGCATTCCGCGGATAAGTATGGTTTTTTCAACGGGACGCGCCACCCAGCATGAGACGGTCGTGTCCGCTTTGCATGCCGAGAACTCATCTTCACCCGACGTACACAGATACAATTCCGGTACTAACCAGACCATTGGATTAAACACCTAAAAATGATTCAATTACACGCACTGCGCTGTTATCTCAGTAGAAAGACTAGTTAATTGAAAAAATCTAATTACCCTGACGAATCATAATTGTCTCGCAAGTGTTCAACCAACATGTGAACAAACCTGGTTTTGTGCCGTTTGGCACAACGTATCAAAAAGTAACGTTAACTTCGCCCTCAAATGATCGCGAAAAAACCCGTTTATGAGTACTTTCACAACAAAATGTGTGGTCGCGAATTGTTGTTCAAAATGTGGTTTCGCGACCATTTGGTGTTTTGGGTGAAGTTTAGCGACCACTGTTTAATGAAAACAATGGTCGCAAAACTTTGTTAAAAACAGCATATGGTCGCGAAACCATCTTTTGAACAACAATTCGCGACAAAATTTGAGGAAAGTACTTATAAACGGGTTTTTCCGCCACCGGGAATGTTCGCGAAAGTACCCTTAACCATCAAATTGACCGCGGTACAAAATTTTAGTGACAATTTTTTTTGAGGGGGGGTTACTGTTCTTTGACTTTGATTGGCGCAAATACTTACACCAACTTCATTCGTTTGAATTGTTTGAAGGAAATACAACAAAAATATGAAAACAACTTCGAGCACGATTCGTACGATCAAATGTATCACAAATGCATTTCGAAGTCTTCGCGACCAATAAATGTCATACGACTTTGATCCAACGGTCGCTTTCTTTTTCTTGATTCGATTTTCTTCTAGTAATTTACCGCTGACGTCTGGGTCATTATACTGCTGTTGCTTATAGCTAAATATATATGCTTGATAAAATTAACCATACAGCCAAAAAATATAACTTTTTCAAACCGGCTATTATCCCGTAACGCCCTGACAGCAAAATCTAAAATCCGTAACTTCTAAACTTATTTCGAACCAAAATATTCTTATAAAAAATCTTATTTTTCGGCATTCTTTATCTCAAAATAAACTTAATTCCAATAACCTCAATTAACCTTGAGTAAACTGTAGTAACCGAAACTTTGCTCCTTAGTAACACTTCGTTACTTTGGAACGTTTAGAAACGGTTGTCACACATGGGATACTATTAATATATCACGATATATTATTTATATATACTCTATAAACATTTGGTACCGTGGGTTACAAAGGAGGAAAATCAATAGTAACCCTTTATAGGTTTCCTCGTTAATAACCCACTGAACCAAATATTTATAAAGTAAATAACCATTTATCTTAACACTAAAACCGCTCCAACAGTGGTAATATAATTGATCTTTTAAGATAATTGAGTAGCCTTTTAGGAGCTGGGTACTACCATTTGTGGTCGCGAAAAAAACCTGTTTATGAGTTCTTTCGCGACCAAATGTGTGGTCGCGAATTCTTGTTCAAAATATGGTTCCGCGAACAAATGGTCGCGAAATGGTGTTTTGGGTGAGGTTTCGCGACCACCGTTTTAGGTGGAAAAAATGGTCGCGAAACCTTGTTAAAAACAGCATTTTGCGACCATTTAGTCGCGAAACCATATTTTGAACAACAACCTTTTTTAGATATGTGGTGTTAACATATTTGGTTAGGTGGTGTACATATACACGTATGGTATACGTAATATAAGGAGAAAATTACTTACGTTTTTATTTGATGCACAATGTATTTTTTTAATATTAACTGTCGTTAAATTAATACCGTCTAATTATTAATTACGCGTGTTAAATAATATTCACAGTCGACCGCCGTCATTCATTTCAATAACATGGCAATAAATGACCTTATACGTTTTGTAATACGGTATTAAAACAAGGGGTTAGCCTATTACTGTATTATTTTATGCTTCAGCGGACTTACGCTTATTAATGCAGGTACGGTTCTTCACAAAAAGCCGTCTTTTAAAATAATTTGCGTACATTATCGATGCATAATTTACATGGGCATTCGCGATGTCATGTCAATAAAACTTTACATTTTATGACGAAGGTTAAAACTCAAATCAAACGCACAGTATATACAGGGCCTAATCATGAATTATTTATTCGAGGTTTTCAAGTTTATCCACCATGTTTAGAAAAAAACATACAGTATGTCTACGCTTCAAGTCTATTTTATTGTTATTATTTTGATTATTTATACAGTATGCAAACGGTATTGCCAATACCTTCGAGCTATATAATAAAATAAAGAGTATATAAAACAATATTGCACGACGCATATTGACAGCCGTTTTGCCCAACGATTGACAGAAATGTCAATTTTTAAGTGAAGTTCACTTCAAGTACACATTCAACTGCGGTTTCAGATTGAAAATGTCTAGTTTTTCAATTGTTTAATATTAATTAAATATTAAAAATAAGTTGTATATTTTCGCTAAGAATATTCGATATTTTTCGGTAATAAATGAAGCATT
>SCLG01000267.1:103578-151762 GCA_004367875.1 Oikopleura albicans
ACCGATAATTCACGATCGATTCCCGAATATAAACTTGACTTTTATATCAAGAGAAAAAAAGTCGATGGTAATTCATGTAATAACATAGGCTCAACATCTGCACCGGGGTGTAAACGTTTCTGCGTCGACAGTTTTTTTACTCTAAATTGTCAAGCCGAATCTTTGTACAGTTTGTTGTCCACTGTTATTGACGTGCGCCAAAAATTAAATAACAAGAAAGTAAGTTACCCCTTCAAGTCAGCATTCATATGCGGTCAAAATGTGCCATGGGCCATGGGCATGCCATACTGAATCTCTTTTTTTAACTTTTGAACAAAACTGAAATTTCAAAAAACAAAAATTGATAAAAACACAAATTGCATTATTTAATTATAAAGTAAAACTTTTCGTTCCTAAACCGATAATTACCAGCTAATAATACACAATATAAATAAAATAATTTGCGCATTTTGAGGCCTTAAATCAAATTTATCACGTGACAGGGTGAACGTCGAAAAGCAAATTACTTTTTTTTCTGATTGATTTCGAAGGATAATAGCGCAAGTCAACAAATGTTTATCTTATAATTGTCGTAGGACTCAAAGACAAAATTAAAATTCGTAACGATATCGTAACTATTTTGATAAAAACGCGAAAAAAAATAATTTTATCAATTCTCGAATTCATGGTTTGCCCATACGCAGCTCAATTCCAGCTATTTTAAGGGTGGTAGGGTCGATTTGTTTACAACTAAACAACATTTTATTATTACACCGTATTGAATACATATAGTTCTCTTCAGATTATCTGTAAAGGTTTAGTGGATGAGTTCAAGTGCAAAACAAATAAGTTAATCCACGGATTCTAGAAATTTTGAGCATTTCAAAATTTCAAATTTATCGATAAACTGGGAAATCACTCCCACGATTGCTATTTGCTAAAATTTGTTTGTGTTCTTCTTTTAATTTAATTTGACTTTTATCGTCATAAGGAGTCTTTAGGGTAACTCCACAGTAACTTTGGGGTCAAACCNGCGAGATACGTTCTGGAAGGAAAATCTCGCGCGCATTTTATTTTTGCGCGCGAGATTTGTTGTCCCAAACGTATCTCGCGCGCAAATTTATGCGCGCGAGATACGTTCTGGGCGGAAGATTTCGCGCGCAAAAATGCGCGCGAGATACGTGTCCACCGAAAAATTTGTACATGGCATTTTCAAATTGATTGAATGTATGCCTTGTCCATAATTACGTTTTATTTTTCATGCAAGTTTGTAAACAAATCGACCCTACCACCCTTAAAATTATATTTTTTGAATAAAATATATAAAATATGTTGTATTGTTTTATGCTTTACGTGTAATTTTATTTTCGAATTAACGCTTCACTTATTTTGATCGAAATTTGACAAATTAAGTAAAAATTTACCTTGAACTCCCGGAGTGAGTCTCCATACACTTTCTCGCCAACCGTTTTGACGGCAAACATTCGCCAGAAAAAATTCATAAAATACCATGCTGTTCCAAAGGGCGTCGAAAACTTTCTTAGCGTCTCAACTTGTTTGTTTACAAGATCCATGGTACGTTTTGTTTTGTTTTTGATAATTTATTTATTATTGTTTTGTTTTTCACTATATATTATTGTTTCCAGCTTACGATTTTCTTTTCTGATTGTTAAATCGAATCATCAAACTTGACGTTTTTTACGACTCTCAGGGCCGTCAACAAAGATTGAAAAGATTGTAGTATTACCAAGGCGCATTAAACACCAAATCCATGACTAAGCGGAACAATTATTTGAGAATTCACATAAATTATTCTAACAATTTGAGATAAATTAGAAGACAATTACAGTCCCGAATTTCAAATTGTGCACCATCAAAATGTGCACGATTGCCAAATTGTGCACTTTTTCAAGATAATTTACGCCAAATTTTGCACTTTTTCGAGAAAATTTACGATAAATTGTGCACGTTTTTGGAGACAAGAATTTTTTTTGTTCGAGACTGTGACCAGGGCTCGGCAACAGCCAGCTGGCTTTCCCAGCTCGACAGCTGGCTGGGCAGTTCGACAGGCCAGCTCATGTTTTATTTTGGTCTCGAGAGCCCAGCACAGGACAGTTCAATATTATTTCTGGCTCGAAAGTTCACCTCGGCATAGCTCATTTCAAATTTTCAGCTCGACAGGCCAGTTCAGCACAACTCATTTCATTTTTTCAGCTTGACAGGCCAGTTCAACACAGCTCATTTCAATTCAGTGACACCGTGAACTTGAAACAATCGATTTTAAAAAAACTTTAGTAACAATTTTTTTTTGATTTTTTGTTAATTATAAGTTTCTTTATTATAAATTAAACCCCCTGCCCTATTATGTTGCAACTTTCGCATCAAAAAAGTTTGCAAGATAATGAAGCGAACGGCGACATCTGCTAGATAACAGCGCAATGCTTAAGGGTGTGTCATATGCAACTTGTGAAAAAGCTGCTCTGAACATGGTAGTGAAGATAGGGATTCCTGGAAAGTTAGCCGAAAAAAGCTGCAAGATAACGGAGCCAATGGGAAAATATGCAAGATAACGAGTCACAAGATAACAGCGCAGGGGGTGTAGAACACTAGCGAGTACAGTTGAGACCGGTCGGAACTAGAAAGCGTAGCTGGTTGTTGCCGAGCCCTGCCTACATGTATATAAATCCTTTATTCATATAAATTTCATTTTGGACTTGTAACCAATTCTGACTGGACTGGCTAACAGACGTTTAATACGGAATACGTAACATACGTAACATACGTTTAGTAATAGTTAACATACGTTTAGTAAGGCATCTATTTTTGTTCGGACCGATCCTGAAAAAGTCCGATTCTAATTAAGGCCCCCAAAGAATCATTCGATGTCCAAAAAGACTTTATCCACGATTAGTTAAATGAACCCTAGACTTAATTCCTAAGTATCGATAATGCTAGGACGGTTCATCAAGGTATTTTTGTCGTGACCATTTTGACCGAAAACTGTCAAAAACTATTAATTATCCACAAATTCACAAATTAAGAATTTTCCATTTACATGATTATTGTTAGTATTTAAACAGATAGCCCTTTAAACGTCTAAGACAGTCTGTTTTAAACCTATTTACTATAGACTATAGTCCATAGGTAATCGCATACTTTTTGAGGTTATCTATCAGCGTTAATGCCCCCATTGTACCAAATTTGTCTGTTTTTTTATTAACTCTTAGGGGGGAGGAGTTTTGGGAACCTGTAGGGGGAAAATGCGTGTAAATAAACACGCACTTAAAAAAATCACATTAATTCGCATAAATTCAAAAAACTGGTAAAGTCAAGTTGTAGAGCTCGTCAAACTACGTCGATCTGACTATTCAGAAATTGATTTGGGTCACCCTAGAGAGCTGTTTGAAATCTCCAACCTACGCAAAAAATAACACCGTCAATCGAATTTTCTCGAAAAATTGAGGGGGGTCACCAATACCCGTTTTGCCCTACCGGGCCTCCATATGCCTTAATTCGACTAAAAAACTCAGTTGCGTGTCTATTTACACGCACTTCCCTCTGGAAGTTAAGGACCGGTCAGTCATTTTGTTTACGAACTGCACCTTCGAGAAAAATGGTATAACATCTCTAGTGCTTTCGGGTTTATTTTATACACAGCATGACTACATGGTCCTTAAGAATAACATATTTTATTCAATATAGCCATACGAAAAAATACCCACCGGAGCATCAGACTTTTCATATCCCATCAACCTGTTCTGCACGGTAAAAGTTGTCTAGTCAATCTCGAGAAATCTTCATTTCTTGGGTGAAATCCCTGTGAAGGATCCTTAAGGAGTACACCCCCTGCGCTGTTACCATGCAAAATTTCCCATTCGCGCTGAAATTTT
Source organism: Oikopleura albicans (assembly GCA_004367875.1). Taxonomy (NCBI): domain Eukaryota; kingdom Metazoa; phylum Chordata; class Appendicularia; order Copelata; family Oikopleuridae; genus Oikopleura; species Oikopleura albicans. The sequence continues at coordinate 107,448 of SCLG01000267.1, forward strand.
TAAGATAACGGCGAAGAGCGTGTATATGTATGGGACGCGTATCATGCAGTATAATCTTCGTATGACTTGAATTCAAACTATAGCTGCTATTGTCGGAAAAAAATAATGGGACTGAATAGGCCAATCAGAGAGATAAGTGCAGCTTTCATTTGGTTTCCTACTTATTGATCGATGAGATACACGTTACGCCTTTCATGTAAATCTAGAATAATCAACTAACCAAACACTTGCCAATACTTTCCATTATACCGTATGACTTATACGTTAGATACTGTGCACCATTTTGGAATACCCTCTGTAGAATATTTAATGCTACATAAATGTATTTAAAAAGTAATATCTTGCATTTGTACCATTATACAAATAATTAATTAGTAGTTAATAATAGACTTTGAGGTTAGAAGCAAAATGTTACATATAATCTCGCTTCCTCTTGATTTCGAAAGACGCTTTGATTTGTACAGTACACCAGGTGCGCCATTATGTTACAGCCAGTTATGTAACAATTTTTCCCGTTCGTCCCTTTATGTTACAATTGATTACAATACGGCCCAAGTGAAGCCTCATTGAAAACATAAAACCCTTTGGCCCAAGTGAAGCCCTCGGCCCAAGTGAAGCTTTTTTGACAAAAACCCCATGGCCCAAGTGAAACTCTTGGCCCAAGTGAAGCCCTCGACCCGAGTGAAGCTCTCGGCCCAAGTGAAGCCCTCGGCCCAAGTGAAGCCCCATTGAAAACATAAAACCCCTTGGCCCAAGTGAAGCCTTCGGACCAAGTGAAGCCCTTGGCCCATGTGAAACCCTCGGCCCAACTGAAGCTTTCGGCCCAAGTGAAGCTTTTCGCCCCAAGTGAAACGCTCCCAATTACACCGGGTGCGCAGTTATCGGGCGTCCAGTTCGGCTCATATTCTACCATTTCAACTTTCTACCAATTCAGAGTTTTTATTTTTGGACAAGTTCAAAAGCTATAAACTTTTTCAATTAAATCTTTAGTTACAGTTAAATGGTTGTCAGAATATCATAAAATGGCGAAAAAAAGTGTGATGAGAAAGTGTGATGAGAAAGTGTGATCCAGACAGGGTTACTCCCGACTCGTGGAGCACTCTGAAAAAGTTTGTTGACATTTCAGGAGAAAAAAAAATTGAACAATAGAAGCGGCAAAGACAAAGACTACAAAGGAGACCACAATTAGTCAAAAAATGTATAGAATGGAGCGAAAAAATTTTTTTTAGAAAAACAAAAANTTTTTAGGAAAATGAAATTTTTTAAGGCATATGATGTCAGTTAATTATTATTATACACTTCCAGCTCTCAAATTCTGAATTTTATTATTTTTTACGAGTAGCGTCCCTTTGCTCACAACTTTTTTTTGTGCCAACTTTTTTTTTACAGATGGCGCGGCAGATCAATGACGAGCAAAAAAAGAGGAAATATGTGTGCAAAAGGGTGCGAATGACCCTTTGCTCAAACATTTAAAACTGGATTTTTATAATCAAAGGCGGTAAAATAAATTTTGTTCCTAACTGTAAAATAACGATATATTTTTTTATTATGTTTTTTTTTTCAAATTTTAAAGTTCAGAATCAAAAACGGGGGCTCAGATCCAAACCAAACGCAAAAAAAAATGTTTAGACACTCAAAGTCGAAAAATTATTTTTTTTTTAAAAAAATATTTCAGCATGTTCGTAACGACCTGAAAATTACGAAACATAAAAAAATAGGGTCTCAAAGTTAAAGCGTGCTCAGATCGCGCACCAAACGCAAAAAAATTTTTAGACGCTCAAAGTCGAAATATTTTTTTGTTTACAAAAAAATATGAAAAATATATCAGCATGTTCGTAACGACCGAAAAAAAAAGAAAAAAAATGCTGCAATTTCTTGACTGTCCAATAAATTCACAATTTGAGGTCTGGGAGTATATAATAATATTCACTAATATGATACTATTCTATACATTTTTTGACTAATTGTGGTCTCCTTTGTAGTCTTTGTCTTTGCCGCTTCTATTGTTCAATTTTTTTTTCTCCTGAAATGTCAACAAACTTTTTCAGAGTGCTCCACGGAGTCGGGAGGCATCCGATGAGACAGGCCAAAAATGCTTTTTCCTGTTTGTTATTGATTCAGTGATGTAATTGGCCAAAAAGCTACATTAAGAGATTTGAACTAAGATTTGAACTGATTTTGTCCGACTTTTGTTCGCAGAAAAGCTGCATTATGAAAGTGGAACTAATTTACATTAACGAGTTGGCCCCTGTAACAAGTTATATAAAGTTGGACGTTTTCCCCGTCGAAACCGTTATTGAGGTTATTGAGTAACACATCTCGAATCACAAAGCTTCGATTACAGTTGTGTTAGCCTCATCGTAACACTTTCACATACTAACAAATGTTACGATATGAATAATGTTTACCCGTTACAGGCATTTTTGGGCCCTTTTTATCCTTCAATTTGCCAAAAACTGTTCAATTTTAATACACTCCCTAACCAGTTATCTTGACACCAGTTATCTTACCAAATTGTGTTATCTTAACACTTTTTAAACCAGCGATAAAACTTTCACTAAAACGGGCCATCTTAGACCTTTAAATTGGCGCCTGTGTGTTATTAAAGGCCACATAGTTCCCCTGGGCGTTAGAAAGATAACCCCTCGAGAGGCGGTAAATAATTAACGCACACACATGCGTTAAAATACCGATCTATATGATTGACGGCTAATTGATATATAGCGAAATTGCGCAAAACCAACCGTTTCTCGTATGGCACATACGCTGTATTGTAAAAAAATACAACAATGGAAAAACCGACACACGGTATAAACGTGCTTTAACTCTCAAGGGGGAAAATGTGAGTATATAAACGCGCACTTAAAAAATTGACAATAATTCGCAATTATTCAAAAAAACGGTAAAGTCAAGTTGTAGAGCTCGTCAAACTACGTCAATCTGACTATTCAGAAATTGATTTGGGCCACCAGGGCCCCCTAGATAGCTGTTTGAAATCTCCAACCTACGCAAAAAATACCGTCAATGTAATTTTTTCGAAAAGTTGAATACTCGTTTTGACCTACGGGGCCTCCATATGCCTTAAATCGACGAAAAACAAGTCGTGTGTTTATATACACGCACTTCCCCATGGGAGTTAACCATGCTACGTAACCACTTTCTGTCAACTGAATATATTATACAGTAAAATGTGCTATAAAACTTTATTATTAGCTATAAAATATGCTGATATTTTCTAAAGAAAATGAGGTGAAGAAGGATGATTAAAAAGGAAGCGAACACAAATCCGGGATTTGACCCGGAATACAAAATTTAATATGTGTATAAAAGTATAATTAAGCGACTTACGCAAAAAATAAACTAGACCTATTTTGCTGTCATTATCAACATAAGTTGTCTGATAGACTGTTAGAAAGGGGCGTGGCGTCCCTTATTTTGGGAAATTAGGCTTTAATCTTAAGGCTTTAAACACTAGTTAATACTAGTATGTTGTTGCGGCAAATCAGGAAAAATCTGGCGGCCAACTAAAAGAGAAAAAAATAAGCGGTGGTGGGCTCAAAAAATCGAAAAAAAACTGTTTTGGCCATTCTACTCAGAATCAAAAAGTAAATTTTAGGGATTTCAGTCAGTTTAGCCAAAACAGTTTTTTTTCGATTTTTTGAGCTCACCACCGCTTATTTTTTTCTCTCTAATGAAGACATAAAAGGTGGTATACACTCCCTGAGGNAAAAAGTGTACTTGGTAGATGGCGTTGGTAATTTCTATTGGGAAGAAGAAAAAATTAAAAAAAATGCGACTTTCTGTGAAATTTACATCAAAAATTTATGTCTTTTTTAGGAAAAAAATGCTATAAAATCATATTTTTACGCTTTTATTTGGATACAGACCTTGGAACTTTACGCGTAATCTACCGCTGATACAAAATTTTAATAATCTCTATTTTTCAATTGTTAAGTGTTTTTTGTCATTTTCTTTATTTTATTATTTAATGTTAAATTATTATATCAAATATTAATGCAAATTATTAAATGTTGTCTTCAAATTGCAACCAAATCTAGAAAAAATGGCCTAAATTGACGTAACTTAACAGTTTAGTCAATTTTGTACTAAAAAGCCTAAATTTACGTAACTTAACAGTTTTTAAAAAGTTTTCCAGCACTTCCGCCTACGCACTACCCATCTCACTTAACAAAATTGACGTAACTTAACAAAATTGACGTAACTTAACACCCTTTTTTTCGAAAAGTTTTGTTAAGTTACGTAGACAGGTGGTATATATATATATATATAAACGGAGCGGATAACCAACCCTAAAATGAAACTTTAAAATTCGTGACACTTATCCAATTTTGCCCTATCTCTAGAATACTTTGTCAAGGCACATCAACAACCAGAAACGGACAATAAAACATATATGAGATTATATACTTTATTGTCCGAATCAAAACTGTAAGAAACCCACTACTTTAACACTGCATATTTGTACATAATTTTTTTGTCAGAATAAAAAGTAAAACCCAAAATGGTCGGGTTTAACTTTTCTTCCAAAATTCTCTCACATTATTTACCTGATACTGGCGAGCCATAAACAAATCGACATCAGCCAACAACGGTCGAACATTGGGCAAAGGCGACAACAAGGTCAGCATGCGTTCTGGGGAATTGATCGAAGGTTGTCGACATAAAAAACCGGTGAAATCGACCTAAAATAGGTTCCGTCAAAACCCGGACAAATAAACGTGGAAAGCCTTTATTTGGAAGAAACTCGACAAGAAAACGCATTCAAGAGACCCACCTTACGCAAAATCTCGACAATTTGGGCAGTCGCGTTATGGTAGTTGAGGATATGACCTCTGATTTCCGAAAAATAACGCTTAGTTTGCTGTCGAAAAACGCGTTTCTCCTTCTCTGGAAATGGTGACAAATCAATCGCCATCTCTAACAAACGCGAATCATACATCTCGGGAGATAGCCGCTTGGCGGAAACTTCAAGTTTGCCGTAACTTTGGCCCATCTTAGAAAAAACTACAAAATGCCACAATACAAATGTGGGTTTACGAGAAAGTGTGATTCTGAAAACAAAAATGGAGAAAACAAAAATTGTGTAGGTGTTCGAATTTCACGTGGGTATCTCGGAGAACGTGGGCATCTTGGAGAACAGCCAATGAAAAAGAGGCATAAGAATGCAATCGAAAAATGATAATTCGATTACCTCTATAAAATATTCTTCCTCGACAAAAACAACCGTCTGATCGTCAACCCCATCTGAACAATAGCACGTGGCCTTAGCAGCAATGATGAAAGATACCAATATGACCACCAACAGCTGTATTCTGCTGATATCAATGAAAGCATATCGCCGCTGCCTAGTTCTCATCAAATTCTTTTTTCCATTTCTCACCATTTTCCTGTTTTTCTCAAACCTTTATCTTCTATTAGGTCAGCTTTTATTTAACTTCTTTAAAATGGTTGTCACAACTTAAAAACAAAACGCCGAGCAAAACTCTAATTTTCAAAAATGAAAATAATGAGATTTCTAGAGAATTTTTTCAACAAAGGGCTACTTTATCCATAATTCAAAAAGAAAATACCTTATTAACGCGGAGGCACCTAATGCCTTAAAACACCAAAACTCTTCATATTCAACCTCTAAAACTTCAAACTAACCGCCAGGGATATTCTCAAATCCACAATTTACCTACTTTCCAAAATAAAGTTCCAAAATTAAATTATAGGTTAATGTAACCTATAAGATAATACAAATTGTCTTTTTTTCCACACTGTGGGTTAAGCCCTTCTGCACTTGAGAGTTAATATTATTTTCTGTCATTATGGAGGCAATAAAAGCAATAATAATAATAATATACACGCACTTTCCTGGGAGTTAACCATGCTACGTAACCACTTTTTTGTCAACTGTATATATTATACTGTATTATTTATACAGTAAAATGTGCTATAAAACTTTATTATTAGCTATAAAATATGCTGATATTATATAAAGAAAATGCGGTGAAGAAGGATGATTAAAAAAGAAGCGTACACAAATCCGGGATTTGACCCGGAATACAAAATTTAATATGTGTATAAAAGTATAATTAAGCGACTTACGGAAAAAATAAACTAGACCTATTTTGCTGTCATTATCTACATAAATTGTCTGATAGACTGTTAGAAAGGGGGCGTGGCGTCCCTTATTTTCAGAAATTAGGCTTTAATCTTAAGGCTTTAAACACTAGTAAATATGTTGTTGCGGCAAATCAGGAAAAATCTGGCGGCCAAATAATGAAGACATATGAGGTGGTAAACATGAATTCGGGGACTCCAAAAAGTGTATTCATTTGTTCTTGAACCATTTGAACGTCATCGAAATGACCTGGAAAGTTGCATTAGGTTATATAACACCCTTACCTCGAATCGGTTACTTAAAATGTTAACTCACAGGGGGAAGTGCGTGTAAATAGACACGCAACTGGGTTTTTCGTCGATTTAAGGCATATGGAGGTCCCGTAGGGCAAAATGGGTATTGGTGACCCCCTCAACTTTTCGAGAAAATTCGATTGACGGTGTTATTTTTTGCGTAGGTTGGAGATTTCAAACAGCTCTCTAGTGGGCCCTGGTGGCACAAATTAATTTCTGAATAGTCAGATCGACGTAGTTTGACGAGCTCTACAACTTAGCTTTACCAGTTTTTTTGAATTATTCAGAATTATTGTGATTTTTTTAAGTCCGTGTTTATTTACACACATTTCCCCCTACGGGTTCCCAAAAACTCCTTCCCCCTGAGAGTTAACTCCCAGGTGACAAATGTAAAACGCCGTAATTGTATATTCTTTTACAGAGGTCTGACAATTTTTCATGATTTTCATTAAATTTGTCGTTGTTGTATTATAAAAATAAGGGTTATTATGGCCCTGTGCCACCTTGGTGGATAAATACTCGGGCACAAATGGAATCAGGGGGAATTATACGATGTGACATTTTTACATATTTAGGTTAGCCAGTAGGCGCCTATTCTTTGTACCATTTTTATAAATGAGAATAAAACCGACACCGGAGCAGATCGTTGTTTATTACATATTATTACATTTTATTGTCAACTACTTTACAAATCGCATCTTTATTTTATATAAAGCTAATATATATTATTTTGTATAAAACTTAACATAGTGTTCGGTAAATTTGCAAGTTTGTCCCACTGCGGAGTATATACCATTCGGGACCCTAAGGAGTTAAAGTTATTCGGGAAAAGTGAAATAGTTGTGCAATGTTGTAAATCATAGCTGACGAGCTCCACCTCTTATTCAATATAAACGTCGCCCTACTAAGGTCATTAACCACGAAAACGAACTGTATATATAATGACTGTGACCAGTTTGTGAGGAGCAATAAACTTGTACAGAAAAAAAGGAAGAAAAAGACACGAAAAGAAAAAAGAAGAAGGTTTTCGGATGAATTTTTCTCTCATCAGTTTTCTGTGCAGCTCAGTCTTCTCACAAATTGAGGCAAACGATATGAAATTCAATCCATGGAACTAGTAAGTTTTTCGTGAGCGCTAAACATTAATCTCAGAAAATTTACTTTTGAGATTTTTTACACAAAAATTACTAACTACATTATATGTTTTCTGTGTCAAGATTAAGTACGCTATCAGCCAGTTGTTATCGACCATCGGACCTGGATGGTCGCTGAGTTGGAAGTAGATGGTCGCCGATGGTCGACCATCCGATGGTCGATAATTCGATCCCGGATGGTCGATAATTCGATTACTGAATCAAACTTTCCGATTGATTTTTAAGTGTATCGAATTAATTTAATTATACTGAATTAGTCGTTTGACGGAATAATTTCTTTTGAAAAAATTATAAAAATGTATACAGTACACACTGTGTACTACACAGTGTATATTACAGTGTACTGAATACACGGTATACTAGGAATTTTAGTGATCACATTTTTTGAACATACGAAGTTATTGAAATACACCACCTAACCCATTATAAAATTCAATTATGTCAACAATTTTTGGCATTTGATTATTAACTTTACTAATTACTTAACAAAACGCCCTACCCCATTATGTTAACAGTTTTTGAGGTTTGATGGTGCGTTACGAGTTATGTGATGTTATTACAGTTAAGGGGGTTACAACACCTCAAATTCTCGAAAAAAAATGTCGACAAAAATCTATCATAAAAATTGAATGGTTAACGCTATCAATTAATTTTTTTTTGTATAAGTAACTTCAAACATTTTCTGCTCCATAAGTGCCCAAATTTTTCACATATATAAACCGTNACAGTTTGTCATGCTGTTTTGTGAAATCATGAATATTGGATTGAAAAGAAAATGAAAACAAAAAAACCAAATCACGCGTTACGGAAAAAATATCTAGAATTTTCTGATTAAAATGACAATTTTCTTATTCGTGAATTCAGCTAGTGGTGTAACCCCCTTAAGTATTTTTTGTCTGCAAATGTTGATATTTTTAATTGGGTAAGGTAATACTTCCGAATGTAAACCATAAAAGTAATTTAAACGGTTCTTGTCCGAGGACTTGACTCAAGTCACTTGAGACTTGATTGCACAACAAAAACGACAATTTTTTTGTTAAGATAACTGGGTAGTACGTAGGCAATTGTTGAGATAATTAATTAGGGCGTGGGCGAACAGCGCGATACGTTTTGGTCCAAAAATTTAATCCAACTTTGTTAAGATAACTGTTGTTCAGATAACTGGTGAAATTTTATAATAAGCACGATAAATTATCGACATGTTCCTTTCAGTTATTTTTTTTTGAATTTTTTAAAGACGTGTAATCAGAGTTAAATATGTATTGACGGTGGTGACATAGATGATATTTCGTTTTTCTGCTCGAATATGGCCCGTCTTTAGGTCAATTAATTATGAATGGTTTTTTTAGTGTTGACGAGTACGGCGAGGGCGACACGACAGATTATGCAGATGCCCCCGATGAACTCAAAAGTACCATGCAAAAGTCCTTCAGTTTGTTATATAAAGACTTAGAACAAAACCTTAAAAATCACAGATCAAGTTAGATGTATGTATAGTGAATTTAAATGTATGAACAAAAGAAAATACACTTTAGGCACTCCGTTTAATACTAGTTGCGTGACCAACACATGATACATAATATAATATAACGTACATAATACATGTAATATAACGGCCAATAACACATATTTTATTAAATCTCACCAGACGAGCCATTAAATTTTACATGTCATGAAATCAACTTGAATTAAAAATACACCCTCCCCCTGCGCCGTTATCTTGCCAAAATTTCGGACTCAAATTTCCCGCAAATTCCCCCTAAAAATGGCGTCATCCATCGGACCCAGATATATTTTTTATATAAAAAGAGCAGCTAGTAAAAAAAACGGGCCCGATAACAACGCAAAGGGTTATAAGAAAATGAGGTCTGTGACCAGTTGGGAAAGACTCAACGGGTTAGTAGCGCTTTTTCAGGTCGAAAATGTCTTCGCTGTCACTCGAAATTGCATTATTTAAAAATATGATTACCCACTTGTGGTTTTTGCTTTTTTCAACTCGATTTCATGAGATATTCTCCTTATATTTCACCACGTTATTATTTAATAATCATATCTGAATTGTACATTTTTCTTAAGTAGCGGCAGAGCTATTGTACGAAAAATACATTTTAAACCATAAGATTTTTTAATTACATATGTTATCAAAAATCTGAATTTTACGGCTGAATTGAAACTCACAATCACAAAATCACAGGTATCACAAATGGCATTTCGTAATTACGATAGTATCGTCAAAGTGATGGTCATTGCGTTTAGTTTCACATTATTTTGAATTTCCATAATAATTTTATAATTCGATGTTAAAATTGTCGTCTGTACATACTTTAGTCACTCCATTGTTATGTTATTGTACAACTTTCAAATCGTTACATTTTCTGTGTCAAGCATTTTTTAAGCAAAGTTCGGTATAAACCTATCTCTTATAATATTATTTTTATAATTATAATTTATAATGATTTGAAAGTTGTGAAGCGAGAAGTTCAAATAAAATTCAAAAACACTACTTTACATGTTTTCACGATGAAATAAGCAAAAATAGAAAGTCGCCGATTTTGAACGCGTTCGACAAATTTCGAATTCTGGAGTGTTTTCAAAAAAAATAAGTTCCGTTTTTTGTTTTATATTTTTTTTTTTCAAGTAATTTAACAAGACCCCTGTTTCAGCGATTTTCGATTAAGCTCGGTTTACTATAAATTTCGGTCGATTTAGGGCGTCTAGTCCAAATTTGGACTAAGTGACCCCTGGGAGTTAAACTTAGAAAAAAGTTCTACTTTTCAATACATGTACATGNTCTGCCCACTGAGTCATTTTTTGGACCTTCATCGTATAATTTCAAAATCTCTTTTTTGGTATCAACCGAGTGATAAATAAAGTTTTTCTTTTTTGTCATTTTGTAATTTCACTTTTAATAAGAACAAGATATACAGTTTATGCACTGAAACTTGATACAAATCTAGAACGAGTCCGACCTGAATTCGGGGGCTCCAGGAAAGTTTATAAAATTGTTCTTGGACAAATTGAAGACCGTCGAAATAACCTGGAAAGTTGCATTAGGTTATATAAAACCCTAACCTCGAATCGGTCACTTAAAATTTTATGTTAACTCCCAGGGGACAAATGTAAAACAACGTAATTTTATCTTCTTTTAGAGAGGTCTGACATTTTTTCATGATTTTTATTAAATTTTCCGCGGTCAACTACTTTACAAATCGCACCTTTATTTTGTATATAAAGCTTAACATGGTTTTCGGCAAATTTTCAAGTTTGTCCCAGTGCGGAGTATATACCATTTGGGACCTCAAGGAGTTAAAGTTATTCGAGAAAAGTGAAATAGTTGTGCAATGTTGTGAATCATAGCTGACGAGCTCCACCTCTTATTCAATATAAACGTCGCCCTACTAAGGTCATTAACCACGAAAACGAACTGTATATATAATGGGTGTGACCAGTTTGTGAGGAGCAATAAACTTGTACAGAAAAAAAGGAAGAAAAAGACACGAAACGAAAAAAAGAAGAACGATTTCGGATGAATTTTTCTCTCATCAGTTTTCTGTGCAGCTCAGTCTTCTCACAAATTGAGGCCAACGATATGAAATTCAATCCATGGAACTAGTAAGTTTTTTAGGGCGTTAAACATTAATTTCGGAAATTTTATTTTTGAGATTTTTTGCTTAAAAATTATTAACTAGATTATGAGTTTTCTGTGTCAAGATTAAGTACGATATCAGCCAGTGTTTATCGACCATCGGACCTGGATGGTCGCTGGTGGTCGATGGTCGCTGAGATGGAAGTAGATGGTCGCCGATGGTCGATATTTCGAACACTGACATCCGCGACTAAGTTCTAAGAGTCTCAACAACAAATAAGGTCAAACTTTCCGATTGATAATTTAATTATACCGGGGCTTCGTTGGTTACTAGTTTATATACAGTCCCCGGTCCCACAACTGCCGTTCCAAATTAAGTAAAACCCATTTTTTTAAAGACATAAATTAAGAAATCATCCGGCACAAATGGAGATATTTGGCAGAATTATTTGACCAGCTCGCTAAGAACAAAGAATGTTTTGTCTCAAAAAGTGTTAAGACACCCAAATTTTGTCTAACTGGGTAGTGCGTAGGCAATTGTGAAGATAATTAATCAGGGCGTGGGCGAACAGTGCGATACATTTCCGTTCAAAAATTGAATCCAACTTTGTTAAGATAACTGGTGGAGCCTCCATGGAGGGTTATAATGTACACGAGAAATGATCGACATGTGCCTTTCAGTTTTTTTTTGGAATTTTTAAAGACCTGTGATCAGAGTTAAATATGTATTGACGTTGGTGACATAGATGATATTTCGTTTTTCTGCTCAAATATGGCCCGTCTTTAGGTCAATTAATTATGAATGGCTTTTTTTAGTGTTGACGAGTACGGCGAGGGCGACACGACAGATTATGCAGATGCGCCCGATGAACTCAAAAGTACAATGCAAAAGTCCTTCAGTTTGTTATATAAAGACTTAGAACAAAACCTTAAAAATCACAGATCAAGTTAGATGTATGTGTAATGCATTTAAATGTATGAACAAAAGAAAATACACTTTAGGCACTCCGTTTAATACTAGTTGCGTGACCAACACATGATACATAATATAACATAATATAATAAAACGTACATAATACATGTAATATAACGGCCAATAACACATATTTTATTCAATCTCACCAGACGGGCCATTAAATGGGACATGTCATGAAAGCAAATTGAATTAAGAATACGCCCTCCCCGAGGCTCCTCCTGCGCCGTTATCTTGTAAAAATTTCGGACTCAAATTTTCCGCGACTTCCGCCTAAAGATGGCGTTAAACCTGGCGTGATGTGTCGGACCCGAATATATTTTTTTATATGAAAAGCGCAATCTAGTGAAAAACGGGCCCGATAACAACGTTGGGTTACAACAAGGGTTGTAAGAAAATGAGGTCTGTCACCAGTTGGAAAAGACTCAACGCGTTAGTACCGCTTCTTCAGGTCGAAAATGCCTTCGATGTCACTCGAAATTGCAATATTTAAAAATATGATTACCTACTTGTGGTCTTTTTTTTTTTAACTCGATTTCATGAGATATTCTCCTTATATTTCTCCACGTTATTATTTAATAATCATATCTAAATTGTAAATTTTTCTTTAATTTTTATCAATTTGGCTGGATGGAGTAGCGGTAGAGCTAGTGTACAAAAAATACATTTCAAACCATAATATAAGATTTTTAAATACATATGTTATCAAAAATCTGAATTTTACGGTTGATTAGAAACTCACAATCATAAAATCACAGGTATCACAAATGGCATTTCGTTATAATAACTATAGTATCGTCAAAGTGATGGTCATTGCTTTTAGTTTCACATTATTTTCAATTTCCATAATAATTTTATAATTCGATGTTATAATCTTCGTCTGTACATACTTTAGTTACTCCATTGTTATGTTATTGTACAACTTTCAAATCGTTACATTTTCTGTGTCAAGCAATTTTTAAGCAAAGTTCGGTATAATTTATACCGTTTAAACCTATCCCTTTAAAAAATTATTTTTATAATTATAATTTATAATGATTTGAAGGTTGTAAAGCGATAAGTTCAAATAAAATTCAAAAACACTATATTAAACTTATACTGAAAAGTATAACTTTTTTCTATTTTTGATATTTCTAATTTTTCCGCATTTAACTTGCCCTATACAAAATGGTCGAAGTTCGAACCTCAAACTGCATACTAGGCTGTCCCAAGCTATTTTCGAGGGTCTCGAAATCACAAAAAAATAAACCAGATGATATAGCATGATCCACTTATGGAATAATCTGATTACAGGAAATCCGAATTTTAACCCCTAGGGGCCGATTTTGACAATATTGTGATGTTGTTCGATAAAAACGTTTTTCTAGAATTCTGAGATGGGTCCCCCTAATTTTTTTAGCCCAAAAGTACCGTTGAACAATTGTCTTTAATAATTCGAGCCAAAAAATCAAAAATCACGCTGGATATATTTGAAAATGAACATTTTTCAAAATTTTCCTTCCAAAATCGCATTTTTTTATACATTATTATACGTTATCTCATAATTATACACATGTGACTTATATGAGGTGAGACATGTTGAGTATCAACAAATATATTTTACCGTTTTTGAAAAATTGGAATGTCTAAATCTATAAAATACGATATTATTTCGAGTCCGATAAGTTATCGGCGATAACATTTTGTAAAATTTTCCAATTTTCATCCTTTTTTTGTCGTAAGTCGAGTATTACCGTCGCTATCCACCACCTGCAATTCTTCAACATAAGTTTGTTAAAAGAACCGCTAGACGGCTAATAGGAACCGGTAAGTTTTTTTTCAGATTTCGTTTTTTTCTCTTTTTTATTCTCTCTTAAATATCTTTTCCGGTTAATACGTCGACAATCGTTATAATTATCTACCACCTGCAATTCTTCAACATAAAAAACATGTTTTTGGAAAAGCAAGGCAGCAATAATTTATCACCAGTATTTAAACAAATCATTCTCTTTTGCAAAATCTCTAGACGCTTGAAAATTAAAAGCACGTCGACCAATAATTTCGATTTTTTTATGAAGTCACCATTTGTCGACAAGGGCAATCATAATCCACCACTTGCAATTCTTCAACAGTTATTTCATAAAATGTCCAGAAAAGACAGGTAGCGATTATATTTTGCCATATTTGGTTGTCATTTTTGGTTATCATTTGTTCATCATCAATATAAAGTGTAAAAATTGATCATTGCGATCCACCACCTGCAATTCTTCAACAAATGAAAAGAACAAAAATGTTGAAAAAATTCGCATGTAGTAATCGCAAATGATCATATATGTCTCTCTAGATGTGCACATTTTTTGAAAATCTAAAGTGCACATCTAGAGGCCCCTGATTGTATATCCATATATAAGGTCGGTTTGTAGTGAATTTGAACAATTTTCTAAATTCTTAACAATATGTTTTGCGTTTTCTATTTTTCTTATTTGAAAAAGTTTCTTATCGTTATTGTTGATTACTTGATTTGATTCGCGTCTATTTAAAAATCAAAACCAGTAGAAATGAAAGGCGTAATTTCTGATCAGTTACAATACTACTGAAAGATCTTTGCAGAATATTGGTCAAATTCACAAAAAACCGACCGTATATCTATTTGAAACAACCTGGTCTCTATGAGTTAAACTTCAACCCTCTCTCAGCGGATTTTTTTGGTTTCGCTGTTTTAATTTGTTTTTGATTTTTGTAAAATTCTCTGGTCTTTGTGTAATATTTTCTACCAAACTTGTCCACCACCTGCAATTCTTCAATACCCAAAAATTTTTCAATATCCAAAAATTAGAAAGTGGTGAAAAGTCCGTAGCAAAAGCAAAAAAACATAAATGCAAACTTTAGATTCAACAAAAAAATACTTTTTTTTGCTCGGTTCCAGTTGACGAAACAACCAAATGAGGAGCTAAAAAACCTCTTCGCTAGAAAAAAACATCAAATTGTATAATTGAAAAATTGCACGAAAAGAAAAATAAGAAGAAGTAATATGTTTTTGATGGAATCTGGTACGCAATCCGTCCAATTTATTCGCGCATTTTGTTGAGCAACCGCTAGTAGTAACTACCGCAATTTGCATGGCTGGGGGCGCGCAGCCTTCTTTTTTTTTCGGACACCAAAAAAAATACGGAAATTTTTTGAAACCGGAATGCGTGAAAAACGGTACTTAATCAAAAGTAAAAAAAAACATGCAGTCGATCAGAATATGCCTATAATTTATTTTAGCAGCCTATAAATTAACTGTCAGATTTCTTTTCCAATTAAATAGTTTGTGCCAATTAAGATATCCCATTTTTTGGTTCAAATCGCTATTTTTTCATTAAGGACGGGTCAGTCGATTTGTTTCTATCTTCTAGGATAACGCTTTAAAATACGTTCCACAGATACGATTACATTATTTTCCTCTTGTCTTAAGAGAAGAAAGCTCATATTAAAATTGGATGAGCAGTTTGGTGAATTCAAGTTTATATCGCAATTTTGAAACATACAAATTTCTAGATTTTGATGAACATGAGCATACTTGATAACATTACTCAACGTTTTACATGAATTTCCGCCGTTTTGTCTTTGATATTTTCTAGATAGCCAAACTTGAGTTTTCCGCACGTAAAAACCTCAAATACTGTCATCTAGAAAATGCGGGAGAAAAGATGGCAGAAATTCATGTAAAACGACGAGTAGCTAACGCCTTAAAGTGTAATAAAACATCAAATGTGTCATAGAATGTACTCTAGTGGTTTACGGGTTCAGTTCGTAAACAAATCGACTGATCCGTCCTTAAACGTCTCTCACACTTGACTATATGGTACTATGTAGTCAACAAATCGTACTTTTGATAAAAAAAACCCAAATTATTTGATGGCTGTAAATAATTACGAATGTTGTCTCCACGACTTATATTTCTAACGTCTAACAGTCCTGACAGCGTTAGATTTCTCAAACTGGAAAACATGAAAAGATAATTGCCAGAAAAACTTCAAATAGTGCAGATTCTACTCACGTCACTAAAAATACTTTTATCAATATTGTTTATCAAATACATATTTCATAGAGTATCCATACATATTTCGTTCAATGTATTACGTACGTAATTTATATGATAGTGACATCACTAAATAAAGACCCCTTGCTGTTTTAGAGATTATTTCTTCCATGATGGAAGTTCCATCCCAAAATTATATATTTAAGTCGACCCCTGCGCCGTTACCTGGCCCGTAGTTTGTAAAAAAAAAATTGCTTGATTACGTAATTTTCACCAGATAACCGCGCAATTTGTAAGCGCGGTAGCTGGAAAACTTTTGTCAAAATTTTGGCCCGATAAGAGCGCACGGGTGTACCTGCATTTGGATTAGCAATTAGAAACTATGTTGTAAATGTGCGTAGGGACATGGGTGCGCAGGGGGCACATTTACAACACTGATTACAAATGACTTTCAAAAACTAAACAGGTTCTCATACTTTAGTACGATGTGCATATAAAGTACCTACAGAGGGGTCGCCAAGTAAGGGACGGTTTCCTGTTTTGAAAAAGCGTCCCTTACTTGGCGCACCCAGAGTTTTTGTCTGATAGGCTTGTCCATAGTCTACCAATAAGATGCTTCAAATTTTTAGGTATTTTTTATTCAATTTTTGTGCTAAAGATTCATTATAAACATAACTGGCGACTCATTCATTATTGTCGAAAAAACCATCCCTTACTTTACAACACGTGTCCCTTACTTGGCGTCAAAAATTTTTTTTCGAAAAAAACCCGTCCCTTACTTGACGACCCCGGCCCTTACTTGAGAAACTGTCCCTTACTTGGCGGGCCCTTACTTGGCGACCCCTCTGTATAACATAAATATACCTTATAACTTGTATGGTACACCCCCTGCGCCGTTATCGGGTCAACATTTTAAGGACAAATTTTGACTCGATAACGGCGCAGTTTGTAGGCGGGTGGCTAGAAAATTGTGAGTCCATTTTGACCCTATAATGGGTTTCAGTCCGATAATGGCGCAGGGGGTATAGAAGGTTTTTTCCAGAGACCAAACTCACTCATACTTGGCAAGCACTCTGTACTTGTCATATGTGATTTCTAGCCATAAAATAATTTCAAAAGTGTCTTCCATGTCTCCGTGTTTACAGTGGACGCATGAATCGTTTATACCAGGTTCGATAATTTTTCGAGAAATATTTTGGTGTTTACACCAATTGAATGAATGAGAAAAAACAGAAAATTCCGTCGTTATGATACGCCTGCTTAGTCTGCGCCAAATAAAAAGCCACTTTTGAATCCAAAACACCGTGATTATTTTGGGTACGATTTTTTTAATGCGCTATTTATAAAACGGCGGAAATCTTCCGTTTTCAATTTTGCATTCCGTCGCGGAAAAAAATTGTTGTTGTTATTTCTTTGAAATCTTAAAAGTATAAATTTAATTTGCATTTTGTCTGAGAAAAAAAAAATGATGCAATCGCCGGAAATAAACTAATGGGAAGAAAAAATGCCAAAAACTGCTTATTCGCATAAAATATCAAAATACTAGAAATTTTAAATAAGACCATTACTTAAAAATTATTGACCAATAATTCACTTTTTGTACATCTTTATGGGCAAAAATTATAAAATATGTACCTTTATAACCTCTTTATAGCCAAAAATCCAAAAAACTGAATCACTAAAGAGATTTTTTTGAAAAAAAGGACCAAAAAGGCACATCTAGCGGCACTTTTGAAAAAAAACTAGGTCTGGAAAAGGTGCACATCTAGAGGTATTTACAAATTTTACCAAAAAACGCACATCTGGAGAGACATGCACATCTAGAGACTCCTGACCGTAGCGTTATTTTATTCAATTGTGTTTATTTTTGCCGCAAATTTTTTTAGATAATCACAGACTGGTTAGGAAGTTTTTAGTGTATTTGTAGCAATATCCACGCGGTGTTCCAATCAATTAGCAAGATATGAAAACCATGCCACCGCCATCTCTATTTTTTCAGTGGATTGGGACACCGCGTGGATTTTATGACAAAAGATACTAAATTAAAAATTACGTAATTCAAGACTCATGTTGATTTGCGAGACGTAAAAATCAAATTACTGTATTGTCACAAAGTTTGACTTTTTTTGTTTTTCAAATTATTTATTCACTTTCAATGGGAATAGTATCAGAAAATTCGAATTGAAATCGCTGCTCCTCATGCTCATCATGATTGGCCGCACATATTGGGGTATAGGAAAATATCATGCCACTGGCCACACAAAGGCCCGTTCTACGAAGGACCAAATTAACATGGACCGAAATATTGGTCGGTTCGGACCAGTTTTGCTTGAAAATATTGATGTCCGGTATTATGCCACGAAGCCGAGTCGCCGATTGGAAGCTTGTCTAAATAAACGTTCTTTTACTCAAATAAGCCAATTTATTCATTGCGTCATTTAGCGTGTCCCCGTTTAACCGTAAAAAATTAAGGAGGTGATAGTCCCATATTTCTCAAAAATTCATTTTTTCTTAAAAAATGGGATTTTTGCCTATTTTGACCTCTAAGAGTTAACTTTTGAAGTGATTTTAAAACTCCTGATGTCAACCGCGGACACCCTAGTTTCAGCATTTAACCCCTATGCATCGTATAAAGATCAAAACGACTTACGTCAATTGGTATATTATCGAACCATATTTCGTATTCATTTGTGAAATGTTGACCAATGAGGTCAATCGAGGCCACATCTTCCACATACAGTACTTCCATGGTTTCACAAATCGGAAACATAATCTCGTCTTTGGATAGGCTGTCGAAAAATCATTAATCAAGATGTTTTAAATATCA
The DNA here is from genome assembly GCA_004367875.1 of Oikopleura albicans. Lineage (NCBI taxonomy): Eukaryota > Metazoa > Chordata > Appendicularia > Copelata > Oikopleuridae > Oikopleura > Oikopleura albicans. The sequence goes on from SCLG01000267.1 coordinate 126,411, forward strand.
AAATAAAAAGTTACGTAATGGCACGATAAAACTACATGAATGAAATTTAACTCCCAGGGGGAGAAAATTACCGATTTGTAACGACTTTGAAACATACAAGTAGGTTTTCTCAGAATCTACAAAAAAAATTTCAGGCTAGTTGTCCGCCTAACAAAAAAGGAAGAAATTATTTTTGTTTTTCCGCGTTGCTATGGTATCGGGCCTATCAAAATTGGCACCGCAAGACAATTAAGGTGTTACGCAACAAATAATATTATATTATTTCTATTTCACATAGCATTTTCTCAAAAAATGTTTAAAACGGAATTTTTGAATACCGCCTCGTGAAAGGGAATCTTCCGAGTTTTGATTTTCTCAAAAAAAAATGTTGGATAAGGCGAAATATTAACCCCTTAAAACTTTGGGCCTAATAATCATACTTTTAGACAAAAACTAGTACTAGGTTATTTTTCCGGACAGCCTATCTTCGGGCCCCGTCCAAATAAAATTGATTTTTTCGGCGCTGAGAATGGTCCAGTGGCATCCCTCCGGAAGTGTGATGAAATCGTTTTCGATCAATTGACTCGAAGCATCAAATATCGAAATGTCGCCTTTATTATTTTGGAGAAAATAGCGGGGCGCTTGATAAGCGTCTCTTTTCATTGGGAAAGTCAATTTCACAGACTTGAACGTTCGCCTTAATTTTAGAACTTCTGACGGATTTATCCGGATCCAACCATATGGTGGTACTTTCAAATAGGTTAAGTTCTGATTTTGAACCAACTTATCAGCTTAACTCTCCTAAATCCGAGCAGCAGTTAACTGCCAATATGCTTGACACTTTATGAAGGATCGAAATAAGCTAGGTTTTGAAGTTTGACCCAAATCTACCGTATGGGGACGCTAAGCCTGTAAAGCTTTGAGCAATTTTTCTATGATTTATAACGCTATTTTGGCGTCACCTTTGCAATTTGAGTGTCCCCATTTGGTACATATATAGCTTAGTATTACGTAATAGGTGAAATTCGACAAATCTTAAAAGGTTTCAACCCACGCACTAACACTTTTTAATAGTTCGTAGGCGTGAACGCTGGGCAAAATTTGGCCAAAAAAGTGTTACAAAAAGTATTTCAAATGCAAATGTTTATTTCAAATGAAAACCGTTATTTAAATTATATTATTTTTAAGGGTTAGGTGATACATTTGAAATAAAAATTTTCGATTGCATTAAGACTTTTTTGTGAAAACTTCCTATAGCTAGGTGGTGTATATAAATACAAAAAAATAGCAATTGTTATTCTTCTTTTGATTAAACTAAAAAAAGTTTTTAACGCAAAAATTTTCAAAGGCACTTCCCAGATTTACCAAATGATAGTTTTGTGAGTTTTCCCAGAAAGTCCAAGACAAGTACCGTACATAATTGGATTTGTGAAAATCTGATTCTTTTATTGTCCCAATTTCCTGGGTTGGATGATTTCTAGTGCGATTCGATGAAGTTGACTGATTGGGTCGTTTGTATTTAGCTTTGCACCTGTGATAGCATAAAAGTAAAAATATTTAGATTATCTACTTAATCGCCAGACAGGCTAAAATCCCTGCGTTTTTTTAGAGAAAAATAAATAAATAAATATCGTGGAGATTGATGCAGCTGTTACTTCGCACTGATGAATTTTATATAGACATTTTTGATGTATGTGTCAAAGGCCATGTTTCCATATCCGAGGAATTTTTTCCGCAAATTATATTTCTGTTTTTTCGCAGAACTTCAGAACGAGAACGTTGATAGAACAATAGAACGCCGCGCGCCGTTCTGGGCCATTTTTCTGTCACGAGACAAAACAGAACGGCCATTTAGAACTTTTTTTCTTTTTATTAGAAAACTATTCACAATTGCGTTCGGGCATTTTTTTTTTGATCAGAAAAGAACTTCAGAACGAGAATGTTGATAGAACAATAGAACGCCGTTCTGGGTCATTGTTTTGTCACGAGACAAAACAGAACGGCCATTTAGAACGTATTTTCTTTTTATTAAAAAAACATTCACAAATGCGTTCGGGCGTTTTTTTTGGATCACAAGAATCATTCAAAACGCATTCGAATGGTCAAGAACGTAGCGTTCTATAACAATCACAAAAAAGAACGAGCGTTCTGTTCTGTTCTAAAAATGGGAACATAACTATCACATCTTCGGTCTATATCGTCACCTGTTAACTCGCAGCGGTGGATTCTAACTGGCGGAAGGGCAAACCCATTTGATTGATTTACAAACTGCACGGTTTGACCATAATTTATGTATCCACCAATAGCATAGTCAAGATTATCTTCTAGAATATACATATGGAGGACACTCCAGCCATTCGTCGATGCAATGAAGCCTAAAAGGATCATTTTAACAAGTTTCCAATAATCGTGGCTTTCGTGTTTTCAAAATTATTTTGAATTCTTATTTCGATAATATGTAACTTATAATATAAGTCTTATATGTACTGGTCCTTAACTCTCAGGGGGAAGGAGTTTTTGGGAACCCGTAAGGGGAAAATGTGTGTATATATACACACACTTAAAAAAATCACAATAATTCTCGTCAAACTACGTCGATGTGACTATTCAGAAATTGATTTGGGCCATCAGGGCTCCCTAGAGAGCGGTTTGAAATCTCCAACCTGCGCAAAAAAAAATACCGTCAATGTTATTTTATCGAAAAGTTGAGTGGGGGTCAGCAATACTCGTTTTGACCTACGGGGCCTCCATATGCCTTAAATCGACGAAACAACAAGTCGTGTGTATATATACACACACTTCCCCCTAGGAGTTAACATACAGTCCGAGTTAATTTCCCCGAAAAAACATGCTGCCCAAAAAAGACTACCTAATCGTCAATCACCATTTTTCTAAAAATAATAATGAATCAAAAACTCGTTTTCATGCTAAAAAACCAATATGAAAAAAAATATTTTTTACGAAATGGCTCTTGAGGGGGAAAAACTCTTAAGTGCCGTCCTCTCTTTAAGTGCCGCGTGTTGCTGCTTCGAGTGCGGCACTTAACCCTCATTCGCCGCTGCTACACAGGGAGTGCGATTTTTCACGGATGTCGCTCTCACGGTTAAACCACTTTTTGAACTGGTCGGTTTGGTTTGACCAAATAAGTTACATGGCCTTTGACTTCCTAAAACGAGAACCAAAACTTTATTTTCATACAGTANTCTTCCTGAGATGACTTTAGAGACATCTGGCTAATTTTTTATTGGTCTAGTGGGATTCAGCATGTTTGAATACCCCTTAAAACACTAATTTCGAAGAATTTTTTACTTTAAAAACAGTCCTAATTGGGTTTTGTGACGATCGTCACAATGTGACCCCTACGGGTTATGAAAACACCTGTGACGTTTGAGAGTTAAGCGTCGGATGACTGTACACAAAAACGGTCCTAGAAATTGACATAGTTCGGACATTCGGCGAAAAACTTTTCCCGGGAAACATTATTTCTGCGAAATGCGGCGGTGCCATATTATATGGCCCATATATTATATGGCCCATATATTTCTAAAATTCTCACCATTATCACTGGCGGAAATGTATCCAAGTGTTTGTGATCGAACACGATTGAAGAGTGCGACGCAACATCCCGATTCAAAGCTGAGCTCATTGTACCGTATGCTTTGTCGCTTCTTTGATGGCTTTGATATGACGCGCACTTTTTGACTCGCGAAACATGCACTTCCCACAATCGCCGTAAATTGCACGTCTTTGGTACTTGACGAGTCGGGAATATAAATATGGCGGGCTAGCACGGGTATCACGAGTCTAGTAGGTAAAAAAATACTGTAGATAATTATGATATTGTATATGCCGACTAGAAATTGCAAATATCCAAGGTTCTGACATGTAGATGTGAGATTTTGTGACGGAAAATGACAATTGTGACTTCTGTCGGATTATTCAAAACTACTTATTTTTAGCCGAACTTTATTTTGGTATTTCTTCCTGGAATTTAGTTTTTTATATACGGTATATAATATACCGCGAGAAATAAAAATTTGCAAGTGTGCTATTCTTGGTACTACATGCGTTTTTTCTGTTACTTTTTGTGCAGTCAATATTATACCAGTTTTGTACCAGTAATGGATAACTTTTCCTATACCAGATTCAGTATACCCGGCTAAAACGCTCCGTGCTCCAGATTCCATTTTTACCTCATCCCCACCTCCACCACCATTTGTGTGAAATTTAAACTAGAGAATTTTTAATAATACGTATTGAGAAAACGAACGAAATGGACGTACCATTATAGTAAGTGCAGAATATTAAAACAGTAACCGGATCTCCATTTCCGGTTAACCGAAGTTGAAAAAAATGTAGACGACAAGTTTGAATTCGAAGTAGTCGTGTTATACTTTGGGTGTGACCAGTTCAACTATACTAGATTAGTAGTGAGAGTGACAATTTTTCCGACAATTTTTCCGACAATTTTCCCGACAATTTTTCCGACAATTTTTCCGACAATTTTTCCGACAATTTTTTCGACAATTTTTTCGACAATTTTTCCGACAATTTTTTCGACAATTTTTCCGACAATTTTTCTGACTATTTTTCCGACAACCTTGGTACCAACGTATAAAAACCGGTTAGCGCCTGTCCATTTCTGGTTAACCGGAAATTAATTTTGACACAAAAATAACCGGCATCGGCACATAAAACGATTACAAAAACCCGATTGGAGATAACTCGTATCAATTTCGAGATATTACCGATATGACTGAAAACAACGCCATATGGTACACTCCCCCCCTCATGATAAGGGCCACTTTTGGTTCCTGAAAAGGATTAAAAAAGAAAAAAAATAGAAAAAATGTAGCATAATTAATAGACACAAACTAAAATCTCTCATAATAAGGGCCACCCTTCACACCGCATTTTGGTCCCTGTTAGGAGTAAAAAAATTTTCAGTGATAATGGCCCATATTATGAGTGATAAATGCCCATTTATTGGCCAAAAGTGCCTTTTTTGGACCTTATTATGCGAAAAAAAACTTTTTCGTCAAAAAAGTGGCCCTTATCATGAGAAAGTTGCCCTTATTATGAGAAAGCGGGCCAAGCTGGCCCTTATCGTGGGGGCCCTATCATGAGGGGGAGTGTACAGTCTGGGCCGCAAGAGTTAAGACGTAGACTTGTTTTAAGGGGGTTACAACACCTCAAATTCTCGAAAAAAAATGTCGACAAAAATCTATCATAAAAATTGAATGGTTAACGCTATCAATTAATTTTTTTTTGCATAAATAACTTCAAACATTTTCTGCTCCATAAGTGCCCAAATTTTTCACATATATAAACCGTACACACCGGATTTCCGCTAAGGCAAAAAANGAATCCCAACCGTTTCCAACAAACTCGATAAACGGCGGCGGACAAATGAAGCGTTTCTCTTTTCCGTAACTTTTTTGGACAACTTTTGGATACTGAATCGATATCTGTTTATATTTATTATTCATCGAAATGCTCACTTTTTTTCGTTTTTTAAATGCGTGTGATATTTTACAGCTTTTTCTTAATTCAACCAATATTATGCTTACAAATTAAATAAAGTAACGTTTTATAATATCTAAGCGCAAACAATGCATGTTTAAAAATTGCTGCAAATAGAGGATTACATTTTTGTCGAGTTAATTATTCTTTTCATTGACTTAAGTATATGGTATAACACACCGTAAACTTAATGTTATTTTCACAATGAGATATCTTAACATCAGTTATCTTAACAAAGTTGGGTTATCACATCGTTTTGACACGCAAAATAACGCGAATTCTTTTGTACCAATCGCCCTACCAAACGTGTCAGAATTTTTCTTTTATACCCAATTAACAAACTTCTTTTGGTACTTAAAGTTTTTTGGTAGTAAAGCTTTTTTGGTACAGATGCTTCTTTTGGTACTAAAACTTCTTTTGGTAGTCAAGCTTCTTTTGGTACAAATGCTTCTTTTGGTACCAATGCTTCTTTTGGTACTAAAATTTTTTGTGGTACTAAGTCAATACCAAAATAAGCATTGGTACGCAAAGAAGCTTATAAAAGTACCAAGGGAAGTTTTAGTACCAAAAGAAGCTTAAAGTAATCAGTCCGCCCACGCACTACCTGCATAAAATAACAGTTACTTCTACTTGCTTCATGTACAGCCACAAATGGACCAAAAAATGTTACTAGAGGGGAAACTCTTACTTCAAATAGGTAAAGCGTAGGCGGAAAAAACTTGCTGTTACTTTAAGCAAGTAGGTGGTGTATTATAGTATACTATAACAGTATTTTTTATAATCAATGTGATATTTTGTCAATTGCATGTCACAAGCGATCAAAATTAAATGAAAGAAACATATTTATGATAATCATTAAATAAAATGGCGAGATTGGTGAGTAGATCACCATGACAATAAAAGCACTCGTAAAATTCAATCTCAATTCAAATTCATGAATGTATATTTTTAACATATCGTAGTAGTCACTGACGAAAGAGAAATAGAAGAACCAAACGTAAAGTTTTGGGCAGGCTGAAATGGTACAAAGCGACATAATAGAAAATGTTGCTCTTTTGGTAAGAAAAATAGATTTGTTTTGTTCTTTAGTCACTTTTAAGACAGCGTTTTGTCAATATTCTCAATATTATAACACAAATCATTGTATTGTGTTTTTCTTAGTTTTGCCATATAAATTTTTTCTTGCAATATTTGAAAACTTTCCAGTAATTTATGGAAAATTATTTTGTTCTCATAACTGGGTAGGACTGGTGTTGTCCAACCCGATTCAAACCCGTGTGTTTTACCCGACTTTTTAAACCTGAAAATCGTTGTCCAACCCGCGGGTAAAATTCGCGTAGGAATCCAAGTGCCGACCTCTGACTACTAGGATCACATTTGATTAGTTGTGAAAAAAATTGGACACATAAAAAATTATAGAATATAAACCGAGTTTGCCCAACCCTATCAAATAGTCATTCGTCATGATGGCCGAATGGATTGCGCTTCTAGCCGTCTCATTTTTTGCGCTCAAATACTTGACCGCTGCACTAACCGCACTCTAGATATGAACATTCTAGAAAATTCAAGTCGGTAATTTTGACGATCCAAAACGATTCGATCTGTCAGAATTGCGGCTACCCGAACTAGGGCTCGGCATAATTAAAAAATAATGAGCTGTGCTGAAGTGGCCTGTCGAGCTCAAAAGTTACAATAAGCTGTCCTGAACTGTCCTCTCAAGCTTAAAAACATATCGAACTGCCTGGCCCTCTGTCGGGCTGGGACGACGAGCTGGCTGTTGCCGAGCACTGACCTGAACTAGATCTTGGGCGGAGAAAAAGACGATTTTTCACTTTTTGACGAAGAAACGAGAAAAAAAAAATTGTGAAAAAGTTTTATTATTCGGCACCGAACATTACGTCATTTGACCAGCAAAGTGCCGATTTTTATATTGATATTTTTTATACAGAAATCAACGGAGACGAATATATATTTACAGGCAATAATCAACGTAATTAAGCGCACTCTGTTTTTTGATTGGTTCACATTCGACGTAGCCCATTGCTGTCGACCTAAAAAGTGGATTTGAAGCGAGAACAAATGATTAAGAAGTTAAGAAGTCAACACTGTACACTCACGATCCTCGAATGATACCGTCCGAATATTATTCGTCTGACAATTATTTAAAACATTGTTTATTTAACGATTACGTATCGGAAATAAATTAACTCGGAGGAGTCTGCATGTGTTGGAACGAATTAAAACACCCGGGTGCACCCTTTACTGTTAATTTTTGTCTTCCAGCTCAATCCACGCGGTGTCCCAATCTCTTGATAAGCATTGGCAGTTATGGACTTCTTTGTGATTTGGGACACTAAGTGGATTTAGCTTTTAGAAATATTAAAAGTATCATTTGCCATCTATGACTCTAACACCAGTTAACTTACCTATCAACTTACGCTTTCGGAGAGAATGCGTTGTCACATTTGGTCTACGCAGTTAACTTACGAAATTAAAATTATTTTTCAGTTCTTTTCAGCTTTAGGAAAGCTTTTGGTAAGTGATGAACACAAACGATGCAAACTATGGTTAAGCAAGTTTAGATTTTAACATTTCTAGAGAAACATGCACACCTAGAGAGCGCACATCTAGAGACCCTTGACTGTATTAAAAACTCATGCGCATGCATGAACGGAATGCAAATGAACGAAATGCAATGTGTGCCTTAAAAAGCGTATGAATGATTCTTATCATGGGCGATGACTTTTTAATGCACAAAACACAATACAATTACGAATGAGACTGTACTCAACCATTTGAAATATGTCGACAAATTATTTGAGGTCATAAAGTTGATTCTCTCATTGTCTGAACAACAAACTGAACCTTTTTATCTGATAAAATTTAACAAAGATTACACAGGGTGTTAAACCGGCCACACACATTTCTCAAAATATGGCCGGTTAAAAGCGCACCCTGTGCATCTTAATGACAAAATACCAGCTGTTGACCAAAATAACGCACGCATCTTTTCGTAAGCATTTAGCGGAAAAGTTTATCGGGCATTTTCCATGGCAGACAACGTGTATGTCACCATGGTGTATTTCTACTTACTTTCGCCGTATATTGTATAGGAAACCAACCACGTTCACCGGTTCTCTCATTTTCACCGTAATGCCAACCATCGCGCGGTTGTGGAATCAACAGCTGCACGGTATCCCCAATTTCCAAATGTAGTTTTGTTTTACCATCGCCGCCGTAATTGTGACTCGCTTTAACCCGCTTTTTCCCATTTTGAGGCGCTATAATTAAGAAGTTTCAAACGGCGTAGTTATGGTAAGTTTGATTATGCTCAAAATCCGGTAACCTAACAAATTATGGACCAGAACTTATGGACCTTAAGTTATGGTGCATAAAATAACACTTTTTGAGCACTCTTAACTTATGGTGTGTTCAAAAACGGTCAGGTGGTGTATTTGAAAATGTTTATTGGAGCCTAATATATAAAATTTGCATTAATTATCTGTACAAAGACACCAAAAAAAAATATTTTCAGCAATATTTTTTTTCGACAAAAAGGGCGATTATTTTTGGGCTTAGGCACTTTTTGACAAAATACGCCTTCATTTTAGTGACCATTTATAGGGTGTTTTTACATTATTATTTTTTTTTGTAATTAATCCACGCGGTGTCCCAATCCATTACGAAGATAACACATCTCATTTACAGCCATATTTATTGTAGTGAATTGGAACACCGCGTGGACTTTTTATCACTATGAGATTTTTTGTATCATACCTAGGGCCACATCTTGACAATTGAGGGGAAATTGACTAAAATTGGCCTACTTTTTTCGCAAATAGTTCCCTACTAACCCCCCTAATCAAACCTTTATAATCGTCCTGTACAATCGATGGAGGAGGTGAGTTGGGCTTTGGTGAAATAACAGAGTGAGCTCGTCGGTCCGTTGGCTCCTCATATATCGATTTTCGTGGAGCCATTTGGGCAACTGCATTTTTGGCATCTTGCTCAATATTCAAATTATCCAAATTAATGTTTTCAATCTGCGAACGAATAATTTCCGTATTTTGTTCCGAAAATAAGAGCATTTTTTTACAGTGAGATTTGTGTTTTTCGGCAATATACCTAAAAAAACACGGTCAAGTTTACTTAAACATTAACTTAACACGCAATCAGTTATTTTATTGTATAGTTAACATGGAACTCACGAAAACCGCCGGTTTTGTTCGACCATGGACTTTTTCAAATTATATTGAGCATAGCTGTCCATTTGCTTTTTGCGATCAATAATGTCAGCTTCGAGTGTGAGCCGCTTTTGGTCGTCCTTTTTCGATTTTCCGCGGTTTTTCTGAAGTTTCGACAAAGATTTTTCTTATTGTGGACTTAATATAAATACACCGCTTAAAGATTTTATCAGGGGTTTCGCCTTCCAAAACCGGCCTGATAAACCCTCAGGCGGCCTGATAAACCCCAAAGGCGTAGGCGGAATAGCTGGAAAAGATGCAAAACAAGGCGGTAGGGGTATTTTGCGCTGAAAACACGAAAATGATGTCCATTTTTTGTCTTTGGCCGATTTTTGACCGATAATTATCGGTTTTGATAGAAATAAGCGTCATAATTATCGGTTTTCTCAGGTTACAGACGTATTTTTAGACGAAAAACACAAATTTAGAGACCCTTTTCTAAGTTGACCGATTTTTGACCCATACAAATCGGTTTTGTGGACAAAATTGGTAGTAATTATCGGCTTTGAAGGCTTGTAGACGTATTTTGAGTAAACGCGCGTAATTATTACCTTGACAGAGCAGCCCCACAAAGCGGGCTGACTAAGTGCGTGTAATTATTCTCATGACAGAGCAGCCCCAGCGAACGCACGAGCGGAGAATTGCGCAGTACAAATTTGTTATTAACCAATAGACGCCGGTCTGATAAGCGCACGATTCTTATTCTTATTTGTTTTTGAAGATATTTCATGAAAAAACGGTAAAATACAAAAGTCCTTCCTTTGGTAGTCAAATCGGTCATCGCACTATTCCAATTATCTCGAAAGCCGGACAACTCGCTTTCCAAATAAGTCTGATCAGTCGCTAATTTTGACTCGAATGGATGAACAAGGTCAGCCGAAAATACTTTTTGAAAATCGGTGAATTCCAAGTTTATTTTGTTGAATAAATTGTGTACTTCGCCAATATTGTCGACGACTGAATCATTGACGCCCGATGATTCTGCGATTGCTTTGAGGTCACTCAGGTTCTGAAAATAGCTCTATAATACATGTGTAGACTAACTAAACATTTATCTTAACTCTGAGGGGGTAGGATTCTTTGGGAACCCGTAGTGGGAAAATGCGTGTAAATAAACACGCACTTAAAAAAGTTGATCTGGGCCACCAGGGCCCCCTAGATAGCTGTTTGAAACCTCCAACCTACGAAAAAACACCGTTAATCGAATTTTCTCGAAAAGTCGAGGGGGGTCAGCAATACCCATTTTGCCCTACGGGGCCCGCGGGGCCTCCATATGCCTTAAATCGACGAAAAAACAAGTTGCGTGTCTACATACACGCACTTCCCCCTGGGAGTTAACAACTGGTTTGCTGAAAAAGTGTTAAGATAATTGAGTTTGGTTATAAGTGGGTAAGGCATTTGGTAAGATAATTGGAAATGTTTTGGTCCAAAAAGTGCTAAGATAATGACCCTAACATACAATTGTTAGCAAAAATTGTGCCAAATCATGGAATTTTTCTGTGGACGAAATAAATCATAGACTTTTTTTCCAGAAGAGACACTAAGTACTCAAAAATGATGTAGTACATTTTAGACATATTTGCGTATTACGTTCTTTCTTTACATAATCAACGTTTTAAATGATTATGGTGTTTACATTCTGCTTATGTTAAAATTTATTTAATCGACTTATTTAAACTTGACCACATATCTTAATTTGCAAATGCATTATGTTAACTGCGTAAGAATCATCACCACAGTGCAATAAATTAACAGTTAACGTGTGTCATTATGAAAATCAATACAATCTTTCTGACTTTTAATCATAGATGTATACACCACATGTGCACATATTTGGACAGCACTTATTTGGACAAAATTCCCGATGGTGCAGTTATTTGGACACTTTTTTGATTCAAAATTTTCCCGCGAAAACGCCTACACACTGTGCACTTATTTGGACATTTTTTTTTTAAATATTGATGGGAGATTTGAGACTTCTTTTTTTGCTCCCCATTTTGCGTTTTCTTTTTCATGTTTTCATCAGATTCATAAAAATAGGCAAAAAATTTAAACATTCTAGAGCCCGATAGTGCAGTTATTTGGACAAAAAATGTGCTTGTTTTGCTAGACTGTAATTTGAAATGTTCTAGAATCCGCCCGACCGTGCAGTTATTTGGACAAAAAATCCCCTATTTTACATACACAAAACAGTCTAGAATTTGCCCCGATCGTGCACTTATTTGGACAAAAAATGTTCGAGTTTTCCAGCTATTCTGCCTACACACTGTGCACTTATTTGGACAATTTGCACTTATTTGGACACTTTTTGACTGACGAAGTGTCCAAATAAGTGCACATGTGGTGTATATGGGGAAAATGTATGGAAATCTATGAAAATGTACGAAAATGTATGAAAAAGTATGAAAATGTATGAAAATGTATGAAAATTTATGAAAATGTATGAAAATGAATGAAAATGAATGAAAATGAATGAAAATGAATGAAAATGTACGAGAATGTATGAAAATGTAAAAAAATGTATAAAAATGTATGAAAATGTATGAAAACGTATGAAAATGGATGAAAATATATGAAAATGTATGGAAATGTATGAAAATGTATGAAAATGTATGAAAATGTATGACAATGTATGGAAATGTATGAAAATGTATAAAAATGTATGAAAATGTATGATTACTTATAAAAAAATTTTAAAATGTATGAAAATGTATGAAAATGTATGAAAATGTATGAAAATTTATGAAAATGTATGCAAACGTATAAAAATGTATGGGAATGTATGAAAATGTATAAAAATGTATGAAAATGTCCGAAAATGTATGATAATTCATCAAAAATTGCTTTTCGCCAATAATCAATCCAATATTGTTATAGAGAATACACAGAATTCGTGGTTGCCATATATATGCCATATATATTGCCATATATATAACTTTCATCCTGAAAATACTATAAATAATAAAAATTTGTCAAACCTTCAAATAAACGCTCTGTGCGCGCGCCAAATCAAACAGACATTGGTCAATATCAACAGCCGCCGCGATCATTTTCGTAATTGCCGGATGATACTTGTGGAGTAAATTTTCATAATTATTCGCCACTGATTTTCCCGTTTTTTCCATTGCTGTTTGGGCGTCCATCTTGTTCTCTTAATTTAAAATATAAGATCGCTTTATAAAAAGAAAACTGCAAAAAAATATACTCGAAAGAAAAATAAATATTTGGCTAACCATTAGAGTGCAACTTCACAATTCGGCAATGAGGGGAAATGAACAATTATTTTAGTCACAAATTTTCACTATGTACTCTCGAGGGCGTGAATTAAAAAAATATATTTTTATTACAGTCCTTAATTCCATAACGGCCGTTATGGGGTAAATGGCCGTTTTTTGAGAAAAAAAAGCGGCCGTTATGAAATAAACGACCGTTTTTGAAGGAAAAAAGTGGCCCTTATGGAATAAACGCCCGTTATGGAAGCGCCTCTTTTGGAATCAAGGACTGTAAATTATTTCCATCAGATAATTTTGATGGAAAACGGAAAAATTTGAAAAAAAAAATTTCCATTTTTTTTTAAACCTGGTGTAAATTACTAATGATTTGACTTAGAATTTCAGTCATCTTTATCCGATTTTAACAGTCGGACACGATGAAAGCGGGATAAAAATTAGTATCGGGTGGCGCGCGCGCGCTGATTCCAGACAACCTGTAGCGCTACCCAAGGAAAGGAATACTGAAATTGCATTGGGCTAATCAGGACGCGTGCCAACCGACACAATTGTATCCCGTTTTCATTGAGGCGGAGTGTTATACTGAGTTTTTAATAATAAATACTAACATTTTTTTATGTTTATGAAGACTTCTAACGAGAGATTTACGGTGTCTCTGGTGTATTAAAATATTATTTTTCAAACAATATCGATGAGTTTTTGAAAAATTCTAAAGTTTTCGAATTATTTGGAGGCAAGCGGTGTCTTCTCTGTTTTTGTTTCTAAAACATTTTTCCTTTTGTCACTGGGTGCTTTTTCAATTAATTTTATGAAAAATAAATTCTCCAAAAACGAAAAATGTTTTGACATGATAGCATGACGTATGCATTCGAGTCAGGCAGGGCCTTTCTTATTTTATTATAATGCTCTCATTATCCTTTGTATTTCCCACTCAGCGTATTTTATGAACGGCGTTTCGAACGTCAAAACAGTTTTCGAAAACAATGGAGCTATCTAAGTCGTAGGATAGAATGGCACTTGATTCCATTTTTGTCCTACATTTTCTCAATTTTTTTTCCATTGAGATATTTAGTTGGATTATCATAAAAATATAAAGTTAACAAAGACGATTTACATTTGCCGGCATTTTAAAAAAATAATCCAATTTTCGAACACAAACATTTTTTGTAACATCAAAATCAAAGAGTACAAAGAAGAAAATTTCAGTCAGCGGTCTCTAGATGTGCATGTCTCTCTTTATGTGCTTTTTATGAAAATTTGTAAATTCCTCTAAATGTGCACCTTTTTCAGACCGATTTTATTCCAAATGTGCCTCTTTTCGGACTCTTTTTCAAAAAATTCATTGGATGGTCACTTTTTTTAAATTTTTTTGCTTACAAAAAGGTTACAAATCTACATACTTTATAGTTTCTGCCCAAAAAGACGTACCAAAAGTTCTTTGATATATAGTTCAGCATGTACGCCCAAGCACTGAGCAGTTATCTTGTCATTAAAAAATACTTTCGCAAGATAACTGCGCAAAGGTTTATATGACGTCCGAACGGACTTAAACCTGCTAGGGAATTTCCGATAATAAATTGGTTTACGATTACTGGGCGATTCCGTGAACTAGCTCACACATTCTAAGGGTATAATTTATACCGTTTAAATGAAAGGTATTGTTTTAGGAAACAATGGGTACACTGTACCGCGGGTACAGCCTCTATTAATTGAGACTCAATAAGGGTTTTCCTCCAGGAAAGATATGAACATACAATGGGCAGTCAAAGTAAGTCCAGGGCCTACGAAAATGAAAGCGACCAATGATCTTTTTATCTTGAAATAATAATATATAAAACACGCGTCATATGTAAATATTAATTACGAGATCACGGTCACGGCAACGTGTAAATTCAGCACAATCGTTACTTCGTAATAAAATTGTAATTCAAATTGTATAAAAACCATAAATTCAGCAGAATAATCTAATTATGTAATAAGTTCAATATAATAAATACGGTATGTACTGTAGTTTCGCTACAGTGGTAGATATGGTAGAAGTGGGCAAATCGAAAATTAGATGTGCACACAACGCGACGGTTTTTGAGAAGTGGTCGGTGAGCACACACCGCGACAGCTGTATTTTTGCTCATAAATTGTAAAATTTTGGAGTAAATGAATTTTTTGAACTTGAACTCATTTATGGTACATTTGAATGTCATTATAAAATACAATGACCAAATAAAAAAAATTGTGAAGAAGTCGACCATACCATTTTAAAGGAAAATTCCGTATTTTGTGGTCAGTGCGCACACAACGCGACGGTTTTTAGGAAGTGGTAAGGTCGCGTTGTGTGCACATCAACTGTAGTAGATCCATAAGCCGTTCGCCATTTTTAAAACGTTGACAGGTTATAAAACTGAATGGTTAAGTCGTTAGGCCGAATGTGGCCTAGACGGATCACGGCAGTTAATATGTTGAACACTACGCCGTTATCGCAAACCCTGTGTGAAGTTGTCGCTGTGGTAATTCATATCTGAAAGGGCTCGAACTTTCAACCCTATAAATAATTCAAGAACACCAATATATGTCTATGTCTCTAGTTGTCTTGCACATAATTGTCTTATCATTATTATCCGCAAAATCGGATAAGTCCTAAACGCTACCTGGTTGTATTATAAGGCTTACTCGAAATTCATAGTCTTGAAATTCAAAATTCGAGTTTCGAATCATGATTGAAAAAAGTAGTTTCGATTTCTGTTACAATATCTGGTATAATCAAAAGGTATAATCGCGCAAATTCCATAATGGAGCAAATACTGTCAACTGAGGGCCCATAAGCAGTGTCATTTTTACATCAAAACTAGAGATTCAGCGGTATTTTTTTATCCCAAATGATCGATATGGAAAAATTAGTTAATGTAGTTTTCATTTTCGCACCCAAAAAAGTAATTCATTCGATTTAGATTACTTTTTTGCTTGAATTGTATCATTTTGTGTTATACAATAAAATATTCTGTTAGCTGGTAATTATTAGCGGTATTAACCTACGATATTAACTCGCAGGGGGAAGTGCGTGTAAATAGACACGCAACGTGTTTTTTCGTCGATTTAAGGCATATGGAGGCCCCGTAGGGCAAAACGGGTATTGGTGACCCCCCCCCTCAACTTTTCGAGAAAATTCGATTGACGGTGTTTTTGCGTAGGTTGGATATTTTAAACAGCTCTGAATAGTCCAATCGACGTAGTTTGACGAGCTCTACAACTTGGCTTTACCAGTTTTTTGGAATTATTGCGAATAAATGTGAATTTAAATGCGTGTTTATTTACACGCATTTTCCCCCTACGGTTTCCCAAAAACTCCTTCCCCCTGAGATTTAACCTGCGTATGTTTGACAAAATTTCGTGGTCGAAAATTAGAGGTCGAAAAAGTAAAAGAGAAATCGATGGTGAAAATTCACATTTGCGATATTGTCAAAGTCCTTGATTTTTGTTCCGGAATGGAATTTTCGTCTCGTTCTATTAGAACTTAAAACTTTGTGAGAACAAAAAAGTGTCTCAAATCTAGACTTTCTTAAAAAGTGTCCGAGAATTGAACTTTCTTAAAAAGTGTTCCAAAATTGCACATTCTTAGAAAGTGTCCCGAAATGAGATGTCATTGAAATGGACTGGCCACTGTATATAATACACACCTAACCAACTTTGTTACACTCTAACTTGTGATTCCAAACCGACCATGAGAAAAATATATTACAATTTATCATATTCCAATTTCTCTGAAAACTACAAGTGAATAATTTATTTTATCATGTCAAATTCGAGTTCTGGCTCTTTGAAAATGATTATCTAAGTTTATTAATCAAAAACTCGATTCAAATACTGATTACTGTATATTTTCGCTACGTTCATTATTTGGATTTCTGGTTACATCTTTGATTCGTTGAATATTACCGTCCGGAACACTAGGGGATGTCCCTAGGGGTGTTAAGACACCGTTTTAAGAGACAATTATATTATATGATTTTATTATTTTGGAGAATTAAGAGAAAAAAAATCAGGCGACAAAGCAGTTTATTTTGGATAGTTCATTATCGACTATCTAATTTATGGAGTTTATTAGATATTAGAATTTCAGCAAAAGTAACCCCATTTAATCCATAAGGGACGCAGATCCCTAGACGGACGTTTCTTCTTTGAAGAACGTTTTTTTTTCGAAAACTGAAAACGTCCCGTATAGGATTAGACTCTGTAGTTGGAGAAACCTGACAAATAATAAGCAGTTACAGACCTCAGCGCCGTAGCCTCGGAGGGTCTGTAACTGAATTACAAGCAATTTTTGATGCAATTATTGGCTCATGATTTTTTATAGGCGCCTCCTATTGGCTATCGTCCTTTAGCCACGCAAATGACTCACCGCGTGGCTTGTAATCAAATATACAGGGTGTCCAACCTAGACTGTTACATTTTTGCAGCTTTATGTAAGCTTAAATAGCAGCAAAAATGTAACAGTCTAGGTTGGACACCCCGTAGACTCCTAATTTTAACGCATTTTTCAAAAAAAAAAAACTTGCCAAATATCAGGTCTAAGACATAAATGCTTAGTTTGCCGTGTTAATGCACTATTAATGAAGAGCGAAAAAATGGTCCCGTTACAGCATAGTTCGAATTCAGTGTGTTCCATCTCTTACCAAACCGTCCGTAAATGGTTAATTTTTTTCGTAGTTCATCTTTAGACACGCTATAAACACGAAATTTCCCTAACATATCTGGAGATTCCATGATTCGAATAACGGGTAAAGTTTGACTTTTGTGATCTAGCAAAACTTCCCCATGATAACGTAAGCCAAACTTGAAGTAAAACTCAAGCAAAAAATATACACCACCTGCGCCGTTATGTTAACACCCATTATGTTACCAAAAATCCGTTATGTTACCACTTTTTGGGATCTAATGGACCTCAGTTTCCGCCCACGCCCTACGCCGTTATGTTACCAATCGCCTACGCCCGATCCCGTTATGTTACCAGTTTCAGTNTATACATTCACCATCTAAAAAGTGGTAAGGTAATCCAAGCTTGGTAAGATAACCTATCATGGCGTAGGCGTAAACCTCAAAAACGTTTTGGTCCAAAAAGTGGTAAGATAACCCAATCTTGGTAAGATAACGTGTGGTAAGATAACCTGTTAGGTGGTGTATTTCATATACCCTGCGCTGTTATTTGGTCGACATTTTTGCACTGAGCAGTTATCTTGCCATTTTGGAAACTACTTTTGCAGGATAACTGCGCAAATTACAAGATTATTACTTATCAGCATATTAAAATCGTGTGGGCGTGTGAGCGCTAATCAATGAGTCGATTTTTTCCTATACTCAGCTGTTACCCTTTTTGAGTGTCGTGCATATAGGGCCGCCGCCTAGGATTTTTACCCGATTCTGAAGTGACTTTGATTAACCCATTAAGATAACTTCTAGGGGTAATCGACTATTGCGGAGCCGATGGTAAAATTTCGAAGTCTCCAAATTGTACCGGTTAGAAATCAAACCACAAAAACCGTCAAAATTCTTTTTTGGCTCTCCTATGTTAGTCGCTCAGGCCATTATTTCGTGTACCTTGTATCCCATACTACTGGAGTGTATATAAAGTCCGGACGGATTTTAACCTGCTCTAGAATTGGTATACGATGACTGGGTGTTCCGTGAACTAGCCTTCATTCAAACGGTGTAAATTATAGGTATCGTTTCAGAAAAGAAAACGTACAGTGTCTATTAAGGTACAGACTCAATGGGTGTTTTCCTCCAGGAAAGACATGAAAAGACAATGAATTTTTTTATCTTTGAATAATAATATATAAAACAGTCGTCATATGTAAATATTAATTACGAGATCACGGTCACGGCAACGTGTAAATTCAGCACAATCGTTAATTCGTCATAAAATTGTAATTCGAATTGTATAAAAAACCATAAATTCAGCAGAATAAATTCATTATGAAATAAGTTCAATATAATAAATACGGTATGTACTGTATTTTTCGCAAGTACATCCATACTCCGTTCGCCGTTTTTTTTAACGTTGGCAAGTTAGAAAATTAGATAATTTAGTCTTTAGGCCAAATGTGGCCTAGACGCAGCACGGCACTTAATATGTTGAGCACTACGGGGTTATCGTACACCCTGTGTGGAGTTGTCGGTGAAGTTTTTCGTATCTAAAAGGGCCCGAACCTTCAACGTTTATCTATAAAAAATAATTCCAGAACATCAATCTAGGTTATCTGGAGCGCGGGTTTATTTAAACTCTGGATTATATTATCCGAAAAATCGGATAAGTCTTAAACACTACCTGGTTGTATTATAAGGCTTACTCGAAATTCATAGTCTTGAAATTCAAAATTCGAGTTTCGAATCATGATTTTAAAAAGTAGTTTCAATTTCTGTTACAATATCTGGTATAATCAAAAGGTATAATCGCGCAAATTCCATAATGGATCAAATACTGTCAACTGAGGGCCCATAAGCAGTGTCATTTTTACATCAAAACTAGAGATTCAGCGGTATTTTTTATCCCAAATGATCGATATGGAAAAATTAGTTAATGTAGTTTTCATTTTCGCACCCAAAAAAGTAATTCATTCAATCTGATTACTTTTTTTTTTGCTTGAATTGGATAATTTTGTGTTAAACAATAAAAAGGTTCCATTAGCTGGTAATTATTGGCGGTATTAACCTGCGGTTGCAGTTTTTGACAAAAATTAGTGGTCAAAAATTAGAGGCTTAAAAGGTAAAAGAGAAATCGATACAAAGTTGATGAAAATTCACCTTTGCGATAATGTCAAAGTCCTTAATTTTGTCCCGGAAACTTTCGTCCCATTTTATTAGGACTTAAAACTTTGAGAACAAAAATTTCGAATCAACAAACAAAAATTCAAAAACAAAAAGGGGTAAAAAAATAGACTTTCTTAAAAAGTGTCCCGGGCTTGCACTCTCTTAAAAAGTGTTTCCGAATTGTATATAATACACACCTAACCAACTCTAACTTGTGATTCATAACCGACCGTGAGAACATATCCATTACAATTTACCATATTCCGATTTCTCTGAACACTACAAGTGAATAATTTGTTTTGCCATGTCAAATTCGAGTTCTGGCTCCTTGAAAATGATTATCTAAGTTTAGTTATTAAAAACTCCCAATCGATTTAAAGGCTGATTACTGTATATTTTCGCTACGTTCATTATTTCAAATAATTTATTTGGATTTCTGGTTACATCTTTGATTCGTTGAATATTACCGTCCGGAACACTAGGGGATGTGACATCCCGGATGTCCCTAGGGGTGTTAAGACACCGTTTTAAGAGACAATTATATTATATGATTTTATTATTTTGGAGAATTAAGAGAAAAAAAATCAGGCGACAAAGCAGTTTATTTTGGATAGTTCATTATCGACTATCTAATTTATGGAGTTTATTTTCGAAGATAGTACAATTTCAGCAACAGTAACCCCCTTAATGCACATTAGTCCCCATAAGGGACGCTGACCCCGAGGACGCTTTTTTCGAAAACTTAAAACGCACTGTATGCGATTAGGTACTGTAGTTGGAGAAACCTGACTATAATCAAATTTAGACTCCTAATTTTAACGCAGTTTTCATAAAAATTGCCAAAGATCAGATCTAAGACATCAATGCTTAGCTTGCCGTGTTAACTTTTAATGAAGTGCGAAAAAATGGTCCCGTTACAGCATAGTTCGAATTCAGTGTGTTCCATCTCTTACCAAACCGTCCGTAAATGGTTAATTTTTTTCGTAGTTCATCTTTAGACACGCTATAAACTCGAAATTTCCCTAACATATCTGGAGATTCCATGATTCGAATAACGGGTAAAGTTTAACTTTTGTGATCTAGCAAAACTTCCCCGAGATAACGTGAGCCAAACTTGAAGTTAAACACAAAAAATATAAATCAGAAAGTTCATGCAAATATGTAGGTTTTCTTCAATAACAAAATTGAGATGTTTTACCTACATCCAAAAAGATTTTATTTGACATATTTGAAGGTTACATTTTTATTTTTGGTAAACCGCCATTTTAATTGATTTTGATTATAAAAATTATATACCAAATATAGCTACAAGGTGCCTGTATAACTGCTAAGGCTCTTAATTTCAAAAGTGCCAAAAATATTATATATTTATAAGAACAATGTCACTATAATTTTAAACAATAAAATGCCCGTAAAATGCTAGAAAAATAAACTTTAATCATAATTTCATGCAGGTGTTTAAAATGCTCAAAAACATAATAGTATACTTAAAAAGTTCCTAGATTGTCAGAAAAATAAACTCGACAAAAAGGATTGGCATTTGTAAAAACATTCAACAAAACTGTCAAAAGATAAAGGGATTCAACTGATGAATTCGGGGACCCCTAATCCAAATAAAACAAGTGACGCTGATTGGCCAATACTACTCGACCTCTTTCGTCATTGCCAAATGCCTCACTATGTTATTTGCTTAATTCGTCCCCGAAATCATGAGTTGGTTTTAACTTATCTTCGGAGTCCCCGTTTTTAATACCAAAAATGTCAAATTTAAATAACGATTGGAGTTTGTAATTATTTTTTTGAATGTTTTTAATTGTGGTTAATTTAATTTTAACCAAATAAAAAAAATAAACTCAAAGCACTTAATTTATACAACTTATAATGTACACTCTGTAAACTTACGGACCGGTCAGTCGTGTCGTTTACATACTGTATGTTCCGGTCCGGAACTTCCGGGAAAGCACTATAAAATTCGTTCTACACCATCATTAATTTTATTTTTGGCGTGGTCTATCAGAACAAAAGTTTAATAGCCGATTCATTTTATATGCAGTCAAACCTGTCACCGCCGACCCCTCAAGGCCACTTGAACTTGACAAAAAACCGAAAATTGAGCCGTCCATTTTTGATTGGAATTTTGAAGCAACAAAATTTCTAGAATTTGATGGTCAAATGAACTGGACCATGTTTGATAAAATTAGCTACAACCTTGTAATATAAAAATGCCTCAAATGTTCAGTTTGCACACAACATGACTGATCGTCCTTAATTTTAACCAATTAAAAAAAACTCTACCCATCAACTGTATCATCACATTCAACTTGCATCTTTGCGTTTTGACTGATAAAAGCAGAAGGGTTTTACGGTCTATATAAGTGTTAAAATGACGAACATCTATTATGGTAAAAATCATTTCAATAAGATTTTTTAGTGGTAGAGTTGACAACTTATTTGCAACTAAATTAATAAAAAATGAGATGATTGTTCATGCCGATATTTTAGCTCTCTCCCTAATGAAAAAGAATGATTTATTAAGACATATTGATTTCAGTAAGACCTTGAAACCTTCTGAAAGTCAAAAGCCACTATGAAACACAATTTCGTAATTTAACAGATTTTTGTTTGATGCAAATCGTTCATATTTAATAAGTTAATCTGTTACACCCCGAAGTCGGAGAAAATTGTAAGAAAACTCAACCCAAATGGACCCGAATTGGACCCAGATTTAGACCTGAGTTGGACCCAAATGGACCCGAATTGGACCCCAAAAGTTGGATAAATTTCAGCAAATTCGGGTCCAATCGAGTCCATTCGGGTTCAATCCGGGTATCGTCAAAAAACACCGGGTGCGCTCTTATATTTCGCCTCCTAACTTTCCATTTTTGTCCTTCAAAGACCTCAAAAGTAAGTAAAAAAGAAAGCTAAAGAGTTGAACTCTTATTGCAATATGGCGTTCAAAAGGTCAAGGTCACATATAACGGAGCAATTTTTTCTGAAGGTCAAGTTTTAGAGTGTTTCAGTACTAAGAAAACACTCTTTTTAAGTTACCCCGACTTCATCATACATGTAGTGTATTTTTACGGATAATTTCGACGACGGTGTCATATCGGGCGCCATAAGAGATTAAAAACGGGCGTGCAAGAGTTAATTTATTCCAAACAAATAATTGTTTCCGTTGAAACTGTTTGATAAACAAACTATCCCACGAATATTTGGAGGCCAAAGTTTGAGCCATCTGGGGTTTTTAATCGGTAGGTAATGAATGGTACGCTGTTTCCGCCACATTATTGTGTGCAAATAAAAACTTCCTCAGAATGTTTTAGAGTTTCCAGGATGTTTGCCCTGTTTGTAAGCCTTTAAAGTTCAAGTAGCTTCTGTCATAGGACCGATTGTATCTGTTCCTTATATACAATGGCCCAATTGTCAATAGCCTATTGACAATAGGGTACCATTTTTAATGACGCTACAGTAGATTTAGAAAAAAAACAGAATTTGTATGGTGGTTCAGAAATTGTTATTGAAACCCACCGTTTTCATCCGATATCGAATACCTTGCATAGTATGATAATAATAAATTCAAACGATCATATTGTTGCCCACTCGGAGTTAAGAACGAGAGGTTCCGGGTTCGATCCCCGTAGTCATCAACTGTTTTATTTGTTACTGGCATATACAAAAGCTTACAGGATCCCACATTCGTCGCGTTATCTGGCAAATTTTTGCATTCGCCCCGTAATTTTGCAAAAAAAAATTCTCGAAAGTCGCAAGATAACCGCGTAGGGGGTGTAACAAATAAATTACTCGCATAAAACGGAAAACTTACCTAACCAGTCAAGATACTCAAGCGAGTTAAATAGCCACAGGTTATGCGGCCTGATGGATTTGTTGGATCTGTATGTAGTTTTCCATGTTCCAAACATCTCTTGTATCAAATATTCGGGAATTCCAATGTTACGTTTTAACTTTTACCCAATTTTAAATGAAACAAATTAATAACCTTTTCAGACAACTAGCTATCAGGATGAAAGTAAATCTTTGAAAGAACAGGATCACCACTGAATAGGCATACAAGCTGACGTCATTATACAAGTTGTTTTACAAGTTTTCAGCTACATATTTGTTACATATGGAGTTACATATTTGTTACATATGAAAGTATCGTACTCGCGGCAAAAAAAAAACTGTAACTCACGTATGATACTCACATATCATATGTGACATATGATATGGTGCAGTTTGACCTGAAAATTACGATGGTGAAATAAAAAATTTGAGAGAAGAGACAGTTTTTGGTGCTAGACACCATTTTTCGAGGCTAAAGTTCGGGATGTCTTATTCAATTCGGCAAAACACAAATTTGGTTGAAATGGGGTTACCTTATTGGTCCTTTTCGGCTAAAAATTCTCTCTAGCGCCAAAACTTGTCTCCTGATTCAAACTTTTGTTTCACTATATCGCAGTGATTTTCAAACGCTAAAAAAATAAATAATGTTACCGCTTTTTGGTAACGTTGCTTGACTGCGCGTCTGAGGCCTATGTGGCCTGTCATTGGTCTTTGATTGAGCTATTTGCTTCTTTGAGCTTTATAATTAAGAGCATCTATAATTTGAGCTTCATTGAGCAATAAAAAGGACCAATGACAAGCCACATAGGCCTCAGACGCGCTGTCAAGCAACGTTACCAAAAAGTGGTAACATTAATTATTTTTTCGCGTTTGAAAATCACTGCGATAGTACTTTTCAGGTCAAATTGCCGCTTATATGTCAACCTNCATTTTTTTTTCTTTTTCAACCGCGAAATTGTAGCCCTCCGTAACATATTTCTTGGATATAGGTTACATATTAGTTACATGTTTGTTACATTTTTTTATACACGTAGTACATATCCGTTACATAATTCACACAATTTATCTAATTTGTCTCGCTAAAAACTGCTCGGCTTTTTTCAGACAAAAAAAAGATAATTTCTCGTTTGATATACATATATGGGTACTCACCATAGGTATTTATTTCATTAGAAATCCGCATTACTCGTCTTAATCTATTGTCCTTTACACAAGTGTTTTCAGATTTATAAAAACAAGACGATTATTATAATCTCACGGAAATACAAGAAAAAAACTTTTTTTTTCAGCCAAAAAGATGCGCCCATTTAAGTAACGATGACGGTAATTTTAATGGCAGTGTGTCCCTTTGTTAAAATGTTTGAATTTGAAGCCGAGACGCCAGATCCTGTCCCACAAGTTTCAGAGAAATTACTTTTTTTTTTCAAAGTTGTTGACATAGTATATTTCCTCAGACGGAACAAATATTTAAAATGGAAACGAAAATGACTCTGAATAAAAACTGGGTTTTCCGTATCTACTCAAATTGTGCATTTACTCAGTAGTAAATTTAACTGAATCAGCATAAATTATTGTCCTTACAAGAATTAAGCTTTTTGCCACCATTTAGCCTATACAGTATAGGTCGTGCCATAAAGTCTATTCGGACTATTTCCAACACTTATTCAGTAACAGTTTCGATTATGTAAATTTGGGAGTAGTTCAACAATTAGCATATTTTTAAATAAGCGAA